>QEPC01008752.1:7735417-7790503 GCA_003113815.1 Sphenodon punctatus | reverse complement strand
AGTTTTAAATTATTTATATTGTCGTTTTATGTATTTTATTATTGTTTTAGTTGTTGTGAGCCGCCCCGAGATGCCGTGGGCATGAGGGGGCGGTCAATAAATGTAAATAAACATCAAATCTTCCGTTTGCACTTACTCGGAGAACTCGCCACAGATCCAGGCTGCAGCATAAAGCACCTCACAGATCCCATTCCTCTGGGTGTTGCTTGCTATCAGGTGGGCGTTGTCCAGCAGCATGGCCATCTGGGAAACAGCGAACATGCGGATGGCCTTAACGCGGATGGCCACGTCCAGCATCTGAGAGGCTATAAGGTGACCGTGCCGGGTTCCTTCCAACCGGGTCAGCTCCACCAAGATGCTTATATACCTAACGGGTAAAAAAACAACAACAAATCACCACCACCACCACAATGTAATCTTAAAGTCAGGCAAGCACGTGGCACCGTCGCTCCTTGTCTCAGAGTCTAAAGCCAAGCACACTGACCATTCAAAGTTCGTGATGTATTGGTAATTGGACTGGCTACAGATATCTATGATTTTGGTCAACAGCTCATCCCTGTACGTCGTCCCTTCAGCCTTGTCCACGTGGATCATCAGTTTCTTCACTATCTCCATCAAGTTCTTCTTAGATACCTGTCGAAGAACGAAACAGAGTGAGATGCTGGTACGCAGGCCACAACCTACCCCAGATCATAGGCACTTTGTTCTTCTCCTCACTCTCTCTGCTGCCTTTGACACACTGCCACTGACCATGGCCTCCTCCTGGATTTGCTACGCTCCCTTGTTTTTTGGGACTCTGTTCTCGACTGGTTCTCTTCATCTCTCTCAAGAACCAGCCCTAGGTTTCTCTTGCTGCTGGTACCTCCTCTACGTTGCTTCCCCTCCCTCTCTGTGGGCATTCCCCAAGGCTCTGTCCTGGGCACTCTTCTCTTCCCCCTGTACACTCTTCCTCTGGGTAAACTCACTGAATCCCATGGCTTCCAGTACCACCTGTATGTTGATGACATGCAACTCTCGTTACTCCTACGCTCTCCTCTTCCATCCCGTCTCGCTGACTGTCTTTGACATCTCTGCTTGAATGTCTCGCTGCCAGCTCAAGCTTCATACGGGCAAGACTGAACTCCTCTTCCCCCCAAAACGTTCCCCTCCTACTTCCCTGTCACCATCCAGCCTGCCCCCCAGATGCGTAACCTGGGATCCATGTTCGGCTCCTCCCTCTCCTTTACGCCTCAGATCCAGGCTGTTGCCAAGTCCTGTCATTTCACTCTGTAGAATATCGCTAAAATCCGTCCCTGCCTTACTGTCGCCGCTGCAAAAACCCTAGTCCACACTCTAGTCCTCTCTCCTCGCCTTGACTTCTGCAGCTTCCTCCTTACTGGCTTCTACTGTTCTGGTCGCACCCCCCTCATCTCTGTTCAACGCTCTGCTGCCAAGTAATCCACCTTGCCCATCACTCTGAGCATGTTCAGCCTCTCCTCTCCGCCCTGCAGCGGCTCCCTCTACATGAACACATTCAGCGCAAGCTCCTGGTCTTCACCTTCATGGCCTTGCTCCCCCTTATCTCTCCGCTCTTGTATCCCGCCGCGCTCCTGCCTGGGAGCTTCACTCCTCCTCTGCCCCCACCCTCGCCTGCTTGCACCTCCCCTGCTCCTCTAAACACCTTTGCCCCTTCTCTCTTGCTGCCCCCACAGGCCTGGAACGCCCTCCCTGGATACATTCCTTCTGCTTCCTCTCCCCCAACTTTCAAGTCCCTGCTGAAAACCTCTTCTGTCAGGCTTTCCCTGGCTCTTCATGAGTGAGAAGAATCTCCTCCCTGTAACTAAGTGAAGCACATGCACCTGCAACCTCATAAATGTATCCTCGGCTCTCCTGACATTCACTCCCTTGTCCCACCCCCTGTTCCTTGTCTCTCTTAGATTGTAGGGTCTATCTACAACTACTGACTGTACAGGGCCAGGGACACCGCTGGCGCTATATACATTATTAACAGTAATAATAATAAAAACATGCTATGGAGCCATTTTTAAAAATCCACACATAGACTGCCCTACAAAGCTCACTCTGCAAGCCACCTTTCAGCTTAACAGCACTGGATTCGGCGAAGCTTAATATCCTGATCAACAGCGCCCAGCAAAGGAGGCCAGTAAGAATAACTGTATGTAATCATACAGCCGAAGGCTACAATTTCACTGTGTTTAATGCTTGCTGAAGGCATGGATATGAAACACCCAAGGAAATGGAGGTGTAGAGTGCACCATTAACAAGGGCACTTAATGCTTCTGCAGAAGTTTAGGCAGTCACTCTCAGTGGGTCAGATTTTGAATGAACTAATTCCAAAACCCTGACAATTGAGAAAAATCCCTGGCCGTTAAATTATGAACACTTGAGGCTTTAGGGACTTTATGTCTGACACACAATGGAGTAAGAAAGCTGTAGGGCAGGGGGTACCCTCTGCTCCACTGATACCCCCAGCATGGCCATATACTGTTCCCTGCCAACCTACCTCCCCTAAACACCACAAACACAGAGAAGCAGACCCTACAACAGATGGTGTTTGACCAGCGGCCTGAAGAACCAGGGTCTCATTCTTGTATTGGCCACACACACACCCAGCTACCCATACACTGGGGGCCAAGAATGCCTGACACCCACCCACCCAAGGGCTCTGGCTTTTCCCAGGCAGACACACGCTGGCCCGTACTGCGGGCTGCTGCTTGGCTGAGACTGCTCCTCATCCCAGAGTGTAGCCCCTTGCAGTTGTGAACAATGGTCAGACTGGGGTGAGAGGGTGGATATAGTAGGTGTCCAGGACTAAACGTACTCCCTACTAACTCAGGAATCGCATGTAAGGATACATGGATGGAGAGCAGAGATGCTTCTAGTGCTTTTCATGCTGGAACCAGCAGGCTGAGAGCCAGTGTTGTGCTTGCTTGCTTTCCTTCCTAGCTGCAAAAGCCAGACTAAAGATGGCTTCCCCACTACCACAATGTAGCTACTAGGGGTGTATGTACAGAAATGCAGCCACCCCTCCCCAACTCCACCCCTCAGCGTGGTGCAGAACAGTGGAAGCCAGGAAACAGGGGGCCGCAAGAGATTGGGGGGGTGGGGGGATGGGTCCAACCTATGATTATCCCTTTACAAAGGCCTAGAAGAGGCTCTCTACAAAGCTGTCGCTCTGTCTAGGACGATGGGAAACGCACAAAGAGAAGCAGGCAGCCACCCACTGGCCTGTTTAAGAGCTAAGGAGAAATTCTTTGTCAGGAAGGAGACGCACCACTTACCATTCCATAGAGGAGATCTAAAGCTCTCAGTCGTATCGATTAATCCTTGTCATCCAAACACTGGAGAATGAGATCCTTGTGAGACTGGACTGATTTGGGGTGAGTTTTCAGGATTTTGGACATTGCTAACAATCCCAAGTACTTCACTGCAAACACAAAGTACATTTTTTCCCCAAATACAGAAATACTACATAGTTTCTTGCAAGTCTCATGTTAGCACAAGGAACTTACCCTCAGTGTTTCCTGCTTTCCTACCTACAAGTAACCTCAAAGTCACTTAGAGCCAGACAGGACCAATCCCTGCACACCCCGAGGTGGGGCATCGCAGCTGCCACACTTCGGGGCCCGAGTGGGGAGCAAGGCACATGGTCCACCTCCAGTGGGGCAACCGGACAGGCGGGCTGCTGCTGTCCAAAGTCCTGCCGCATTCCCTGGGACGGGCGAGAGATGCCAACCAGACTTGGATCTTGCCGTGGGGCGGGGCAGACGGGAACCAGGCCCACAAGTGGCGGCTCGGTACTGCGATTTGGGTGGCCTTACCGCACTTTGGGTAAGGCTACTATGTGCTGCATCCCTGGGTGCCTTTTTTGGAGGATGCCAGGTGTAGCAGCTAGCTGCCTGCTCCATTGGGCATCTGAGTCACTGCATCGTGTGGCAACTGTGCACAAAGTGGGGTGAGGCTGCCCAAAGAGCAGTAGTGTACCATGTGGTGGCTCGACCCTTCATTTGTATCTTTTTCACCATCTGTATCGTGGGGATAATTCTTGCTGTTTTCACAACATTTACGTTTATCAGATACTTTCAAATCTGGGGATGAAACTGGCTCTAGAACTGAAAAGCATAATTATTCTGAAGAAAAACGACCTTTCCTCGTTGAAGACACGTGCTTTAAAGTTTATCCAACAAAACTGATACGGGTTTTATGCGACTTCCTACCATTAACAAATTTAAATTTTCTTGTATCCCTCACCCCCTATATTACTTTCTTTTCTGGAATGGACTTATGGGAGGAAGAAAACAGGAAACAGAGACAAGTTTAGTCTAACGAACTGTAAATGGCACTTGTGTTTTTCTGCTTTAAGAACTCTTAGTAAATCAGATTTAAATATTTAATTCCTTCCACACACAGTTTATTACAGAATGCTCAGTCTACTGATCAAGGATGGTTGAATGTTTTTAGCATCACTGCCATTTATGCCAGCCAGCTTAGCCCCACTGCTGACAGTCACCAAGAGTTAAAGCAACACACTTACAGTTCTGGTCGGAATCTTCTATTAATATTCTTAGCTTCTGAACACAGAGCTGGAAAGAGAGTGCAAGGAAGGATTAATGACAGCTCTCAAATAAATCCGACTTGAAAACAGTCTTTAAATGGAAGCTTGCTCCCTGCAGCTAGGCTGGGCTTCAATATGCAACTCAAAATAGGACTCATTTTGAGAGCTGAGAACCCATGGTCTGGCAAGTACCGATAACGATGCTTGGTGTTAGCCAATGGTTAAGTTCCAAGCACCTGCCCAATAATAGAAGCAATTCCTGAACTGACTTCTCTGGAGCATCCTGGACGAGGAGAGATCTCCAGCCCAAGCTGTGATAGCGTGGGGCCAAATACATGTTGCCAAAGTTCCCAACCCCAAAAGCCATGTTGTCCCAAGCTCTCTGTATGGCAGACAGTCCCGGGGCACCATCTTTACTTTGTGTATAGCACACACACCCCCACGCCCGCGGCACTCCTGCCTTGTTATTATCTGGTGGAGCAGTCCTGGTTGCTACGATTCAGAAGCAGCTGCCGAGACTTGGGTGCAATCAAGACAGACATTACAGGCCCATTAAGGCAGCACAGGACTAGCTTTGGCCAAGCATTGCATGAGGCTGCAGCTTACCTACCCCGCAACCTGGGCTCTGAGAAGACCGTGACCTTGTCTTGTGAAGAGCAATGGCGGTTCTCTCCCTGCCATTTCTGGCTCCGTTCCTTTTCAGAGCCCCCTGCCCATGGAGCTCTGCAAAGAGGGGGACAACTCCCTGCTGCCGAGGCAAACCTAGCAGTGGGGGTTCTAGGTTCAGGGCTGTTGGGCAGTGCCCCAAAAGCACCCTGGGTGCTGCCGCCGCTGCAAATCTTAATTTAAAAAACAACAAAACAAACAATTTTTGGGGGGCAGCACGGCACCACTGCTGTGTCATCATTCCCCTCCACGGGGAGGGGGGGGCGGCTCAGCTCCCCCTCTGCGCCCTGCCACTGCAGCCTAGTCCGAGCCCGAGATTACACTAAACATGAACCACTCTTCCTGCGTTCACACAGATCCTGTTGAACAAGGATCAGAGGCAGGGCACTAAGCCCTCGCCTTCCCTGACACACATTTCCTCTCTACAGGGAAAGGCATGGTAGGGCGTGAAAATAGACTCCCTGGGTTTTAAAAGCAAAGGCAAGTTTAGGAGCCTAAGAGTCAGGAAACAAGGAAAATAGTCCCATTTGCAGGATTGTTATTTCTCCGCCAATCTTTAAACTGCTATTATGGGGCAGAACAAATAGGCCCACAAGACAGTAGAGAAAGTGCTGTACCTGGATGCTGGCACTGTGATTGGGCATCCCAGAGGACAAGGAGATCAAAACTGAAACATACAAGCATTAGAAGTCACATTACTCCGAATGAGACAGAAGATCAATTTTTAGGGAGCAATTTAGAATATACAAGATCTGCTCAAAACTGAAGAGAAAAGTTAAAGGCAAGTACATTTTCCAAAGCTGTTACCTCTGTGCAGCATTCACACTGCGGAGACTTGAGAGCTTTGGTATTAATAGCGCTAAAATGGGGACATAGCATGTTGTACCAGAAGGTAACACCCAACATTTCCGGTAGCTTATCAGGTGCTTGATCAGTACCCCAATCACCAACAAACCCACTGGATAACATTGTTCCCAATTTTCCATTTCACTGGCCTATTCCAACTTACTGCAAAACTGTTTTGGTATCATTCTGAGTTTACCCAACACGCTGTCTGTCTCAGCAAACAGAGCAAAATGGAAAACTGGAAATTCGGTAACGGTAATTCAGGCACTAAACAGGAAGCATTTAATGCCCAATCTGCGTCGCGTACCACAATTTCAACTCGAGTACACGGAGCTACTGGAATTGGGGCTTGCAGAGTTGTGTCCATTTGGGGAGGGGCGGTATGGGTGCCTCCTACCGATATTAGTCTTAATCTATACATCTTAAAACTGCCGCAGTTCCTTCTGCCAGTCCACAAGCCCCCAGGCATGTTACCCAAAAAACCCACGAAGTGGCGACGGTCAGGCTGACAGAGTAAACGTGGAGACTATTCTTGATAAAAAGTTACTCGTCACTTCTCTCCAAAAGCCTCAGAGCAGGCACACTGCTAAGCGATGGCTCGGGGATGAGAAAGGAGAATTGGTAACCTACCTTCGGTGAATTCCTTTCTCTCATACGCTCTGCAGACTCCTCCTGCTGGGTAGTTCTACCATTGACCACTAGGAGGCAGATGATAATTTTATTTTTATTGCGCATGCGTCAATTGGAGCTACCCGGCTCTCGCCAGTCCGTTCCCAAGCCGAAAGATCTATCCTCCGTCATCCGATGAACGCTAGAAGCAATAATTGTGAGAACCGGGATTCCCTCCCGTCGCTCACCCCACGAAAAATGCCAAACTATAACACACGTGCCTATAATCATTATCTCCAACCTATTCCACAACTTGTTAACTGAACTGAGGTACTGGCCCCTCACTCCCCGCCCTCTTAATCATGCTGTTTGGCAGGGAGGTTCGGAGGAGTATGCAGCGCGTACGAAAGAAAGGAATTCACCGAAGGTAGGTTACCAATTCTCCTCATACCTTTGCATCCTCCTCCTGCTGGGACGTATCCAAGCATCGTGACAAACCTCAGGGGTGGGAGCCAACAGCACTGGGACTGCCCAGCACCGTCTGCAGCACCCTTCTGCCAAAAGCAGCCTCTGCTGACTGAAAAACATCAATCTTATAATGCCTAACGAACGTATGAATTGATGCCCATGTGGCGGCCCTGCAGATCTCTTCGTAAGATGTTCTTGCCTTAAAGGCGTAGGACGTGGCTGCGCTGCACACGGAATGGGCCCAAATTTGAAGGGGAGGGAACCTACCCCTTGCCCTGCAAGCTTCTACGATCCCAACCATTTAGAGATCAGGGTCTTTGTAGCCTTGCACCCCTGATACCCAGGTCTGATATTCACAAAAAGAGAAGTAGACTGCCTAAACCCCCTAGTCCTAGACCGATAAACCTTTAGTGCTCGCCGGACATCCAGCGTGTGCCAGACCTTTTCCTTTGGGTGCACCGGTCTAGGGCAAAAAGAGAGTAATACCACCTCCTGAGCTCTATGAAAAATTGTATTGATCTTTGGTAGAAAAGTCAGATCCAATCTTAAGGTAACTGAATCACGCTGGAAGATGCAAAAATTGTCCTCCATGGACAGCGCCCCTAACTCAGAAATGCGTCTTGCTGACGTAACTGCGACGAGAAAAATTACCTTTACTGTCAAGAAATAGAGGGATACATGTCTAAGGGGCTCGAATGGGGACTCTATGCACCACTGGGGGAGAGATCATTCTGGCTGCTCAGAGGAATCTCCTAATGTTCTCGTGGGAGGAGACCACCCTATTTGAAACTGCCCTGAGAACTAAGTCTATGGCAGCAGCCTGGTGAGCCAGAGTGTTAGCCTTTATCCAGGCCCTGCTGGAGAAACTCCAGGAGCTGCGAAACCCCTGCCCTTGGTAGGGTCCTGGTTCTGCTGAAGAGACCATATAGCGAAAGTTTTCCACATGGCCTGGTAGCTTCTCCTAGTAGCAGCCCTCATGGAGAGCTGGATCGTGGCCAGAACTGCCTCAGAGTAGCCTCTTGCCCTTAGTGCTGAGCGTTCAAGCTCCCTGCTGTCAGTATCTCTGTGCAGCATACTGGACCCTGGGAGAGTAACGTTGGTATGAGGGGTAGCCTGCGGTCATGTGCGTGGCTGAGCGCTATCAGCTCAGAGAACCACGGTCTCCTGGGCCACCATGGTGTTATCAGAAGCAGGGATGCCTGTTCCCCTATTGTCTTGACTATTGTCCTTTGAATTAATGGAAAAGGGGGAAAGGCACAAAGGAGGCCTCTGGGCCAGGGATGGTTTAGCGCATCTACCCCCTCCGCTTCTGTGCATCGTGAGCGTGTCATGAAGCGAGCGGAGCGTTCTCCTTCGTTGCGAACAGATCTACCTGCGGGAGGCCGAACCATGTTACTAACTGTCGGAATACGGACCTGTCCAGCACCCACTCGTGAGGGTCCAGGGTCTGTCGGCTCAGCCAGTCGGCCTGTGAGTTGTCCTGGCCCCTGATGCGTAGGGTCTTCATTGACGTCAGGTGTGACGGAGCCCATGAAAAGAGTTTGACTGCCTCTCGGTGTAGGTCTATTGATCTCGACCCCTCCTGGTGGTTGATACAGGCCTTTGCCGTCACATTGTCCGTGTACACTAGGAGGCGGCGAGAGGAGAACGTTGGGTACAGATGTTGTAGGGTGAGGCGAATGGCCTTCAATTCGAGGAAGTTGATCTTCCTGCCTGCATCTCTCTGTGACCAGAGCCCCTGGGCTGAATGGGGCCCTGAGTGCCCCCCCCGGAGATTGGCGTCCGTTGTTAACACCAAACTTGCTGGTTCCGTGAGAGGCACTCCTTCCTGGAATGTTTCCAGTTTTAACCACCAGGACATTGAGGCCCTTAACCTTCGTGGAATGGGGACCCATGGATTGAGCCCGAGCGCGAGTTCTCTCTGAAAACCCCTCAGCTGTCTCTGCAAGGGACGCAGGTGGAACCGGCCCCACGTCACTTGACCCATGCAAGATATCAGTACCCCCAGCAACCCTGCTAGTTGTTTTAGCCTCATGCGGTCGCGGAGCCTCAGCAGCCGGACTAGTGTCTGTATCTTGGCCTGTCACTCTGGCGGTACGAATGCGAGATCGGAGGTGGTATCTATCAGTATCCCCAGATGCTCCAAACTGCGACTTGGGGTGAGGTGACTCTTGTCCTTGTTTATCACGCAGCCATGTCTCTCCAGGTACCGGATGGTCTTGCTTAGGTGCGACTCTACCTTGCTGGGGGAGTTGCCCCGTATCAGTAGGTCGTCCAGGTAAGCATACACGTGGATCCCCTCGCTGCGGAGGTTGGCGATGAGGGGGACTAAGATCTTCGTGAAGGCCCTGGGGGCCGACGACAAACCGAAAGGCCGGGCTCTGAACTGCCAGTGTTCCCCACTGCAGGCAAACCTGAGCCATTTCCTGTGCGGGCCCCAGATCGGAACGTGAAGATCGGCTTCTGTGAGGTCCAGAGACGCCACCCAATCGTCCTTCTGCAGGCTTTGGCACACGGACACCGCCGTTTCCATCTTGAATCTGCGTTTCTTTACGTATCTGTTGAGAGCCTTGCGGTCTAGTACCGCCCTCCATTTCCCCATCCTCTTGCCCACTAGGAACAGGATGGAATAAATGCCTGAGAAACGCTCGTGCTCTGACACCCTTTCTATTGCCTGTATCTCTGAGAGTCTTTGAATCTCGGCTGCCAGGGCCATGTGTTTCAGTCTGACTTTGGGTACCGGGGAGGCAATGAACCTTTTCCTTGGGGGGGCGTTCCAGTTCTATGTGATAGCCCTCTGTTACGCAGGAGAGAACCCAGCGTCTGTGATGGACTCCTCCCACCTGCCTGGAACTGCGGGAGTCTGCCCCCTACCTCCGAAGAGGCATAGTCAGGCGTCCTGTTTGGTTTGGGTGGAGGCAAACCCCCTCTGCCTTTGCCTACCGAACCTCCCAGATCTGTATCCTCTCCCTCGAAAGGAAAAATTATTTGCATAGTCCCTGGGACCCTGGCTGTAACCCCTCCTGGAAGTGCCACTGAATAATCCCCTACACCTGAAAGAGTGGCCCCGAACCCCCCCCCCACCTTTTTTTTTTCTTTGAAGGTCCGGAGGATCCCGAAGCGCGTTCTAGCAGTCCTGAGGCAGATGACGGACTGGCGAGAGCCAGGTAGCTCCAACTGACGCATGTGCAATAAAAATCATCTGCCTCCTAGTGGTCAATGGTAGAACTACCCAGCAGGAGGAGGATGCAGAGGTATGAGGAGAAACACTTTGCTGGAACAGAGACGGCAACACCAATTTGCCAGATAACGCAAACTGTGATGCCAGATTAAGACTGCAATGCATTATAAAGCTGCGAATCAGACTTTGCGCTGCTGCTTTGCCATCCTTCGGCAGAGGACTGTTTCCTAGGGAAGCTACCAAGGCAGCCTTTGCTTTGGCAGAATGAGCCTCAACGGCAACAGGAACAGAGAATTCTTCTATAATGCAGAAGAAATCATGTATCAAAGTGGGAAGGAACCCAAGGGCTACCTAGTCCAGGATCTACTGTACCTTCATCATTCCCGAGAGAGGTCTAACCTATTTTAAAAAGACTTCCAGTGATGAGGCTTCCACAAGCCCCTTGGCAAATTATTCCACTGCTCAACTGTCTTGATAGTTAAAAAAATTCTTAATGTTGAGCCTAAATCTTTTCCCCTTTAAGCGCATCACCTCTAGTCCTATCATCCAGTGACCAGAGACAACTGGGCAACAACACTCACAGCTACAGCAGTCTTTTACATAGTTTAAAAACTAATGTACCCCTCCTTCCCATCACACCCCACCCCCCAAGTAGGCTGCACATTCCCAGTTTTCCCAGCCTCTCCTAATGGGTCTTTCCCTCCATCCCATCATCATGGGTCCACCGGGGGTGCCTTTCTAGAGGTCCCCCGTGTAAGACGGGGGGCCACAATGGAGAGGGCGTTCCTGGTGGCCGGGCCACGGTTGTGGAACTCCCTCCCGGAGGAGGCTCGCCTGGCCCCGGGTCTGTTGGCCTTTCGACGCATCTGTAAGACTTGGCTGTTCGCCCAGGCCTTCGGAGGGGAGGGTGGGGGGTTAATTTTTGTGGGGGGTGTTTTAAATTTGTTTTAATTATGATATTGTAGATTTTTTTTTATGTTTAAAAATTGTTTTATATTATGCTGGAAGTCACCCTGAGATGCCGTAGGCATGGGCGGCATATAAATATAATTAAATAAATAAATCATCCTTGCTGCTCTTCTCTGAACTCTCTCCAGCTTGTCAGTATCTTCCTTAAAACGAGGCTCCCCAAACTGGACACAGATCAGTTCCTCAACGGCAGCAGAAACAGAGACGTTTTCTATAATGCAGAAAAAGCCATGGATCATATGGCAGGAAGCAACCCCAAGGGTTACCCTAGTCCAAGATCTATTTCTGATCTACTTCCGACGCCGACTCCTAAATCAAGTGGGTTGCCTGCACCATACGTCTGGCCGCCCCTAGTCTAGAAGGGACAACATTTAAGACCTATAATGGTAGGAAAGCATACCGTATTCCCCCGAGACATTTCAAAACTCAAGCAAGAAGAGATGGGTGTGTTTTTCACGTGAATGTGGAAAGCCATCAGCAGCAGGCAGATCTGACAGAAGCTACAGCTTTGTCCTTGAGATGTTATCATGCCACGACTACAAGACCCTGTTGCTGTGACCAGATAGATAAATCTGGTCTACTTATGCTTAAACATAGACAGTCAAAAGTTCTCAACTACACTTTAACTCTCTGGAAGCCAAAGCAGCCTGCAGGAATTTGAAAGCAAGTTGAAGTTGCTGCTTAACAAATGGAGAGGCACACAAATCTTTCTTTGCTCTTTTTTGGTAATTGGAATTCTTCCAGATCTACTTCCATTTCTCCTCTTTCTAGCAAGCTGGCGTCAAATCTGGTGCAGGAGATTTTTTTTCATTGACGAAGGCACAAGAGTTTTCACCTTCAATTGTGATGAAAGCAGAGTGAGTTGAGACCACCTTAATGCGGCTGGTCAGTGGGTGTCAGAGACATCTAAGAGCTCAGCCTGCGCCACTAGCACTGTACAATCTGGGCCCTACCCCAAGGGCCTTACAATCTAGGGCAGACAAGGCAGAGGAGAACATAGGCAGAGAGAGGGATGCATTCAAAGTGGAGAAGTCACAGGCGCGCGCAGTCAGAGGAGGACCCTGAATGAAAGATGGAAAAGGAAGCATCTGGGGAATGAGGCATTAGGAAAAGACAAGAGAGGAAGACGAAGGTTCTCTTGAATAAATTATTTTCCTTATTTTGTTCTTGCCAGTCTCCCTTTGTAGAGTATCCATTTGCAGCCTAGATTGCGTATATAGAAATGGAAAGTGAACGGCTGGATTTTTAATCTGCACTTCCCAGAATGAGCAAGATGTAAGCATAGAATCCTACTCGGTATAATTACATTAGGCCCAATGAAAGGGGGGTGGGGGGGGAGGGAGCAGGCTTTCTACTGATTACAGTGACCATCTCTGGAGATATGGTGGTTGAGTCCATAGTGGAGAAGGTGCCGCCGTTGTGCTACCAGCCATGGAAGGAGAAGAGCCACTAAAAGGCAGGAACAGGACCTTCTTGTTTAACATAGCTGCTCCCGCCAAGCTTTCTGAAGTTACTTTATTGTACAAAAACAGCCACTGCACTCATTCTGTCAACCTGATCTTTTCCATTTCTTGGTGTTGTTCATGGCCTTGCTCTTCCCTACCTTTCTGCCCCGATTTTCCCTCAAGATTCCCACCTAGAAATGTCATTCTTCCTCCACCCTCAACTGCCCCAGAGTTTCCTGAACCCTTAAAGCCATCTTCATTCTCTGCTCCTGTATCACCCCCTAAGCGTGCAACTCCCTCTCGTAACACACAAGTTCTGTTCCCTCCTGACCTCCAAATCCCTCCTAAAAACCTCTCCCTTCTGTTAGGCTTTCCCTAGCTCCTCACCTCCATAGGTTGCTCATTTATACTTCTCCTTATTCTGTCTGCCTTTCTGATGCAAGAGCAATGGTATTTATAACCTCTTGGATTGTGTGCTTAACTCAGCCTCACATGGTTTATCATCTTTAATGACTTACAAAGAGTCCAAACAGATTCTTGGTCAGGGGCTCATAAAACGGCAATGATCCCAATCTTAAAGCAAAAGCCTGGTGTAACCCTAAGTCTGGAGCTACTATTGGCCTCTCCGTAGTCACTGTTGAGACAAGCCAGGAGTTCAGCTTGATTCCAAGATCCCCATGTTGGCAGGGTCGGTAATGGTGTGCGTGCGTGCGTGCTTATTACTATCCGAATTGGATTCAGACATGAAACCCATTGTACGTTTTTAATACGCAACCACTTTAGAATATCCACCCCGCAATTATGTCTCTTCTAGAACTGAAACAGGTACCTAATTTGGTACTCACAAGTACTAGCTGGATTTTCAAGTACCATATTGAATATTCGACAATTACTGATTGGGTAACCCCCTTCCCCAAATCAGTAATTTCTGGTACTGATTTTTTTATTTCCCAGTTACTGCTCACTAAATCGGGACCAGAAGAAGTCGATGTCGGTTATCCAGATTGGGCCGACTGAGAGCTAGTGGGGTGTAGCGGATAGGGTGCTGGGCTTGGACCTGGGAAGCCAGGGTTCAAATCCCACCCTAGCCATGAACTCAGTGGGTGGGATTTGGCAAGTCACCACCTCTCAGCTTCAGCTCCCCATCAGTAAAAAGGGAGTGTGTGTATCTGCCTGTCCCTGTGCTCCCCTCACTCTTGTCCATCTTAGATTGTAAGCCTACTGGGCAGGGACCTGTCTACAAAAATCTGTGCCTGTAAAGTGCTGAGTAGAAACGATATGTGGTAGTAGGGGGTCAAAATTGGGTCGATTCGTACTCAAGAGATTTTGAGTCGATTCGGGTACTGGAAATTCAACGGATATACCGGTTTTTACGTGTACTCCTCTCAGCTCTGGTCTTTTCTTTTGATCCGATTCCCTTGATCATTAAACACCCTCTCGTGGCTTGACCGTTCATACGTACAGCCTAGGACAGAGAGGGGTTTTGTGTAGGGCAATTATCTTCAGGACCACTTGGGTTTCTTTGCCCTGGAAACAGCATTTGTGAGGATGCTCCGGGGGGGTGAGCAGAACATGCTGCCATTATTCTGCGCAACAGTGAGGGAACATAGTGAGCAGCAGGTAGTTTTGGAATGCGGGTGGGGTAACGAGATTTAGCCAAGCCACAACTAAGGAGGTAATTATCCCTTGGGTAGCTGAGTCTGGGGGTAAATACCTCTCTTGGTCCAGTTTCGAAAGAATTCCTAAGCTATACACTGCAAAAGGAAAGGTGCAACCTTTTCACTAGTTTTACAGTCTCGTGGCTGGAAGAGACTTCTGGGTCTTCATCAGTCCTCACTCGGGACACCACATCAACCTTACGTATGACAGCGTTATACAGACCAAGTATTATTTAACAAAGTTCTCATGTTCCTTTAAGTTTTGTCTCCATTTAGAGCTATTTCTTATTATTTATCATTTATATAACGCCAGCAATGTACCTGGTACTGTACAATCAGTAGTTAGAGATGGGAGATATATATCTACCTTTACATATATACGTATACCTCCCATCTCTAACTACTGATTGCACAGTACCAGGTACATTGCTGGCGTTATACGTGTGTGCGTGTGCATGCAATATTCACGTATACTAACAGCAGAGACTTTCAATTTTCAATGATGTAGTTAATCATGCTATAAAAGCTTGCTTATTTCACAAAGTAATTTGGGGACAAAATTAAACAGGAGGCAAAACTGGATTTACTGATGAATTTAATTGCTACCACAGTTAAAGCTTCTCATTTCTCACCTGCTATCACTGTGTTCACACATTCGTACAGCAGAGACATGGCGGAGGTGCTGAGGGGAAGAGACAAAGCAGATGTTTTAAAGACGCAAAGGGCAAAATCACCACATTAGGAAATGTCTCAGCAACTTCTCTGCATCTAGTTAGCACCTTTTATTACACCGGAAATCACCAAGATACCACTGAACTAGAGTATCTAACTCGAGAATGTCCAACAACCAAGCTCCATTCAATGCAATGAGTTACTGGGACATAAAACTAGTTTCCCCCTTTTGTTTTCCCTGCTACTCCCGAAGACCTCAAGATCCTGATTTAAACAGTTTCTTTGTTTCCCCAAGGGGCACGGATGGTCTTCAGCGTGCCACCAGCAGCTGAGCCCAGAGTACCAACGCAACCCGGGCCAAGAGACGGAGTGAGACGCGCCAAGCCATGGTAACTTAGATTTTTCTTTAACTTCTCCCACCCCATTCTTTCTCCCAGAAACAATTTAATGGTTCTCAGTACTTGATCAGAACACAAAGTGATTGGGATTTTGTTTGTTACTCACCTTGGGTAGACAAAAAGACTGGTTTTGTTTAAGTTTCTCACCTTCCACTGGGAACTCTGCTCAAGTCTCCACCAAAACTTCTGCCTACTCTGTTATTCAGTCTTTACAAAGTGCTAACCAGAGATCCCCACAAGGACTTCAAACGTGATCCCCTTTACTGCGCTGGGGAGCAGATACTGAGCCTTAGAGATTAGCCCAGAGCCTCACAAGTATGAGAGGTGGAATCCAGATAGATTCCATTTCTTTAAGCACTAGGGGCATAGCTACAATGGAGTGAAGGGGCTGGACTCTAGGGGGTGCCCTTTGCAAAGAGTCAGAGCACTATTAAGACATTTTTAGAATGGGTGGGGAAGGAAGCAGGCTCAACACTCTGCCCCCACCCACTCTGAAAATGTTCTTGCATGGTTCAGGCTGCTTGCAAAGGGCCCCCATCAAGAAGAAAGCTTTTAGCCTAGGCAGGGATGGAGTGGCAGCTCTGTTTGCACCCACGCTTAAAAGTTTGTTTCAGGGGTGGGGTAGGGGGCTGCCACCTCAAAGGGGCTTGCTGGGAGCCAGGGAGGCCGAGGGTGGCTGGGAGCCCCCTTGGGAGGGCTGCTGCTCAGAGAGACCCCCCACCAACTTGCCCTTAGGGGAGGGCCATAATTGGGATGCAAGCCCATGCCTGCCAGCGCTTTGCTACACTACTGCCTCGTCTCCATCGCTTCCCCCAATACACCAGAACTGCACACTGGAGATAGCACGACAGCCATTTAGGCCTTGATGTGTTTGACAGATACTACAACGGTCACAGCACATGGGTTGCATAAAACGCAGAACACTCAAGTCTAGGCATTGTTGTCTATGCAGTTTGCAGGACTCTCCTCCTTATGCATTAAACAACACTTGATCGGAAGCGTTATGACTGATAGGACGGAAACCAAATTCCCAGGTTCAAGCCCTCACAAAAGTAACTAAGTGAATAAACTACTGTGGGAGGGGGAAGGTAGGAAGCGGGGGGGGAAAAGGTGGGGGGGGTTTAAGATACATACTGTCCAATTCGCTGCTTTTCCTGGAGAAGTACTAAATTTGTATATTTGTCAGTGCTGCAATGAACTGAACCCTCTTTAGGTATTTGGATGCAAGCTCGCTGGCTGTTCGAGAGAGAGATGGGTTACAGCAGACACGCTTCTTGCCTTTGTTTATAACTTAGTCATAAAAAATGGGTTTCTCCTCTAGTGGCTCTGAAGTAATGCTTTACATTAAGGTTACGGAGCACACTTAATTGACAGCGAATCACATGAATACACATCGTATGAAGAGAGACTCTTTTTAATATTCACTGAATTGGGGCTTTTCAGAGCAATGACCCTGACAGAGTTTGGAATTTATGGTGTCTGGAACTAAGAAGTTCTAAATTTTATATGCATCAGCACAGTTGCTGCTGACCAGCAGGAGATGCACCGGACTGAAGAGGAGAGGCAATCTGTTTTCAAACTTACCTATGTATGAGATTGGTCAGTGGCTCAATCAGCTTCTTTCCCAGCCTGGGTTCTAGTGGTGTAAGAGCACCAAACTATTGGAGGAAAAGTGGGAGAGAAATTCATTTGCTAGCTGGTTTATTGCAGGGTAATACAGCATGTGATTTCACTTGCGTATCATAATCTTACCACATTAAAAATAGATTTAAAAGATTTGCCACCCCTCTGTTGGTCATTGTACCGCCACTCATTAGAAAGGATGCCTATTAGCCTTGCTTTGCCGTAAACACAGAAGGAAGTTATGCCTCTAGGTGACAATTTTAATTTCACACCCAAGATGCTGCTAATGAGAATGCCAGACCTAAACACAGGAACTACAGGAAAAACTTACCAGTTTTATAATTTTAATGAGGACCCAATTATTGGTTGAAGACGTCATCAACTTAAAAAAAAGAGGAGCAAGGGAGAGATAGTTCTTGGGGTTGCGTCGGGCTAGCTCACAAATAACATTTACCGCAGCAGACTGGACACCTGGGAAACGGGAAGGGAAAGAGAAAAATTGTCCAAGTCAACTGAGCTGTAATTTCATTTTCAGACTGAAAACTCAAGAGACAGGAAAGCATCGCAACTGATGCAGGGCTGAAGTTATTGCTTATTTCCACAGGGAATCAATGGAGGAAAATTGCATGCCAGTATATATGGCCCTTTTTACACAGGCCGCGGTTGCGTGGAGGGGGTGGGAGGGTGCATGCCGCAGCGTGGGCACCGGTGCACACTCACCCCCCATGCATGGAGTAACCTCCGTTTTCCACGGTTGCTCCATGCGTGGCAATGTGGGGGGTGTTCTGTGGAAGCGCACGCCCACTCACCAGCTGCGGGAATTACATGAGACGGTCCCACCAGTGCTCACTCAGATCCGCTGCGTGGGGCATGAGTGGTACGGTGCCGTCCCGTGTAAAGGGCCTATGAAACGGGATGTGTTTTTAAGGTGTGCACATGCTGCGTTACGATGTAAGGAGCAGCATCGCTGAGCAATCTAGGCGGCTTGGATCATGCTCAGCCCGTCTCCTCCCTCCGCTTTTGCATTCCAAACCAGCTCCTTGTCTTCGCCTTCAAGGCTCTTCATGGTTTTGCGCCCCTCACTCTTGGTTCCAGATACATTTCCACCCAGAGACTTTGCTCTTACCATCACCCTCACCCGCCCTACTCTTCTGTTCTTGGGAATGTCCTTGCCCCGTCTCCCTGGCTGTCATCTATGCCTGGCGTTTCCTCCCTGCTCCCTCCTTTTCAACAACCGACCTCTTCTGTCAGGTGTTCCCCAACTCCTCACCCCCCACTGACTGTCCTATCATTCAGGGTCTCCTTCTCCCCTGTAACTAAACTAAACGCACGCACCTGCAATGGCTCCGCTTCATGCAGGTACCCTCTCTCCCTTGTCTTTCTTCGCTTGCTAGCCCTGTGGGGCAAGAACCTCTTTGTCTAATGATTGTACCGTGCCAGGTGCATTGTAGGCATTATTATATATATATATAAAAAAAAAAAAGGGTATGAAATTTCCTGTTTAATTTTTCAAAAGCTTTCCAGCTTGTCTGCGTCTACCCAAGACAGCTGGGTAGCGTGTAAAGCTGTTTAGAAACTTAATTAGTTCCACAGGCGCAATTCCCGCCCCTCCCCCAGGCACTCAAATTTAGCTTAAGTTGACGAGCAAGGCACTTAATATTAGCCCATTAAAAACTGCACAATCGCCACAACCGACTGCAAAATAAGAAACGAACCAAATTAGGATGAAAGTCTCCTGCATTCCTTTCTATCCTCAAGTTTAGTTTATTTATTTATTTTAAAAAATGTATACCCCGCTGCTCCCGCAGCGGCTAACAAAATCAATAAAAATACAATAAAATATATAAAAGCATTAAACAACACATACAACTATCAAATGGGGAGAACAAAACCCCAAACACCCCCCCTTCTCCCTTGCCAAACACCTGACGGAACAGCCAGGTCTTACAATGCCAACGAAAACCTGGGTGGTCTGGGGTGAGATGGGCCCCCATCGGGAGGGAGTTCGACAGGCCGCCGAGAACGCCCTGTCCTGCGTGGCCCCCTGGGAAAGCCGGGGGACCTCCAACAGGGCGCCCCCAAATGACCGCAGGGGCCGGTCCAGAACCCGGGGAGTGAGGCGATCTCGCAAGTTGCCTACAGAGCGGTCACCACTCCTCCAACATCCCCATACCGTTGCCTCCCATGAACCAGCCCACTCTAAAAATACATGTTTAACATGAAGGACCCATTTTGGAACAAAATTAATCAATCAATCGCTTATAAGAGTTCACTAACCAGGATCAGGATCTTCCAGTTTCTCTTTAAGGCGAGGGAATGCAGGACGGAGGGATTCTGGGTATTTCAAAAATACTTTGTACATGATTAACACTGCCTTCTTCCTGATGTAAGGCTTCGTGTGAGACATCTGCCAGTAAAACAGTGGAGCTCAGACTCAGACCATGCTTAAGACATTCCAAAACGTTTCTTTCAAGGCGTCAGCTTCACGCCACGTTTCCCCAGCAAAAGAGTTCCTTACGAAAATTGGCTTCACAAGGGATTCTTTCAATGTGGCATTCACCGTTGTAAAACCACCACCAGATATTTGTCAAGCAAGCTTACAAAATTCAAGCTAGTACTTTTGGGCTGGCAAGGGATGAACAGTAACTCCCTCAGCTAGGACTTTAAAAAACCCCAAACTAAAACAGCCTTAAACAGCCTGGGCCCCTCGTATCTGAGAGAATGCCTCCTCCCTCCTGTCCCGTTACAGCCTCCGGTCAGCCGGGGGCGCCCTCTGCCTGTCAGGTTCACGCAGCAAGGGGGTGCAGAAAGGTGTTCCTGGTAGCGGTTTCCCCCCTGCTGCAGGCTTGTCTAAGCCCAACCTTACTCAGCTTCTGGAGGCAATCGAAGACTTTGGCAGGCAGGGCTAGGGTTTGGGGATGATTTTTTAAATAGAAATCAATAAAATCATTTTAAAATTTAGAACGCCTCCCAAAACCCAATCCCTGCCTGCCATTTTAAACTCAATTTCTATCCTGCCCATCCCATTGAATGAGACTGCAACACCCCCACCCCCACACTAGAGGCACCCACGCTACCCCAGCCGCACACATGGACGTGTTTTAGGATGCAACTCAACCTGAGTCTATGGGATGGGCGGGATAAAAAATTAAATGTTTAAATGCTTTGATGGCAGCCTTTTCCCCACAATGGCTGATCACACTTGCCATTCACTAGTGATATCAGTAAGTAACCTTATAGCAGACTCCTATCAAATACTGCCTCTTGTAACAGAGGATATACAGGATGTTCAAGCTGATATGACGGCAGAGGTTGAGGAACTAAAAAATATCCCTGTTGGCTCCGTTAAGGACAACGGCAGCAGCTTTTAGGGACATCATATTCAATGCCTAAAAGACAGTCTGTTTTTCATAGATTTACTAGCTAATTTTATTTTTTGGGGGGTCAAGAATTCGAAGGCACTTTGAGCTGCTGGTTTGCTGACCCTTTAAAAGCATCCAGTGCTTGGAAGAACCATTCCGCAGCAACAGGAGAAAGCAAAGGGGGGGGGTAAGAAGATGTACCCTATGCCAGAAATGACCTCGTACAACAAACCGAAAAGCTAAGAGGTAATAGTAATAATCAATCAGAGCAGGTATGTTACTTGACACAACGTAACAGCCATCAAGGAAATGTGTCACCTATTTGTGGTCCCACTGCGACACATTTCTGGGGGGGAAAAGTGAGGTGTACAATAGATTAAACCCAGGAACAGAAATTTCCAAGGAGGGTCCTGTAGATTCTTAAAGGCCCTGTAAAGACAATGCCTGCTAATGAATTCACTTTCAGAGAAAGTAATTTCAAACTGCAGTGCGTGCAGGAAGAACCACTGAGAAACGTAAGGAAATTGATTTGTAAATTCTCTCCCAACTCACCAGAGTCATGATGTCGTTTGCCAAATCTCTGGCAAGATCTGGGGTAACAAAACAGGACAGACCAGTCAGTGCTACTCCAGTATCATACTGGTTGGGGCTACTCAGATCCTAAAACAAAAAACAACAAGAGACAATTTCTGATACAATTAGTTTGCTTGCAATCAGATGCAAAGACCATAGTTAAATACACATTCCACAGAAGGACAAAAGATTAAAAGCAACAAGACTGTTCTTTGCAAGTGTAGCATGATTTTAAAAGCTCTCCCCCCCCCCTCCCCCAACACCTCTGTTTACAGAGGTGTAGTATCGAGGTTCTCAAAGTGGAGGGTGCTGATAAGGACCCCAGCAGGCAAACAGCTAGCTCCACACTCTCACTGGAGCCAGAAGGGATCTCCAATAGGATGGGATGGTAAGGGGGAAAGAGTCATAGAACAAGAGGGAGAAAAGTGGTATTGGGAAGAGCCTCAATTACAATAAGTTTGAGAATCACCGCTCTCATAAACGTGTGTCACCGTGTAACAAGACATAGAAAGAAAAATTAATGATTTTATGTGAAAGACTAAAGACCAGGCAATAGTTTCAATTCGAGGAATGAGGCCGTACCAGTACTTTGTATTATTTTTACTAGACAACAATTGACCATGCACAAGAGACTACATGGGCTGTTATTTAAAAATTGGATAAAAATATCTGAACTTAAAAAGAAGTTTCATGCATTTAACACAAAGGTACGGAGTGGAGGTTCATTTTTACTGGCATATTTGTTATGAAACCTCATTTCCTTGCTGGGAAGATTTATTGTATTTGATGTACAGGAAATGACACCCTATCGCTCCTTGTTGGCTGAGTGGGACACAAGTTTGCTTTGTTAAATTGAACTGTGGAAAGTAAATTGAAAGCCAAAGAAGTTAGTGGCATAATACATTCAGAGTTTGCAGAGTGCCATATGCTTCTGCAGAACATGGATGTTCTCACTAGGATTTAGGGTCTTAGAAAATCAAGTGTTTATTACTTAGCATAAACACAGAAGTCTGGGCTCAAGAGTGTCAGACATGAGCTTCTCAAGTATTTGGGATAGTGTGAAATCTGCCTCTCATTTTAACACGGGAAGAAAGGCTGGAACTAAGAATACATATTTGGCAATGAAGCCAAAGCTTTCTGGCTTTAAAGAACGATGTTTTGAATGAACTTATAGTCCCCTCTCAAAATCAAACACAGCTGACAGGAGAAATGGAACATGGACTTTCTATTTAAAAGGTATTTCCCAAAAAATGAAAGTGCGAGGTAATTCTATATTATAAAGCGGATTCTCTATAACAAAAAGCTTAAAAGCACTTAACTGTTCAAAAAGTAGATTGTGCCAGCCCTGAGTACAGTTTCAAAGGGTGCAACTTACAAGACAGATGTGCTGGTAATTTTTTTTAAATAGAAAAATCCTAATGATTTTAATTGAAAAATAAACTACTCAAACAAAAACAAGACAGACTACACAGCAATTTATACCGGATGAAAAAATAAAATAATCAAAATTCACACCATAAAATAAGCCTCTGTCATTTCCAGATGAAGCTAAAAAGGGGGGAAGAGAGGGTTATGTCTGAGACTAGCTCAAGATGCCAATCTCACTGCGATAGCTGAAATACAATTTTCAGACGTCTGACCTAGCTAAACAAGTTTCAGACCAGTACCCGGAAGATAACTCATCCGAGTGTTCAGAGACTTTGGTTTGAAAAGATGTCTATTTGGAGAGTGAAACTAATTTCACAGTTGTATTAAGATTTTAAGTCTGCTTCTAAAGCTGAATAAGGAATAGCATGGAACTCCATTAGCAATAAGTGCTGCGTCACACAAGACAGGACATTGGATACAAGCACATGCCTGAGTATATTAGAACAGGCAATCCTAGCACACTGTAGCCTGTTCAGCCGTGTTTCACATCATTCGCCGAGTGAAGGTTAAAGGTCTGGGAATAGTAGAGAGAGAGTTTCACAGACTCCTTGTAACTAAATGTTGGCCCAGTTCCTCAAGTGCTGACGTCTTCCCTCATCCCCCATCCCTGTACAGGCACTAAGTGTCAAGAAGCTGTCCTGCAGCTTCAGTGGCATAACTAGCCTCGACAGGGCCAAGAGATAAAGGAAATTACTGGGCCCAACGGGGGCGAAGCGTGCCAGGGAAGGGAACCAAGCACACAGGGGTGGGCACTGGGGAAGTATGGAGCGAGCTGTGCTGGGGGATGCTAGGAGACATGGGGAACAACATGGAAGCTTCGGTTGCCAGGCGGTGGGAGGAAGAAATCGGGGGTGGGAGAGAAGGGTGCTGGGCATGGAGTCACCAAGCGGAGTGGGAGCGACCAGAGTCACAGGAGATTACTGAGGCTCCGTGGACTTTCCAGGGAGGAACTCAACCCATCCCTCCACACCATAGCTGATGCGGCTATGGGACTCTGGGCCAGTGGCATGCCAATAGGAGATGCAAGTAGGGCCCCAGGGGAGTCACCGAATTTGCCTCCCCCCCACCCCTTCCATTGCTATGCCACTGTTTGACTTGCTTTTTGCCAAGCAAGGACAGACAGACAGCAACATCAGCCACCGCGGGGAAGCCACGCTGCTCTTAGTTTTAGACCTATCCTTCCATCCTGCAAGCTTTACGTGTACAGCTACGCTCTAGAAAAGCAGGGCTGTTATACAGCAGGAAGGCAGGGGGGAGACTGTTAATGTCTTACCGCACATCAAAGTAGCTCTTATTGAATCTGTTGGCTTACCTTTCGGATCTGATTAGTAGTCAGCATAATTACATCAGTCCCTTCATGAAAGCACTGAGAGGCAGCTAAGTAACCAATTCTCTGTGCAGTTAGGGAGAAAAACAAAGCAAGTCATTTACAAGGATTGGTTCACCACAATTTCTTCACAGGACTAAATGGCTGCTCTAGAAACACTACAGTGCTGCAAAAATTACATGATATAAGGGTGTGTGTCTAGCGATTTAAATCAGGGGGGAAACAATTCCTGGGTTGTAAAGGAGCCGTTACACAAATTGCCTTACTTTTGTAAGATGGGTCTATTAATTACAAAACAGGAGCGTTAAAACCATCATAGCCATGACAAGTACTACCTGTCTCCTTGGTCCACCTCCTTACAGAGACCCCAAGAATTCAATAAGCCAAAGAGACACAGCCTCCTTCTAGCTTCTGATAGCGGCCTAGAGAACACGCTATGTTCCTTGGGCAGGGATCTGGGGAAGACTACATTGCTCAGGGGTATTGCTTAGCAAAAGTATTTTGCTCTCCAAGGCTGTTGATTCAGTACTGCTCAGTCAATTCTATTCATTCTGAATGGAACAGAAGTCATCAAGCAAATCCCTCCAGATTCCACAAACCAAGGCCACTCTTGCTCACCAACATTTAATTTGCTTTAAACAAATGCATCATCTGATAACATTGTTGTGTTGCTGCTAGGTTACATGAAAGGCCTGAACCAAGAAGCCCTCCTTTTAGGTCTTCCTTAATCTCAAGCGTCCATGACACAGTACGACTACCCAGAAGCCTATAGAAACGCTTCAAAAACGTTAACCAAAAACATGCTTCTTGATGGGGAGCCCTAGGGGGAGACATGATAAAAGAGATGAACTTCTATGGAAAACATGGTGGCCACAACGTCACTTAACAGTGATATATTATGACCTAACTGGCAGGATCACAGTAGGGATGACTTCAATGTGTAGTGAATCCAGCTAGATAGAACTTTCGATAATGGAGGCGTTAGCACAGCCTCACCTAAAGCAACAGAAACAGCTTGGCCAGAACAGCCTTTATTACACACAGGCAACTTACTTTGAATGTAAACTTTGATGCGCTCATTACTTCAATAATATTGAATGCCGCCCAACTGATGTCATAGCCCAGCATCTGTAACTGTTAGAAAAGGAGCCAAAAGCATCACAGCTTCAAAATACAAGATCCAATACAATTGGGGAGTTAAATATGGAGCATTTACAGACTGAAAACATGCAGGACTAAATCCTTAATACATGCAAGGGTAATAAGTGCATAACGTGATATATACGACTATATCAGCTATAGGGTAAAAAGCCTTTAAAGTCAATTCTTAATTAATTCTCTCCCATTTCCTGAAGTTAACCCTACCCCCTCAGAGAGTCAGTTTATGAAGAGTTCAAAGTATTTGTATCTTACACCTGCCACTGAATCGGTAGATCAACGTGAGCTTTGACAAACACTTTAAAAAAAGTTTCACTGCCCCTGTTGATGTGTGAAAGTCATGGACATAAACATTGGGGGGGGGGGGGCAGCCATGAAACTCCATCCCCCAACACTTGAGGGGTGGGGGGAGCAAATGGTCACCTATCTCTGTGCCCCTCTCCACCTCCAGCAGCTCTAAGTGCAGCCACCACCATTTTGAAAAAGACAGTGGTCTCCTAGAGGGAAGTAAAGGCAAGGGAGGCAAAACAACGGGCTTCTTAAGGGGCTGGGAAGGCAAAAGCAAGTAGTTATTGGGGAGATAAGGAGAGACACTCACGAAGGTTGTGCGAACAGCAAGGTGGCAGGCTTGAAGGCAATGGGGAAGCAGAAACCACTTGTGTGGTTCTGACGGTCAACATGGTGGGGGAAGCAATTGCTCTACTGATGAAAAAGGCCGCTATGGAGAACCACCAAGTGACCAGCAGGGACCCATGTTTGTGGTGTTTTCTCCATTGTCACCAATGGGGAAAACACAATGAACGCAGATCGCTGAAAGCAAGCAAAACTTTGTTCAGCGCACAAACAGAAGCAGGGAGAAAAATGTGTTTTCCAGTCTTTTCTAGATAGTTGACTTTGGTGTTAACATAGGGAGTTAAGTTTTTCAAGAAGTGATTTCTGAGCTGGAGTCCCTTTAAGACTGCTCTCGAAAACTAGCATGCCTACTTTGTATCAACTTAGTTAACAACTATGAAGACAGTTACAGGGTCATAGGGTGTTAACAGACAACACAACAGCCCCACGAGTGGGTGTTTCCATGGCTGACTATTAGATGGTTGGGATCACCTACCACTCACCCACCCACCCACTGTTTCGGTTCAGAGAATGGGGAACCCATCGTGTGGCTAATATGTACCCTCCTGTTGGCGTGCTGTCTATTCAGTTGCAGAGGAGTTGGTACATGTTTGGAGAGGAGTAAGCGATGGGCTACTCTTGCTGCAATAGGAAATGGGTGGCTGAAGAACAAGGTGGGGGCTGGCTTGGGTGTGAATCGATCAGCAAATCACTTTGGACTCTATTTGAGCTTGGGAGCTATTTCTCTCTCTAAGCATCATCTCCCCCACCCCCCTCTCTGCCTTGAAATGACTGCTGCACAGGGCTCACGAGAGAGAGCTGAATTTCCTCGGTTGCTAAAATGTCTGAGAAGGAGTGGGGGAAAGTGGAAGCGTCTGGCTTCCCCGCCGTCCTGCTGCACTTTAGGGTGCACACACACCCCCGTACACCTCCGTTTGTGTATTAGGTTTGGCCGTCGCGGTATGTGGGCCAGTGGAACTCTCACACAATACCCCTCGTAGGGGACTAGCGTGTTGTTTAACACCCAAAGAGCCAAACGATAGCTAGCAAGCGTCAAACCAAAAGGTACCGTACATTACACGGCAAACTGAACAAGGCACTTACATAGGTAAGTTTGCAGACAGCATTTGCTTTCACTGCAATGTTATCCTGCTTCAGCTCTTGCTTGATCTCATCTATGCACTGCGAGATGTACTTTGCCTGTGGAAAGAGAGAGAGTCATCTTTTTCATACTCATGATAACAGCTAAGGGCTACTCTGCAGTGGAGAAGAGGAACACACTTCAGCGAGACCAATGAATCACTTCCTCCTCCTAAGCCCAACCGTACAGTTTCATTTCCACTATATCCCCAAACTCAAATCCTATACAGTTTTGAAAACTAACAGACTAATTAGAGCCCAGCTGACGATGAGCATTACAACCAAGATGCGTTGAAAAGGAGTTTCAGCGTGTATACTTTCAGCTTGTGGCCAAATCATTTCATCCCAAAGCCACTCTGAAAAACTCTTTAGACAGGAGGCTGCATACGTAATGGTTAGGGGAAGGGTGGGAACCTTTCCCCTCTGAGGGGCCATGTAAAAGCAAGGGGCAAGAGCGCTTAAGTGGGATGCTCCGAAAGAGGAGGGTCCAGAGCACGGATTTGTGCTGTGGATCTGTCCCCTCGCCTTGTGTACGCGCCTATGCTCATCTCTGCTCCCTTACCTCGAGAGTCGAGTTTTACGGGGCTTGGGGGCAGGAACTGGATCTAGGGGCCAACTAAAAACTAGCTGTGGACTCTGCATCTGGCCCATGGGTCTGAAATTCTCCACCTTAGCATGCACTTAAGTAATTTTAGTTTCACCCGAAGTAAAACAGAGGAGTTCACTTTGGCAGGGAGTTCTTTTCCCAACACCATCCCCGCGAGAATACTACTTTCAAACCCACCTCTAATCTCACACTAAATTTACAGTCATTCTAGCTTGCCATTTTTACCTGAGATACATGACTGGGCAATTTAAGCCTTTTGATAGATGGTACCCAGGACTAACTCTGACAGAGCTAAATGGTTACATTTATAGGTAGGCCCTTTAGAGATAGGCATATGGAAGCTTGTCATGTCTATCCTCTGCACAGAATTAATTTTAAAACAACATTTCCTCTGCTTGGAGAGGTTTCTACTAGCTGGAGCTAATTCAGTCAAAATGCTCTTTCCGCTAATGAGGTTTAGCTATAATTAAAAACAAAGGCATCTAACTATAGCTGCAATCTAAAAAAAAATTAAGATGAATGAAAAATGCCTTCCTTTAAAAACCCACACACACTGGAGTGTTTAAATTAAACCATTCAAAACCAATAGTCTTAAAAACATAGTCAAACACACCGCTTGGTTATCCAGTTTTAATGCACAGTGTTGCCTAGATACCATCTTTTCCTAAAGCAACAGTAGAAACTGAGTTAATTATGGAAATCCATAGCTTAATACCCTCCCTCCCCTTCATTCAAAAGTTACTGTATTATCTCAACTGTTCCTTGGCTTCTTCCAGAGCGTGCTCCAGTTATACTCGTGCTTCATGTCATGGGATTTATCCATGAGATAGTCAAGAAGCACAACTGGTTCCTTTTTGTAAAAGGCTGATCGGGGCAAGAATGTAGACGTCAAACCTGGAGTGGCTAAAGTTAGGAAGAGTAACCCATTCATTTAAGGCACGGGTGGAGAATTTTTCCCCCCTCCCAGGGACCACTCTGAAAATTAGTACAAGTTCGAGGGCCATGGGTGCTTAAGAGGTGCGGGTCCAGATCATGGATCTGTTCCCGATCCGTCTCTGCTGCCTTCCCCCGAGTCAAGCTCTTCAGTGCTTGTGGGTACGGAGCTACAACCAGAGGCCAGATCCAGGAACAGGAAACGGCCCACATCTGGCCACCGAGCCTGAACTTCCCTGTTCCTGATTTAGGGACTTCATATTTCCAAAGTATAAACCAGACACACTAATAGTTTACACTGCTCGATGGAATCTTTCACTCTCACCATACTGTGAAAAACTCAAGGAATGGAAGGGCAAGCTTCAGTGAAAGATATGCTTCCTCTGCAAGTTAGTAAAGATTTCCCTTCAATACTAAATGAAAAGATTTTCTTCTTCCAAAGGTTATTTGATCAAACTTGGGTCTTAGAAAGCATTGAACGTAAGGGAAAAAAGTCCCATTTTACGCAAATAATCTCTAACGCACCCTTTGCTATAGACTATCAATGTTGTGATAATTTATTTGAGTTGGTTTCTTCCATTACAGCATCCCGAGACTTCCTCCAGGCAGGTTCCAGAGATCCCTAAGCATTTGCACAGAGCACAGTAACAACTCTTCCACCCAACATTCCTTTCCAAGCTGTCTCCAACGCATTCGTCCCTCACTTGCCTTTAGTTTCTCCACGTGCTATCATAGCTCGAGAGCCACCTGCAGCTTTTGGGCCCCTGTACTGCGGCTCTCACCACAAGTGGCTGCCTGGGGGCATGTCTCTGTGCTCCCTCAGAAGTGAGAGAAAGCAAGTCGCCACTTTGGTCACTAGAGGAGTCTCTTGGGGGCTGTGGGAGAACGGAGAGCGTGTCCTGTGCCGCTGCTGCCGCAACCCAAACCCAACCTTCTGGGAGCTAGAACTTGGATGTGTCGAAGGGCAGTATTCAGGGGTTGCCATGCTTCTCTGTTTCTGGGATTGGGGGGAGCCAAGATTGATGTCATGCATCTTGTGGCTCTCGATGATATGAACATTTTGGGATGTGGCTCTTGGGTTTGCAAACTTTGCCCACTCCTAGTTTAATACATCAACTGTGGGGGTGGGGAGAGAAACAGAACTCCTCCGACCCAGTTCAAACAAATGCCACGAAACCTTAAGTCTAGCAAAAGCTAGCTAACGTCCGATATTAAAATATACACTGGATGAGAGATGCTGGAAGAGCCTCTTATGCAAGATGCAATGGATCTCCCACCAATACCTTGCGTTAAATATTTTATCATCATGTAGCAGCATGCCGGAACAGATCCATCACAGAATTCTTCACGTGCGTATCTGATTCCCACATCTTGGCAACCAACAAAAGCACTAGCTTTCATACCACAACTCTAATGCGGAGCCTCGTTTCCGCAGCCGGGGCAGTCGCTGCTGCAGCTGAAGAGCAGAGAACCTCAAAACTCTTTACAAAAGGTTTGAGTGAAGCCTCGCAAACTTGTAGAGAAGGAAAAATATCCCCACTAGAGACTATGGCGGTGGTGCTACTGTTTACGGATCTGAAAGCGTCACATTTTGGGCAATATCTACAGTTTTGGAGAAATAAATACAATTAAAAGTGAACCCCCTCTTTCTGGAGGCTTTTCTTGGAAGTCAGAGAGAGAACCAACCATGTCCTGGAGACTGGGGGCCAAATACTCTCTGATTCCCAGCCCCACAACAAGGGCTCCTCAGAGCACAGTAGCCTGTTCTGAGCTGCTGTCTAGTTGGAGTAGCTGTGGTAGAAGCAGTACTACAGCAAGCTCTGTTTTAAAGCTGTAGGAGCCCAGTTATCACTGTAGTCTTAACTTCCCCATGAGACTGCTAGTGATGGGAGTGCTCAACCCTAAATATCCCTCCCTCTGGAAACTGAAATATTTGCCCCCCCACAAAAGAATTCTTTTTATTCTATTCACTTTTTTAAAAACACGAGAAATTCTCTGGTCGAAGCTTTAAGCCAAAATTCACAGTTAAGGTGAACTAGGAATCACTTTTACCTATATACCCTAGATTCTCAAACTGGGGAGCAGCACCCCACCCCCCCGGGATGTGTGTGAGGAAATGTTCTTTGGGGAGGCAGGGACGACGACAAAAAGGACCCCAGCTGGCAAACACAGCTCCCCATTCTCACTGAGCTAGTGGGAATCTCCAAAATAATGGAGTGGCAAGATGGGGGCGGGAACAGGAGGGGGGGGGGAACAAGGTGTACGGATCTGTGTGTGGTGGTGGTGGTGGTGGCACTCAACAGACAAGCAGAAGGAGGGGCACGGTTCAAAAAGGTTTGAGAGCCCCTGCCCTATACAATACAGAGCACTGCAGAATCTGAACCTCAAACGACTAACAGGGATAAAGATTATACAGGAGACAGGAAAGGAAGCTTAGAATTAGAAGAGTAGGAAAAAGATTTACAGTCCTAATTGGGAGTTGAAACTAAGTGAGCATCTTGTGGAAAAACCTGTAACTGACTAAACGGATGAGACTAGCATTAGAAAATACAATGGATACAAGATTGCAGAACTGCATTTTCATGTCAGCAAAGCTAAATAAAGAATGCAGATGTAAGGCGATAATTATTTCGCAAAGCTTTGGATACAGTATGAAACCACAGTAGCCCTACTCGCTGCATTTCAGGATACAATTTGGTAAGCATTTAATATTTATAGAGCACCATCAATGTATTTGGTGCTGTAGAATCAAGAGGTCCCAACCCCGAGTGGCTTATAATCTCAGAAAGACAAACAAGGGGGAGACGAGACAGAGGGGAACATAGGGAGAGACAAGGACACGTTTAATATCCATGTTTATGAGAAATGGAAAGAAAATCTTACAATCTGAGGAAATCTCCCCTCCTCCCTACTCTCTTCCTCCAACCCTTCCACTTGCCCCCTTGACCCCATCCCCTCCCGCCTCCTGACCTCCATTGCTTCAACTGTCACCCGTTCCCTCCTGCACATCAACTTCTCCCTCTCTACCGGCTCCTTTCCCTCTGCCTTCAAGCACGCCACTGTCTCTCCTATCCTCAAAAAGTCCACTCTTGACCCCTCTGGCCCTTCTAGCTATCGTCCTGTCTCACTCCTTCCTTTTGCTTCCAAGCTTCTTGAACGTGTTGTCTACTCCTGCTGCTTCGACTTCCTCTCCGCCAACTCCTCCCTTGACCCCCTCCAATGAGGCTTTCGCCCCCTTCACTCTACTGAAACTGCTCTCGCTAAGATCACCACCAATATTCTCGTGGTTTAGATCTAATAGTCTCTACTCCATTCTTGTCCTCCTTGACCTCTCTGCTGCCTTCAATACCGTTGACCTCTCACTCTTGCTGGACTCACTTCACTCTCTCGGCTCTGTCCGCGACTGGTTCTCCTCCTACCTTTCTGACCGCTCCTTCAATGTGTCTCTTGCCAACTCCCCCTCCCTTCCCCTCTCGGTTGGTATTCCCCAAGGCTCTGTCCTTGGCCCTCTCCTCTTCTCTATATAATATCTCCTGTCCCTAGGCAAACTCATTGCCTCCCATGGCTTCCAATATCACCTCTACGCTGATGACACTGAACTCTAACCTTCTACTCCCTCACTCTCTCCGTCTGTTCAAGCTCGTCTCACCAGCTGTGTCTCTGATATCTCTACCTGGATGTCTCAATGTCAACTCAAACTCAACATGGCTAAAACTGAACTCCTTCTCTTGTGCCTCTCTCTTACAAGAATTTTGCAAAAGAGGCACAAGCTCAGTCTTTCCTTTCCAAAATCTTTCAGTTTCTCTCACACACACAGTTTACAAGATCACACTTCGCTCTGTTAAGTATGGCATCTGATGTGCAGATGTAATTTTTAGCCGATTGACGTCTAACAGCAAAATTACAGCACAGATACTTCTTTACATTTAAAATCCATCATCTGCTTGCAGTGGCACAATATTTTAGGGAACGTATTACAAGGACAGCTTAGATAACATGTTAGTAATATCCACTGTAAACAATTCTGAGCAGACATGAATGATCTTTGCTGCTACTAGAGACAGCCGTGCTGCCAGGAAAGAGCATGTACCCAAGAGCCAAACCAAGAAACTATATTAGCTTTCATACCCTACCTTCTGACAAAGCAAAGGAAGAGCTAATTCAAGGCAAAGTCTACCACTGAGGAAGTCCGAAATGCCTAACTTTAAGAAGGATAAAGTAAAATTTAAAAAAAGAAAATCAATTGCAGTCTATTGTTGAAAGGGCCAGAGTAAAAAGATTGTCTCCTAAAATGGATTTCTTACCATGGTTGGGTAGAACATTAACCAAACCATGAATTCATTCATGTTTCCTCTGCTTTTATTAAAATACTCTAGTATTTTTAAGAGTTCTGTTGCAAAACAAAGTGTGTCGCATCTTAACTCAAAGGCTGGATTCAAGAGGGCACATGACTCATTACCACTAATTCTGAAATGCCTATTGCAATAGCCAACAGCAGCTGTTCTGAGAAATACTATTTGGATGCTAGCCATGCAATAATACTACGGTGCCCAACACAATACTAATACGTTATTCTGTGGAGGAGAAAACATACTTGCAGCAACTTCTGCTGTAAACAAAAGGCTTGCTACCTCTTAACTTGGTGGAAGACTTAGAAACGTATGGAAGCAAGAGATGCCTAACTTCTCAAAGAGACCCGAAAAGTGCACCTATGAAAGCCAGGTTAAATTTGGCTCCCAAAATTTAGGTTTATAAAAGTAACCTTTTAAACAAACCAATAACCTCCCTACAGTATTTGCAGTATTGCAATAGTGCCGGAAGTCCAGAGAGTGTGTTCTCTACATTGTATTTAAATGTTTTAATACGCTAACTCCTTTCCTCTTTGAACCTCCTTTCGCACAACCCTCTCCCTAGCGTATGTTATTACGTGGGGGTACGAAACCTCAGGCCGGGGGGGGGGGCAAATGTGGCCTGGGCCCAGTTTTTATGTGGCCCCTTCTCCAGTTCCTGGATCTGACCCATAGATCCAGTTTCTAACCCCAAGCAGTGACAAAGTGGTCTGAAGGCGAGGGAGCAGAGGTGAGAAGTGGGCACACAAGGACAGGGGGCAGACCCCTGGCATAGATCTGGGATCTCTGCACCCAACACCCCACCTTCAACTCCTATGCATCCCTCAGAACTAATTTTCAAAGGGGGCCTCTGGGAGGGGAAAAGGAGTTCTCCCGTTCTAAAAGTCTATATTAAGTATACTACAAAAATAGATCGTTTGCTTTTACAACATTTGTATAATACCACAGAATCTTGATGCTGCTTATTTTATTTGGTGGGGGGCGGGTGGACGTGTGCAGGTTGTTCCTTTAAATAGTTAGACAGCGGTGGTTCTCTCTCTTTACTAGTCCTCCAGCGTGAGGGGGACGTATCACATAAGGGACATGAGAGAAGGGGCACAGGAGCTACCCTCCTCCCCGCCGCTCTGCCGTGGCTGAACTAGGGAGAATATCCCACCTAGTGCCAGCCCTACCTACATCTGCAACTGCAGCCATCCAAAATACTTGTTCAGCGACCCAAAAGCAAGCAATGTTGGCACCATTTTGGAATTCTCCCCAACTCAGCTGCTCTGAGATAGGGAAGCAGCATCTACAACAACAACAGAGGTGTGGGGAGGAAGGGGGGAAAAGAATACCTACGTGTATGTGGCAGGGAGGTGCCACAAACAAATGGAAAGGGCTATGGTCTAAAAAGTTTCAGAGCCGCTGCTCCAAGAGAGTCCTGGCGAGTGACACACCACGGGCATTTAACGGCAATTCCTTACGGTAGGGGTGGGGAAACTCAGGCCCACAGATTGTTATACAGCTCCTGTCCAGTTCCAGCCCCCCCGGCACTGCAAGGAACAGAGAGGAGGGTATGCACTCAAGGATAGGAGATGGATCCATGGCACAGATACACAATATGCACTCCTCTTCCTCTCCATACCTTGAGTGTACCTCTACGCCTAACGTCTACGTAGCCCACAGAGCTTGTACCAATCAAGTGGCCTCCGGGAGGGAGAAAGGTTCCCTACTTCCGATTTAAAGCTTAACTCTTGGACTAAATAAATTAGCTGCGTTAATTTAAAAAAATGTTCTCTTCAGTAGCAGCAAAGAAATGGGGGGTAAACACCGTCACATACAGCACTGTGTATAATTTATGGTAATACCTTTAAAGACAGCCTCAAGACACTTGTACGAGAATGCAGACACACACAAATCTCCTGCTTGCAATTTTGTCTTAAAACACCCAGACTACCGTTTTGGGAAAGAATGTAGTCGAACTAGATTCAGATTTAACTCGAGCACAATATTCTTGTATTTGCAATTTGTCGACGACCATGAAGAATCATCATGGACACGTTTTGATAAGCAGTGTAATTAAGAAAAAAGGGGGGGAAATCTAGCCTACTTCTCAACTTTAAATATTAGGGATACAGGAGAACTGTACTGGACCTCAGGAACAGCTGGCCAAATCCCGCTGTGAACTCAGTCTCACAGGTTTGCAGCTGTCAAACTGACAAGATACAAACAGTAGCTCCAATCCTTTTTAGGGTAATAAATCATGCTGTGAAGGAATAGAATTGGGAATTAGCTACTGAACAAGCATTCTTTGTTAGCAGCGCAAAGAAAAAAGAAAAAGCAGAGTCCGATATTTAGATACGATGTTGAAAAAGTGAGGCTTACCTATTTCACTAGGGATAAATATTTCATCCTCAGTCTACGTTCAGCAAGTCTCAGAACGCTAGCTAGCTAAATCTTTAGGGCTGTAGGGACTCACTCAAATACCCCTACACAAGAGTTTAAAAATCTAATTACTAAGGAGTTATATACTGCAGCAAGTTGTGTTTGATACTTAAAGGTCAGCCTTTACTATTTAATCTTGTAGCAGCTTTAATTCCTTTGTTTGAACGGCAAGAGAGATTTGAACGCGATTGTGTGAGAAGCGGGGGACGAGCGTTCAGGTGAGATCTTTTACTGGACCCGATTCTGCTGGTGGGAGCATGCACGCTTCTAGCCCACGCGCGCACTCTCACCAGCAGACGTTGGTCCACTCAAACGGGTGGCCAGCCAAGCAGCCCACTGTCCAAGGCCAAGTCTTTGGCAGACGGGGGTGGGGTGGGATGGGCCACACCCGCTCCTACAGGACACAGGAAGGTGCTGCAAGAGGGCGGAAGCAGAGCAGAGGCTACTTCTGTGTCACGCCCATCCCACCTCCCTTTCTGCAGCTTCTCCGAGGCTGGGTGCATCGCCGGTCTATCCAGACCACCTCGAGGTGGACCAGTGGATCGATCAGAGCAACTCTGCCTGCACCGCTTACGCCGAGGACCAACACAACTGCTACCCTCGCTATAAAATGCCAAACCTATGGACCTGCTGCCAAACTGGCAGAAGCGGGGGAAGTATTGGGCGTGTCGGTACAATAAGGCTAAAGGTGTTTTGCTATCTAACCTAGGATAGGAATGTGTAACAAATCAGAATTTAGACAAAATGTGATATGGTGCCTCTAAGCATGTCAGTAGCAGCTGCCACACGTGTTGCGAATTGGTAGTTTAATTGTCATATTGGACTCAAATACAGGCAGCCAATAAAGCTGCCGTCATTGGTTTCTGCACTACAGTACATCCCTGCAGTTTAGGGGCAGCCTCATTCATGCGTCTGTGTTCTCCGTGTGGTGCAATCCCTCATATCCCCATTTTAGCTATAGGGCCAAGTACTCCCCACTCCCAGCTACAAGGATCACCTTGCACTTATCAACACTGAATTTCATTTGCCATTTTATTGCCCATTCACCTAGGGTGAGTCCACAGGCGACAGGGAGGGGAGGTGGTACCATGGCGTGGGTAGCCTTACCCCCTGCCTCGGCAGCTGGGCCATGGGATGAAGCAGATAGCGTGGCTGGTGGCATCCAGATGCTCTCCCGCCCAAGGGCAAACAACTGCCTGTTACGCAACACGTCCTTGGGAAAATTCTAAAACAGGAACTTTTGGAATTTGAGTGTCTGAACAGAGTGTCTAAATGGACACGTCGCGGAGCAGCATTATTCCACACTGGGTTAAGTGGCCAGGTCACCTCGGCACAGCTCGCAGCGAGTTCTGCAGTGAGGCACGCAAAACATGCGTTCTACCACCTGAGTCACGGCCCACCCCGACTGACGGGGCAGCAGCAGCCAGGAGCAGTAACTGGGGGTTCCTTTCATCTTATCACCTGCATTTCCAGTCTTGGAGCTTGCTACCAAAAAGGCAGAGAGGGCAAGCAACCTTAAATTCACATTAACTATATGCTTTGGGATATAAATTTAATCTTGTTTGAACTGAATGAAGCACAGATGAGTGCAATAACTTGCTCAGACCACACAATAAATCAATTCCAGCTATACTAATACCCTAGAATAAAATCCTCTCTGAAAACAAATTTGCAACTATCCCTCCTATGCCCTGCAGATTTAAGAGCCTATCAAAAATAAATGTGTACCTGTTTGTTGACAAGCCAGTTAGCAGAGTTCTACAACGTTTGTTCCATAATTTGTAAACTTAGGATATTTAAAATATCATGCAAGTTCAGCTGAATAGCTGCCCAAAGATTGAACAATAAAACACCCACTAAACTCTGAATGTAGTGCAATGAAACCTGATCATTCCATATTTTAGCATCTTCCCCTTCCCCTCCCCCCAATATTAAAGTTAACATCTTGTGATTTGAGAAGCCCAAGCCATGGAGGGCAGGTGGAGCACGGGGCCATTCTGTGCATCAGACGGCTTGACATGTCGCCCCAGCACCGGAGCGGGATTGCCCCGATATTGCTGCGGGTGTTGCAAAGACAGGGAGCTACTAGCGCTCTGCATGCTGCTCTCAGTCCACACAGACCCTACGCACACCACCAGTCCAGCTGCCAGGCTTGGTTCCATTTGGAAGCCTTTCGACTCTCCGTGGAGCACCATGTCATCACAGCACTCTGAAGAGGTGGTGTCTTGCCAGATAAAGGGCAGGGATGGGGGTGGGGTAACACACACCCCCCCCAGCCCTGTGAAGCATTAGGACAGGATATTAGTCAGCGGGGGTGGGGACAACCCCAATACAGATCAGGCCCAAGTACGGAGGAGCCCAGCTGAGTTGGGACCAGGCTTCATTTGGGCTAGGGTGCACTTCTTGAGCCCATGGAGGGCTCTAGGAGACATTACTCCCATGGCAGCTGAGTATTTGAATAAGCTCGCAAAAAGCTGGCAACACACTGCTCTGCTTTACAGCAATGGCTCCTCGACGAAACGCCTCTGCCTTCCTTGCAGGTGTGCTTGATGCAGCCATAGGGAGAGATTAAAGATGGTACAGCCTTAGTCCTGGATGAGGAGAGAGAAAAGCCCCCATCACAGCTAATCTTTCCAGACTTGGCATTACTCCACAATCCCCACCAAGGATCCTCCCTGTTACTGTTGATTAGTAAAGCTCTTTCATGTCCTAAGATTATTTAAAAGCTGTTAGTATGCTGCTATTCAGCTGCAGATTGCGTTTCTTGGGTGGCATGCCAAGCAGTAGGAGATACATTCAGCTATTTGCATGTCTCAAAACTGCAAATCATGGAACCACTTATAAAGACCATGTGTGTACACTAGCTTATTATTAAAACCTGGAAGTATCAATCTTGGAAGGCTAAATGCTTCTTGCTATTGAGGCATGGTCTGTTTTAAGCAACTAATGTAGACACAACAGTTGCCTGCAAAAATATCTCCTCCTGCCTTGAAAGCTGTTGTGTTTTACATGAAATTACGTTGCATACACCTATCCCCACTACATCAATGATCTTGTTTATTGCAACTTAAACCAGCTCTGCTCAATATTACATCAGTTTTATTACACTGCTCCAATTCCCACACTCCAGAACTCTAAACTGGCTATTTTGGGTAGAAGTAGGTTAAGAAAAATATTTCAGAAGTTTCAGAAGCAACGTAAAGATGCTCCATGATCCCAATAAATAATAGCCTTATAGAATTTGATGTGAATATTCCAAAGAGACCCTCCCATAAAGTGGGTAAAAAGGAAACGTTTAGACTCTCCGAACAAAGAGTCTGATGCTTTTCCACGTGACAACAGGACACGGTGACAGCCACAGTGTCTACAGAGAAAATTCAAACTCATTCCATATTTTAGAAGGTATATTTTTAGCTTTTCTTCCAGAAGTATTTCTGATATTTCTGGTTTTTTTAAATGCTTCCAGAAATATAAAGCAATCTTCATCCATCAAATCAGAAATGTAGACACAACCATTACTCCAGCCCAAAGGAGGGGAACCTTTTCCCTGCCAGGGGCTTCTTTGAACTATATGTTCCAAAGGCCATACAGAAGTTGGAGGTAGGGATGCTTAAAGGGTTGGCGGCAAAAAGGAACATGCAGTGAACACAGGTCCCTGATCATGGATAGGTTTATCTAGCCTATTGTGCATTCTCTCAGCTGTGTTCCCTTACTCTGAACTCAGTCTTTCAGTGCTTGGGGGTAGGAAATGGATCTAGGGGTCAGATCCTGGGCACTGGAAAGAGGCCTGATAAAAGCTAGCTGCAGGTTGTATTTGGCCCCCAGGTCCGAGGCTCCCCACTCCTGCTCTATACCGCGAAAAGAAAAATTCTTTGAACTATGCTCCACTTTTGTAATTATTACAAGAGCGAAAAAAGTTTTTAGTCTAAAATCTCTAAGTCCCCTCCCTCTCTTGCACTACAACACAGAGAAGATACAGCTTCACTCCTACTAGTCTGGAAGCCACTGATCAGCGTACTGTTCTTGCCAATGATGCCCTTATCAAATCCTCCTTTGTTTTTTGTTCCGGCTATGGGATAAGGACTCGACAAGAAACCCCTTTGTCTAAAAACAGGGATTCAGACACCGAATGCCTAACAAGAACTCTTAATCAAGTCAGAAGTAGACAGAATAATGGTCTCCTTCATAGAACTGGTTACGTCTCTTCTGTATTACTCTGTCTATTAAGTTTCTCTTTCATGTATGCACAGACCTGTCCTCAGCTGAATTGCATCTTAGCTTATTATTTCTTAGAACCCTTGGCATACACAGAGAGGAGTCAGGGAGCCTGAGCTATAGAATACAGGTTGGCCACATGTATAAAAGCAGCTGCAGTTTGGAAAGGGATCCCACAGTAACCTTAACTCACATTAAACTAGGTTTTTGTGCAAGATTTTCTAACGTTTATGGAAATTTGGGTTAGTAACCGGTCTCTGACTTGCTTAACTCTTAATCCTCAACAACCCTGTGAGGTAGGTTACCACTCAGGAAAAGGATCTTGGAGTTCACTGTGGACAATAGATTCAATTCCTCAGCTCAGAGTGCAGCAGGCGTCAAAAAAGCAAGGCAATCTTTGTAAAGGGATAGAGAATAAAACTGGAAATTGCATAATGCCCCTATATAAATCTATGGTGTGACCACACCTCAAACACTGTGTGCAGTTCTGCTCGCCCCATCTCAAAAAAGATATAGTAGAACAAGAAAAGGTACTGAGAAGGGCAACAAAAATTATAAGGGGTATGGAATGGCTCCCCTATGAAGAGAGGCTGGATAGGTTGGGGCTCTTCAGCTTGGAGGAGAGACAATAGAGGGGATAGAAGTTTTATAAAATCATGAGTGGTGAGGAACCGTTATTTACCCTCTCAAATAGTATGAGAACTAGGGGACACTCCATGAAACTAACAGGCAGCAGATTTAAAATAAATAAAAGGATGTATTTCTTCACTCAATGCACAATGAAGTTGTGGGATTTGTTGTCAGAGGAAGTGGTCACGGTCAGTAGTATCGCTGGGTTTAAGAAAGGGTTGGACATGTTTCTGGAGGATTGGTCCATTAGCAGCTATTAGCCGGGAAGGTTTGGGGAATGTAACCTCTTACTGTCGGGAGCTGGGAGCGAACAGCAGGATACTTCTTCCAAGCGACCCAGATTGGCTACTGTCGGCGACAGGTGCTGGGCTTGATGGACTATTGGTCTAACCCAGTCTGGCACCTTCTTATGTTACTAGAGGAAAAGGGGAAGTGTTACTCCAGTTGGTAGCCTGCAGGATTTTCCTGAAAACCTGTACTATAGCAGCATTTCTCAAATGCACAGGCCTCAGGGGGGACAGAATACATCCTGAAGAGTGCAAGGCAGCAGCTGCTAAATCCCTACGCTCTGCAATGGGGGGAAATCCTTATAAATGGGAAACATGTTTAGACGGTAAAATGTTTATGTATCCCAAATGCTAAAGGAACTTTAATCATAAATAAAATAAAATAAATAAATAAATGCTGGTTGTCTGTTTAATTCCAGTTTCTATCTTAATACAGTTTGAGACAAATGAGCAATTTTGTTTTGGAAGTTGTCACAGCTCAGTTGCTCTGAATTAGGAAAGTCAGGGTAGCAGAGACGCATGGTACAAGTATGTGTGTGTGTAGGAGAGGGGAGAGTATCAACCACCGACAGGGGGCCTTGGTCTAAGTTTAATAACCTAGAGGAACCACCCACAATTTAAAATTAATAAAGGTCTGCACTTTCGCCTACAAATCACAGGCTCATGAAATGATGCGAGTGAGTAATTTCCTGAAATACAGGGCTGAGCTGCTTGGAAAACTCTAGATCATACAGCTGTGATTTTGAGAAGGGAAAGGTTATTTACCGCTGCCTGCTACTTAAAAAAATATTTCTGTAGTGCTTCCTGCTGGAGAGGTCGTTTGTACGTATGCCAACAAATATAGCCTCCAGGCTGCTAGTGGCAATGTTAGGTGCCTTAGAGGTTCAACACACATGCACTTCAAAAGTGGTCCGTTTACATGCCGCAAGTCAGGGATTATGGTAAATGGAGCATAGACGCAGAGGGAACGGGAAACGGACTGGGGTGCTGCCAAGAGCCAGATTAAGAGAGGGGCTTCCCAGTTTAGAAATCACACTTCTGGTTGCTTTGGTGTCCCCTGCATTAGCTAGGGATACAAGTAACATTAGATACTAAGCTTTGGAACACAAATGAGGTCAAACCTGCAGCACCGGAGAGAGGGACTCTAGTGGGCAAAGGAAGTCAAAGATCCTGTACTGCTTTTGTGCACAATGGAAACTACCCTGGTAGTATTCTATGCTACACTGGTTCCGCATGCATATTAATACGACGCTCATCTAGTGAGGCCCTGCTCCCAGTCTGCTCCTATTTTCCAAGGTAAATTCTATCAGATCTAGGACGACGTATGACAGTAAGTTGAAACTGGCATGTTTATATGCCAGAATTGCAATTCTGAACAGGTTTCAATATTTTCACCCAGGGAAAAAAGGACTGTCCATCCTCCCATTTGCATGCATTCATCAATACGCTCTGGAGACAGAGGGACCGATCCCAAGCCGTATTTGCACAAACCACGCAATTCCTGTTACGACGACAATGTGGCAGGTGCAAGCTGCGTGGTTTCACGTGGGATCTGCGCATGCAGCATGCTCAGGAGGTTGGGATCACGGCCAATGAGACATTCTCTTTTCATGTCGATCTCTTACAAAGAGACCCTATGCTAACTTTGACATTTGCACGATTTTAGAGCAGTTCTAGTCATGTTCAATGGACAATAAATTGCATCAAAAATTCATCAAGTTCCTGCCACACTTAAATTTACATTTTTCACTTTTTTGATAGTTTGTATAGGTAATGAGAGAAACCAATCTTTCTACCTTCCAACTGGAAATTGAGATGCACTCTTAACTATGGTTCTCAATGTTGCTCATTCAAAGTAATATTGTGTGCCCAAAGAATTTTCCTTCTACACAACACCGCAAAAATGACATTTTTAACTAAGGACTTTTGCAAATAAGCAATGACACTCTTCATTCACGAGGGGAGATTTGAGTAATTACCATTTTCCACCACTCCTTTCAAAGAGCACATTGTCATTCAAACTCATCCATTTTTAAAAACTCTAATCTTCATCTAGTTTTCCAACACCAAACTGAAAACCGTTGTCTAAAAACAAGGGTAGGGAATCCTTTTCCTCCGAGGGGATCCAGGAGCCAGATCCAGGAACTGGACAGGAGCCAAATAAAGCCAGCCCCTGGGCATGAGGTTGCCCACCCCTGGTCTAAAAGATTGGGTTTTTATGCTTCAGCAATGGTTGCGGTTTCTCTCAGTTTCTCACTGTTGACCTAAATTTATCATCATACGTAATTGATGAAGAAATGTGTTTAGATCAAGAAAACCTGAAAAATTAATTTAATTTCTGCCTGTTTACTACAGTCGTACACTTCGTTGAGTAAGTAGGCCAAGCGCAGTGTGCTATCCAACTGCAAATGGCTTTTGTGCCTGCAACTGTGAACATCAAGCGGTCAAGGTTTAACTGCTGCAGCCATTTAACACTGCTCTTTGCAACGCCAGTCTATTTTAACATTTGAGTCAGTTTCTATTGCACAATATTCTTCAACCATCTTGCCAATGCTGTTTGGGTTCTAACAAGATTTCCACAGCACAGGCAACAGCAGGTCATTTGTGCAGGAAATGGTTTCTTCTGATGGCATTCATGCTGCCAACTTAACCATTGTAGAGTCCATGACTTTTTGTTTGGGGCATAGCATTCCAATTACTGATTACACAGATAACTTTCTATCCTGCCCAATCCTGAAGGCGCACGGTAACGTAATAAACAATCCTACACAAAATAGATCTAACACACAAAAATATCCCATATAAGCACCTACCCATCCCCACCCCTCCTGCAGAACGTCTGATCCCTACCCACCAAACACCCGGCCAAGCAGAAAGGTCTTAGACTGCCTCTGAAAAATGCTCAGGATTTGTTGCACCTCCAGGGGAAGGGTGTTCCTGAGCCTCTTTGCAGGTTTTTGCCACACAAACCTGGCACCACGATGTAAGTGACAAGAGATCATTCTCGGCTCACCTTAAGGATCACGATGGGGCATGCAGGAGGAAGTCATCTTTAAGACAGGAAGGGCCCAAGTCATTTAGGGCTTTGTAAGTCAATACTAGCACCTTGAGTTGTACGCAGAAACCCTCCAGAAGCCACTGCAGACTCTGAAGCGCAAGCGCTTCACATCGACACATATAAAAAGGCAGGCCACCATGTTCTACACCAACTGCAGCTTTCCAATAGTCATCAAGGGTAGCCTCGCATAGAGTACATTACACCAAAATGCACTTCGGAGGCTGAGTAACACACAGGGATCAGCCTATATGAGCAACTGAATTAGCCTGGATGAATAAAGTAGTACACTGTAGCTTCCAATAGACCTGAAACGACATGCGGCAGCGTCTGACAATCCTGTTGGAAATCTCCCATCCGTTGCCGTTTTCCCGACATGGCATGGACACGACATCCCAATACTGAGGATCGGGTAGTGAGGAACTGCCGCATTTAAATTAAAAAATGGAAGTTGCTAATGCGATTTCACACAGAAGACATTGCACAACTTTGGTGAAACAGCACTGGCGGGTGAAATTTCTGCATGCCGATTTTAAATTTAGCCTGATATAGTCCAGCATAAAACACCAAGAAAACGACAAGGTATGAAAAAATGCACCTGAACACAGAAAAAAATTAAGACAAAGCAAAGTGTTTTCCCATTCCATTTCAACTATTTTAATGCAACTCCAGTAACTTCTCTAAGATTTGTTTTCCCAAGGAATCACAGACCGGTAGAAACACACAGACTTTATGACAGGGGCTGGGGTCAAAGGAGCTTAAGAGGAGGTTCCAGATCACTGATCTGTCTTCAACACAAGGGCATATATCCTTGTGTGCATGTCCTCAACCCTGCTCACTTACTCTGAGCTCAGTGTTTCAGTGCGGAGGGTAGGAACCAGATCCAGGCAACAGAAAGGGGCTAAATATCTAGCTATGAGCCACATTTGGCTCTCGAGTCTGCATTTCCCCACTCCAGTTTTAAGATATTCCACTGAAAACAAAGTACAAATTCTACTCGTATATACAAATTAAAAATGGCTTAGGAGTTAGATCTTATAGATAGGGGGGGACCCCGGTTCTAGTCTCCCCTTAGCCAGAAACTCACTGGGTGACCTTGGCCCAGTCACATTCTCTCAGCCTAACCTACCTCACAGGGTTGGTGAGGATTTAAAAAGTTGTTAGTTCTATGCAAAGCGCTCCGAGTGCCATGGCAGGGGGGTGCTATATAAAAATAAAGATTATTATTAGATCATTATCAGTTAGCTGTTGCCTATCACATGTATTAAAATTTAGTTCTCTCTAAAAGCAAGACCTAACTAGCAGGGCAAAATATCCCCAAAACAGGAGGGCAAAACTAGCAGGGCAAAACAGGAGGAGATACAACACCCCCACAACTTAAGCAATAAAGTAGGAGACCCTCCAGTGTAATGGAAGTGTTAAAAAGGAGTAATGCGGCACAAGAAAGGGAGAGAGAATCTCACCTTCAGACAACAGGACAGCAGCATTTTAATCTCTGTTCAGAGCAGGGAAAAAGTCTGCTCAGCAAGACAGTCACTGGAAGAGTTATAATTTTACAATGCATTTTCTGTTTCTCTAATGTTTGCCAGTTGCATTGCCAGTGTCAAAAATTGGTGGGGGTTTTTTTAAATATAAAAAACCTTGCCCGATTATTCAGGCTTAAGTTCGCTTTGGGGAAAGATCAGCTAGTCCCCTTCCCCCTGACGTGCAAGGATCTTTTGGGGATAATTGGTCCTGACAGATGCGTAACCTATTTTTTAAAATTTCCAATAATAGGACTCAACAGCCTCCCTTGGTAATTTGTTCCACTACCTAATAACACTTATAGTTCAAAAGGACTTTTTCCTCCCGATACTTACATTTCCCCTCCAATTTAAGCAGATACCTTTTTCTCCCGCCCTCAATAGCCATTAGCAGCAAGCACTTACTGCCGTGCTTGCAACAGTCTTTTACAAGCAGAAATTTTATTATAGCCATCTCTAGCATAAACATTCCCCGTTCCTTCAACCTTTCCCAATAGTGGCTGTTCTCCGAACCCTTTCTAGTTCTTAAAAATTCCTTCTTAAGTATAGAGCCCAAAGCTGGATGCATTGCCCCAGTGGAGGCCTGACCATGGGAGAATAAAATGGAATAATTACACCTGTGTCTTAACAAATGAAGCAGCGGCACCACATAACATCAGCACCAGGCACATTACTGGCACTATATAAATAATAACAAATTAAGAGGTTAAACGAGACCACAGCAATGAACAGAACCCAGAAGTTCAATACAAAAGAGACAAAGTCTAGCTATTTGGACGTAAGTAACTACTGTTGCAGCCTTCCACAGACACCCATGCAGACCACCGCCAAGAACCTTCACTAGTGACTACCCGCATTCTCCACCACTGAAAATAAAATAAAAGGGGGTTCGCTGCGTTTCTGCACTCTGGTGAAGTAGGCCTCTTTTAAAAGGGGCTTCAGCTGCTTTTCTGCACCCTGGTGAGGCAGATTTCCCTTTTAAATTCTATCGGGACCAAGTGAAAATACTACTGGTTTGAGAGGGTTGGGGAATTACTCCTCTGCTATTTCTAATAATGACGCTTTGTTTAATCAAATGGATCTTTTATTTGATGAGCAACACAATTTAACATACCAATTGTAACTGAAGCATTTGCACCTTTAACATATAATCCTTCACCTACTCTTAACTACTTAAAACACATAGAAAGCATGTATTCTTACGTGTTAAGAGGTCTCAGGTCTGGTTTCAGGAGGAGGGCAGGGCGGGGGCCCAAAGCCGAGAGAGAGAGAGAGGAAGTCTAGCTGTGGAGCAAGTTGCAGAACTCCCTATGGAGGGAGTTCCAAAGTGGGCCCCCCACCGATCCTGTAAGCACTCAAAGTCATCAGGTCCCAGTGGGTTGGGTATGGGTGGGATTTTATTGTTGGGGGGGAGGGGGTTTAATTCTGGGAAATGTTGATTTTAATGAATTTTATTGTATGTTTTAAAGTGTTGTTAGCCGCACCGAGATCCTTGTAGCAGGAGGGGGCGGCGTCATAGAAATGCTATTATTTATAAATAAATAAATAAATAAATAAATAAATAAAGATAGCTTCAGCAACAAAATCCTCCACTCCTCTTCTGGTCACGTGGAGAGGATGTAGCTAGTGCAGGTCACTAGTTTATGGGCACAGTCTTCCAGCCACTACAGCCCCCCGCCAACACCTGATGGCCTTTGGGTGTCGCCCATGGGCTAGCACCCCCCCAGGGGTCAGCCCTTGAAGAAATACCTGCAAGGGAGATGGGGCCAGGAATCAGCAATCTCCCAGTGAGCTAGCAAGTCCTCGCATCCATCCGAGGGCAACACAGCAACAGGTAAACCACAACCTATTTTAAGGCATATAGTCAGCACGAGGCCCTTGCGTTTCTTCTGGGGAATTCAGATTTAGCTATATCCGAGAAAGTGGCAAAATTCTGTGCCGCAGCAATGATGCTCAGGAAGATCGCTTTGGGCAATGTATACGTGTCCTGTCGCTTCATGGTTTAAAATTATTGTTCCTGCTAGGTTATGATGATTTTATACCCAATTTTTAATATCTTATTATAGTTTTATGTTACGGTCTGTTTATGTGCTGTGTCGGCCAAGTGTTATCACAATAAAGTTTGGTTGGTTGGAATTACGGAAGTATTTTCTGAAGCAGTGATTTCCAACTGTTTTGCTACGAGGGCTGGCGATATTTTCAGGGAGAAAACAGGCTATGCTACATGGAAATGTTCCTGAAGACGTGTGACGGGTTCATAGGCAGATGCTACATCCCCATGGGGCTTGAGACATGTGCGCGCGCGGTTTGACCAATAATCTACCACCATTTGGGAAACTTAAATCAGGCCACCAAGAACGCAAGACTGAGCTGTATTATTATTTATTATTATTATTAAACATTTATAAAGCGCCAGTAACAACCTGGCGCTGTACAGAACATATAATCAGCTGCGGTCCCTACCTGTGGCTTACAATCTAAAAGACAAGGAGGGGGAGACAAGGAGAGGGGACAGCGGGAGAGACATGGGAGAAGACAAACAAACATTCAGGCGGATGCGAAGTCTCAGGTGCGTGTACTTGGCTTGGTTGGTTACAAATAGCTGTATCTATTTAATGTCTCAACTGCCACCTTTTCAAGGTCCCCCGTATCCTGGCAGGAGTGCACTAGACCAGCACAGGTTAGTGCTAGCGCACTGCACTTAGCGGGAGCACATCATAAGCAAACCCACATCTGCAATTCGGCTCACATGGGGACCCATGTTCACTGTGATTTCCCCGCTGCTGCCAATGCTTGGTGCTTTTGGTACCAGGCTTTTCCTGCAGCGAGGCAGGGACTGAGTCCACCTGCTCACGTTACCACAGCACCGAATGTCCCTGTGGGAAAATCTCCCCACGAGGAATCTTACGGTGCACTGTGCACATGGGCTCTTACTTGAAAGCAGAATCTGCCACGTCATGCGACTTTTTTTTTCTTCCGATTGTCAGGGCTGGATTTCGAGCCCGGACAATCAGAAGGGAAAAAAAAAAAAGTGTCATGACACGGCTGATTCCGCTTTCGAGCAAGAGCCCACCTGCATAGCGCACTGTAAGATTCCTCACCGGTAGATTCAGCCCCGCAGTAACATGGGCAAGTGGCCTGAGCGTTCTCCACAGAAAGTAAACTCGGGAAAGGAGAAGGATCTCGGAATAAAGGTCCCTCCCCACGCCCGGTGTGCATGGCACGTTTCCGACCAGGCTTGTCCCTGCAGTTTGAGGGAGAGATGAGCCACAATCAGACTATGGGGAGCGGCAGACATAGCCAAAGCAGATGTATTGCTGGTGCAGGGGTGGCCTCCAAACCGGGTAAATCTTTCCTCATGGTCTTGTCTCATGTACCACAACAGGGTAGTAGTAATTAGTGAACTCCAGATCATTAGCTAGGAACCACGATCCTAAGTGACAGTTCAACCAACTACACAGAGATCTTAAATATGTCCCAATGTTTGTGGTAATGAGACAGAAGAAAAAAGATCTGTGACTAACAGACTTCAGAGGACCATGTCCTTCACGCAGACATAGGCCTTTGTGGCTCCTTCCTCTTTGTCAAATAGAATTAAATACATTGTTTCTTGTTCTAGTGCAAACCTTGGATGAAAATCCAGATACTCAAAGAACAATCAGCTCAACTCAGAAGCCTTTTTAAAAAGTACACAGAGCAGTTTCTATTGTTGATCAACTCCCCTCCACACTCAGCTCACAAGAGAGCCAATCAATCATGTTTCAACGAGCATATGTACAGACCCAACTGAGAAGCTGATACGTTGCTGGTGCTTTTACTTCTTGGAGTGCGCTCTACAAGCTACGGTGTTTTTGAATCTGAAGGTGTCACTTCATCTCTTGAAAAGGTTGCTGCTAAACGGATTGTTTTTTCCTTCCTCCTAACGTCGCTTAACACATGCACATCTCAAGTGAGTTTAAGCCGTTTGCTAGTCTGGTAAAGCTAGATGTGGGTTCTCTGGAAAATACCAATTCAATGGCGAGCAACCTTTTTGCAGCTGCAAGCTATTTTCAAAGTTCAAGATTCATGGTGAGCTGAGTCATACAAGTAAGTTCTGTGCTCAGAAAATAAGCAAAAAAACATCAGAACAGAAACTCAAAATAATTTTGTTTTGTTTTTTATTCCAGATTTAGTGTGCCTGTCCCTCTAATAAATCCACCTCAAAGCGATTACACACACATTTTTTCCTGCAGCAGCAGCTCAGGCTTTCTCCCGGCCCCTACAGCATCTTCTGCCAGGAGTCCTGGCAGTGCTTACTGCATTCTGTACCTCATGCCATTTGTTGTTCTTTTAGATTTTGACAGGAGCAAAAGAAAAGTCAACTTCTACTGAAATTTAGCACAAGTTGGGGGTCTGACTCCCAGGGTGTTTTTAGATAAGCACCTCCTGACCATCGTGCATGTTGCAGGGCTGAGTTGGCGCCCTGTGCATCCCCTGCAACATGCATGATGGGTGGGTAAAAGGTGGGGACGCACTTGTCTAAAAACACCCTCCGTCTTTACAGTGAAGGTCCTGTCCGTACTAGGAGCAACACTCTACCACTCGGCCAGCCAAAAGAAGGGCAGCATGCCTGCTGTGTCTAATGAGAACAGGGATTACAAAACAGAAAAGCTGTGCAGTGAAGGATCATACAAGAGGACTGGAATGTCTCCTTCAGAGCCCTGTTTTAAGGCTTTCAACACAGCAAATAACCTCCTATGACTCAGCTCAGGTAACATTTCCCGAGAGAGAGAGAGAGAGAGACAGGCACATGAGATCAATTTCCAACACTTCTGTTCAAGGCAGAAACAAGGATCCTGAGTCATCTAGGATGCTCCACCACCTGCCCCCCTCCACTCAGCTATTCCACAGTCTGCTCCTTGCAGAGTACAGCAGTAGGCTTTGTCAGAAGCGGTGGGTGCATGGAAAGTCAATGGAACCACAGTAACATTGAAACCAAGGACCTCTCCTCTTCCTCTTCCTCAGGAAACATTCTTAAAGTTTACAGGAGTACGTGCTGGTAGGATCATGCTCATAGCCTCTATGCTACCCTCGTAGGATCATTATGCTTCTGCTCAACCCCACGTAGAACAGCCACTGTCATGCACAATCTCCCACCCCATTCCATATTTTGAAAGACAAGATCCAACTGAAAGGTCTCGGTAGGAGTGACTAAGGGTGAAAACAGACATGCACCTTAACTTCACTTTAACATTTCTTATGCATTTGCAGGGCTGCACAGAGGGTGCCAATACAGCTCTACAACATGCATAAGAAATGTTAATGCCCTGTTAAAGCAGAGTTACATGCATGTCTGTTTTCACCCTAGGACACCAAGTCAGTGTGAAATAGCAAGAAGGGGTTAGAGAGGGACAGATGGGCATATCTGAAATAAAAGTAGGCAAGGAATAATCAGAGCCTTTTTACACAGGCTAGGACTATCCAGAAAACTCAAGATCTTTGGAGCTGCTCATGCAGTTTCTCACTAAGTCTCAAAAAAATAAAACATTATTTCAGCAGCCAACGAGAAAGTTTTGCCACAACCTTATTAGAGTTGAACGGTAATACAGCGATATTTTTATTATTATTATGATTCATATAGCCCCAGCAGTGCACCTGGCACTGTACAATCAATAGTTTGAGACAGGTCCCTACCCCAGGGGGCTTACAATCTAAGAGAGACGATGGAGGGGGAGGCAGAGGAAAGGTGAACATCAGGAGAGACAAGGATACATTCATGAAGCTGAGACTTTTGCAGGTGCACGCGCTTAGCTTAGTTACAGGGAACTAGATTCAGAGGAGGGGAGGGGAAGAGGACGCAATTTCACTCATGAGCTACGGAAAGCCTCACAGAAGAGGTAGGTTTTCAAAAGGGATTTGAAAATTGGGAGGGAGGAACCAGAGCAAATTTACCCAGGGAGGGAGTTCCAGGCCTGGGAGGGCAGCAAGAGAGAAGGGACGAAGATGTTTAGAGGCGCAAGGGGGTTGTGAGCAGGCGCGCGTGGGAGCAGAGGAGGCGCAAAGCAGGATAAACGAGCAGAAAGATATGGGGGAGCAAGGCCATGAAGAGTCTTGAAGGTGAAGACCAGGAGCTTGTGCTGACTGTGTTCACATAGAGGGAGCCAGTGTAGGGGGAGAGGAGGAGCTGAACGTGGTCAAAACGACGGACAAGGTGGATGACTTTGGCAGTAGAGCATTGAACGGAGGTGAGGAGGGCATGATCGGAGCAGGGGAGGCTAGTAAGGAGGATGTTACAGTACAGTATATTGTGCTGTAATATATCCATGCAAAATGACAACCGAGGCCCAGTCTACAGGAGGAGAAAAGGCACAGCGTTAACACGGATTAAAGGGCATGTTTTTAATACGTTAATTTGCTAGCCAACATGCAGCAGAAGCTTCATACGGACAGGCAAGTATTAAGATTAACCCAAGTATCTACGTCAGCTCTCCAGTCTAGACTGTCCTCCCCCTATCGAAACAAACACCAAACTAGAAGAGGAGTCAAGTGGGAAGCCCAATATTTACTGAAAAGATTGATGGCCCTTTCAATTTTACAGTTACAGCAACACCACTATTAAAGTGCAACGCCTCTACTATTCAGCATTTGTGCAAGCCCCAATGACACGAGCAGGACAAACGAACGCTGGTGCCAAATTGCTATAGGATCAGTCTGTCAAGCAGTGTTTTCTTCCCACTCAACATTTACAGCAGTTACCTTGCATAGATACCTTCTTTTAAAAACACCCCGATTGCCCTCAACATTCTGGATACTGTTTCAATACTTCAGAACCTGAAAAAGGAAGCTAGACACCCATTACATCTGTGTTCTGTGCAAATGCCAATAAAAAATAAACAGGCCATTGCATTTTGGAGCTTAGGACATACAATCAGAGTGATATGGCTACTTCCAGCCACCATAAGAACCAGGGCAAATTGTTAAGAGCATCGGAAAGAAAACTATAGAGAACAGTATTGAGAAGAGTTTTCAATATCAACTTCACCTGTAGGAAGAACAGCAGCTTCCTCAGTGTTTGAATGAACCTTTGCAATTTACCCAAAGCATTGGACTGCAATCTGATAAAAAAAAAGTTCTCTCTTCTCAGATAACAGTATTTTTGACAGCTAATTATTCAATTCCCATCAGTTCCTTGATCTAGCAGCTCATTAATAATACAACAGAAAACACCAGGTGGTGACAGGAGCCAAGTGTTTTTCTACCTTAAATAAACCTATGAACTTCAACACATACAAAAATGTTCAAAGGGGGAAAAAAGCTAATTGTATGATTTTAACTACAACTGAAGCACTTTTACAAACCTGTAATCTCAGCCATGCAAACAGTCACTGTTAGCATAAGGGGCATCGGAACAGGAATTCTCTATTTAAATGACAATCCTAAGAGACGCACCCTGTCTCATGTTTAAAAAGGCCCGCAAGGATGAGATTTACCCTAACCGTCTTCCAACTCCCTTTCCCTCCCACTTGTTGCTTTTTCGCCTGTTCCTCTTTGGGCCTACAATCCAAAGGCTGAGCTGCTTTCATTTCAACAAGCACTTTCCATTTGACAATATCCCCTTTCCAGTGGGAAAGAAACTTCCTGTTTGATAAAGATGCTGAGTGTGAGAAAGATTCCAACTAGATACTAGATTGACATGGGCCCAAACATGTACCAGGTTAGGAAAGGAGCCCAAGGCATCGTAAATTCACAGCCTATAGCCTCGGAGAGGCCCTGCTGTACCCAATTCCCCACCCAGCCCAAACCCCTAATAGGAGCAGAAACACAGAAGGAAGAGAACACCACTCACTCCCAGCAGAAGGCGCTACTCTCGGGTGAATTTAGGGCAGGGTGGCAGGAGCCATCACATTCACTCCAAAGACCAGAGGGGGAAAGGTCCAGGTTGAATGGAGGATGGAGAGCTGCCAAGCCGCCCCACGGAAGACAGAGAGCAGACAGCTGTGATACCTATCCCCCCCCCGAGCCATGAGAGGGTTAAACCCCACCCCTGCCACCTCTTTCACTGGCAACAATCCCCCCCCCCCGCTTTACGAGTGACAGACCCAAGTTGCGGGGAATATGAATGGGTGAGTGTGACACTCCCAAACCAAGGCAGCCCAGGATTAAGACAGGATGGGCACTGCCATCCCTCTCACAAACTGGGGGGGTGGAGGGGGGGCGGACAGCCATCACCCCCTCCCCCCAAGCCTACACAGAGCAGCACCAGAGTTTAGGTGCCCCCAGCTCCGTGGGCCCCCCAAGCCCTGATGGGGGAGCCCCAAGGCAAAACCACGTTGGCAACTGTCACGCCCTTCCCCATCCCCTATTGGGGACAGCTGCCATCCCGCCTAGAGGGCACCGTTATCCTTCCTCCGTGCCCAATCAGCCACCCTCACCCAAGACCTAGACAAAGCAGCTCCCGATGGAGGTGGCCACCCCAAAAGACCTACCGGGGGCAGCCCCGGGTTCAGACAACATTAGCAGCTGGCACCCCCTAACCCACTCTAATAAAGGGGGGTGCAACCCCGAGTTAGAACAGGGGGAGCGCCTTCCCCTCTCCCAAACCGACGGGCCCTGGGGGAAGCCACCCCCTTTAAACCGCAGCGCCCAGCTAGGACGGGCAGCGCCATCCCTTTCCCAGGCCCGACTGGGAGCCAGTTCCCTCCAATCAAGCCCTAGTGGTCGCACACACCCCCCCACGAGTCCCATTGGGGAGACAGCGCTCCCCCTCCAGCACACGCCCTAAACTAACCCACATCTCTAAGCCCTAATGGGGGGCAACACCCCCCTTCCCCAAGCCCTGGGGGGGGGCTGCCCTCCTGCTCCTCCTCTAAACCAAGCCCGGCTGGGAGGGCAGCCACCCCCCCTCTCCCTACCATCCCCCCAAGCCGAGACAGAGCAGCCCTAGGCGGGGCTGCCACCCTTGCCCATTTCTCAGGAACCTTTGTGAAAAATCCATGTTGCAGGGCCCTACCTTGGCCAACGCAGGGGCCCTGCAACATGCATTTTTCATAAGCGTTGCTTAGAAATGGCAGCCCCGCCCCTAGGTTAGGCGGGCCCTTAGCTCTCCCCGACGGTCTTCCTCTCTGCGCGCCGGGCTCCCTTCGCCCGCTGATAAATCCCTGCGGGAGGGGGGCGCCCACGCAGGGCCCCGCAACGTGTATTTCTCAGACGCGCCCGGGGAAATGGGTCTCCGCCCCCCCCCACGGCCCCGGCCCCGGGCTCACCTCGTCCTCCTTGTGGTTGCGGATGCCCCGCACCAGGTCCTGCAGGTTCTTGTCGAACATGCGGTCGATGCTGCCCTTCACCATCTTCAGCGCCATCGCGGCGGGGTCGGGCTGCGGCGGGGCCCGCCGGGGGCCTCCGCTCTCCGGGCTGAGGGGTGGAGCGCGGCCGGGGCTGAGGCGCGCGGACGGGCGCCGCTCACATGACCCAGGCGAGACCCGGAGGTTCGCGGGGTCCCCCCCGCCAGCGGCTCCCGGACTCGCCTCGCTTCCAGGCTCCGCTCCGGCTTCCGAGGGAACCGACAAAATGGCGGCCGGTCAGCTGAGGGGATCGGCCCCGCCCCTTCCGCCACGTCGTACGCCGCGGCCCCGCCCCCTCCGAACACCCCCGCCCGTCATCGCGCGCGCGAAGGCACTTTGGCTCCGCCCACCAAGAGCATGGTTTTTCCCCCTCCTCGCTCGCTCGCAACACGCCCCTTTTCTTCCATTGGCTTAGGTGTCTTCGGGGGCGTGGCCTCCCGGCTGCTGAGGCTGCGTGAGCTGGACACGTCATCGCTTGTGCTGCTACGGGGGCGAGGAGGCCCCAGAAGAGGCAAGTTCGAATCCTCCTCGGGCCATGAACTCGCGAAGTGGCCTTAAGCGAGTGCGTGGGTGTTTCCAGACGTGACAGTGGCACGGTTTAACCCCAGTGCCACCTAGGCACATTTTTAAGGAACGCTTATGGAAAATACATGTTGCAGGCCCTGCGACATGTATTTTTCATACGTGTTCACCAATGCAGGCCCTGCAACATGTATTTTTCATACGTGTTCTTTACCAATGCAGGCCCTGCGACATGTATTTTTCATAAGTGTTCTTTACCAATGCCGGCCCTGCGACATGTATTTTTCATACGTGTTCACCAATGCAGGCCCTGCGACATGTATTTTTCATACGTGTTCTTTACCAATGCAGGCCCTGCGACATGTATTTTTCATAAGTGTTCTTTACCAATGCCGGCCCTGCGACATGTATTTTTCATACGTGTTCACCAATGCAGGCCCTGCGACATGTATTTTTCATACGTGTTCTTTACCAATGCAGGCCCTGCGACATGGATTTTTCATAAGTGTTCTTTACCAATGCCGGCCCTGC
>QEPC01008752.1:7715349-7729258 GCA_003113815.1 Sphenodon punctatus | reverse complement strand
TTACATATTTACTGGGCTTGTAGCCTACGTGTAGGCCAGTATCACACGTGTGTGACCCTATGTTCCTTCGTGACACATGGGTGTTTGCCGCTCGTGTAAAAACAAAAGGGCCTAAGCAACAGGGCTTGTGCACTTCATGTACTTGGCCCTCTTTTCCCCCCTGAGTCAAACAAGCTGCACAACGCCAAGAAAACCCGTACTTCAGCCAAAGGACACTGGGGCCAGGCTCTGCAGAAGCAAGAGCATACAGGTGGTTCTGTTGGCCCCCAATACACACGAGCTGCTGAGATACACAAGACCCCATTAACGCCACCGGAGCAACATCTCATAAGAATTCTGCGATGTGTGTGTGTGTGTGTGTGTGTGCGCTAAGGTTCCCTCCCACACCTGCTCCGCATGGACTGGGATTGAACCTGGATTCGGGCAGGCCCTCCTTGTTCTACTCCTCCATGGACTGGGCCCGCACCGCCGCTGCCATTGTTTCTAGAGCAGCAGCAGGGCGCCATGTATTCTGTGTTTTCCCTCATTGACAGCGATGGTCGAAACATGAGCCGGATGGATTCGAGGCGGGGGTGGCAGCTAGAGGAGATGCCATCCCCTTAAGCCTCATGCTCAGAACCTGACTGAGATCAGCAGCAGGGAAAATCCTCCCAGGAAAGCGTAGCAGCCCAACACCGCCATCACGAGCCGAGTCTCGTCTATAGGGACCCATGTAAATTCATGGGCTTAGTCTAGCTAGGAGAGAGGGACAGTTGATTCAGCTACCGTTCATACTTCTCCAGTTTACCCCCTACCCTCCCTGTCCTCCCCTGGGTGCCCCAATAACTCTCCAGCCCATAGAAACCAGACCCTCTGGATGGCAGGTGGCTCGGCTGCACTAGCTCCTTGCCTGCTCCCAAAGCCCCAGAACCGTGCCGGTTACGCCGCGCCGCCCTCCTCTTGGTTCCTAGTGCTGCTAGGAAGCCTCTGATTGGCTGGAGAGGAGTGGGCAGGGGTCAATCGCCTGCAGCGTAGGCCGCACGGATTCTGCTCAATGGGATGGTTCTTGGGCTTGCGTGCCTAGATCCTGAGTAGGCATTTAGCGCAGGAGCGGGGAACCTCGGGCCCAGAGGCCAGCTCAGGGCTAGCTTTAACTTGGTCCCTCTCCATGCCCTGGATCTGCCCCCTAGACCCATTTCCTACTCAAGCACTGAAAGACCGAGGGTTAGGTGGGCGCAGAGAGCTGAGGGCAGGCGTGCCAGGAGAGGGGACTGATCCACGATCAGGACCTTCTCCTTCCTGAGTGCCCCCTGCCCCCAACTTCTACACAGCCCTTGGAGCTTGGACTCCGTTTCAAAGTGGCCCCTGGGAGGGAAGTTTCCCGACCCCCGAGCTACGATCTGCTTTGTTGCTAGTCTGCCTTAATAGTAGGGGGGCCACCTTTGCCAATTTATAAGGAACACTTATGGAAAAAAATACATGTTGCAGGCGCTGCCTTGGTGCCTAAGATGCCAATGCAGGCCCTGCAATGTGTATTTTTCATAAGTGTTGCTTAAACATTGGCAAAGGTGGCCACCCTGCTTAGTAGTGGTCTGTCCCTGCCTGGCCCCCGCTCTTTGTCTGACAGTCTAGTTCAGGCAGGGAGAACCGGAGGAATTTGTAGGACACGCAATCCTTCGCTTCATCTACTGGGGGCCTCTCAACCCCTGAACACTCAGAGGAACAGTGAGGGAGATCACTTGCAATAATGTTTGCATGAGTTATGTAAATGTACACTCTAACGCAGCACGTACATTTCTTGAACAATGGACTCTGAAATGAGAGGCTTCAAAACTTATTTGAAAAAAGGTTCAATAAATAATAATAATAATAATAATAATAGGTTATTTAGGAACACACACAAAAAGCTGGAACAACTTATGAAATTCTCAGGGGGAGAGTTTAACTTTTTAATGCACAGCTCAAATTATAATCGTGGGTCCGCAACTCCTTCTGTTTTTACCAACATTCCCACTTCCCTCGCGTTGTAGCAAGCACAATCATTTGCACAAACAGCTGTTTACAGACTAGCTGTGCTGCTGATNCCTCTTTTAAAGGGAAGGTATGGGCCACCCTCTCCATCGCGGCCTCAACAGTCAGCCGGGAGCACCTTCTTACAGGCCCCGTCTGTTACCCTTGCCCATAGGCCGGGGGTGCGTTCTCGGTTGCTGCCCCGATGCTACGGAACTCCCTCCCCCAGGAGGTTTGCTTTCGGAGTGGTGGTGGAAAGCTTTTTGATTTAGAAGAGCATTTCTCGGGTGGAGACGAGGGCTGGTTGGGTTATTGGGTGGGGAGAGTGGGAATGTTTGAGGGGAGGGAGGGAGTGTTTTGTGGTACTGATTTTTATTATTATTTTATTACGGTAAGCCACCCTGGGCCCTCGGGGGAAGAGCGGCGGATAGTTTTGAAAAATAAATAAATCAAATAAATCCCTCAAAGGGAAACCTCGTGACTTGTGCCACTATTCCCCTGCTGCCCAGCCTGCTTAGTCTTTGCCCATTTTGATGGGGCTACAGGCACCAGCAATAAAAGCCGCCCTTCCCGGGGAAGACTCTGCAGTTATAACTCAATTGAAACAAATTAACCAACAGCTAATGGTTCCCAATCTCTCTTTTTATGAGGGAGAGACACGAACAACAGGCTGTTCCTGCTATTAGGGAAAAGGCAGAACACAAGCAATTATCAACCATTCTAGCTTCTGAGACAGAAAGGTTTGAGCTAATAAATACAGATACAGATCCAGTTCCACCTCCAAGCCAGAAATGTTCCAAACCCAAGTTTTGGGTGCAGCCCATCTCTTGTAATATTGGCACATTATCAAAAGACAACCTTGACAGATTGAATTGGTCATAGGGGATGTTCTCACAAGCTTCTTCAATCACCATTAGCTATTCTGGAATAACAAAGGACTCATTCACACAACATCTTTCCCCCGTGTAAACTCACCACATATTCTGTAGCAATGCGTTCACACAGCTCCTGATTTCCCTGTGTTTTACTGGTTCATCCCTTGCGTTATCAGATGGTAGAGGACAAGGGGTTATCAAGAAGCATGGCGGTAAGCATCTCACACCATGTTGGGAATGTGGGTTTGTTAAAAAATGTTGCATGATTGACCCCTAACACGCTTGAATCACATTTCCGCTAAGAGAGACACATTATTTATTTATTTAGACTTCTGTCTCACCTCCCCTAAGACTTAGGGCGGCTTCCATAAAACACACGAAATAGAAATACAATAAAACTCTGTGGCAGGGAAAAGCCGCAAGAGATTCCGGTGTCCGGAGAAGGCGTTAAAATGGCCACTAGCGAGTCCCAAGATGGCAGCCACAGGAAGTAGCTGTGCTTGGGGCGTGACCCAGGCTACAAAAGGAAGCAGCAGGGCCAGGGAGAGTCAGTTGAGTGTGGGTTGTTGATGGGGGAAGGGGTTACGGTTTCTGAGATGGATTTACCACAGGGGAATGGAAGGAAAGATGTTGCGATAGTTAAAGCTGGGGAGCCTGGATGGAAGGACTGTAAGTTACTGATGGAAGCAAAGCCAAGGCTGAGAGCCTGATAGTAGATATGGGCTGTTTGGAGGCATCTAAGGCGGTGATTGAGAGATAATAGACTATTGAGTACAAGAGCCAACTGCCCATGAAGTCGTTACAATGAGGGCGTGCAGGGGGGCCATCTTGGTGGCTGCCCCACAATTATGGAACTCTTCCCCACCCGCTCCTTGGAGGTCTGCCTAAGCCCGTCTTCCAGAGGAGATGCGAGACCTTTTTGTTTGGCTGGGCATTTGGCAGGTGACACTAGGGTTGGGTGGGAGTGGGGAGAGGGGGATTGATAGGGGGTGGGGCAGTTGGGTTTTAGGGGTTTTTAATGTATTTTATATTTGTTAAGCTTGTTAGCTGCCCCCAGTCTGCGGAGAAGGGCGGGCTAAAAATGTTGATGATGATGATTAATGGGTACACTGGTTGTGCGAGAGGTGCACGTGCAGGGGTTTGCCTTGGGTGGCAAAAATCCTTGCACCAGCCCTGCCTGCAGAGCCAGGCTCCAGGCCTCCTGAGTACGGCCCCTTAGCGTATAAGGGTAGGGCCGGGATCCAGGGGCCAGATGAAAAACAGCTACAGGCTGCATTTGGCCCATGGGCCAGGGATTCTTCATTTCCAAGGCCCTAGCCACATCCCTCTGAACGTTTCAAGCTGCCAGAGGGACACGCCCCGCCCACTTAGCGAATAAGCCCCTCCCCCTGTGCTCCCACTGTTCCAAGCGCACAAAGGACAGACGCTCTCCTGCCTCGCATCTCACTGAATTTCTTCTTGTTCCATCCTCTTCCCCCAGGCCCATTGTCCCCTCTTGATGCAGTTCCTGCCTCTGAAAAACCAAGCTTAGGATAAGGGAGCAAAGATGAAAGCGTGCATGCAAGGGTCGAGGGCAGAGCCGTGATCTGAGCCCTCCAGCCCGAGCTTGTCTGCAGCTGCCCTTGGAGCTTGTACTCATTTTCCCAGTGTGTCCCCCCCCACACACACACACACACACACACCCCGAGACAGAAAAGGTTCCCCACCGGTGCCCTGCCGGCTGCTGTCGTGGAAGGCCTGTTGTAGCTTCACAGAAATTGGATGACACTGTCCTCCCGTAATGAGGTGGTGGGAGATGGAAGGGAGTTTGATAGAAGAATTTCGGAAGGGGGGCAGTGGAAGATTCTCTCCATCTACGGTGGCCATAGATGCAATTTTTTCCAGGACACTGGAAAATGCGTCCACACGTAAGTTCCTGGATGCATTCTTCACACACACGCTGCCCTGAGGCAGCCTAAAGTAGCCGCAGCTGTAGACGTGAGGGGCTGCCATGGAAACCAAGACAGCTGCCTGGAGCAAAGCAGTTTACCAGGAGAACCTTCTACACACAAACGTTCTGGGAGAAGTTTTCTGTAGAAGTTCAAAGAGCTGGATGTTTAAGATCTGGGCGAGTGCTTTAGACACACAGAAAGTTCAGGATGTAACAGCAAACGTGCAGGAGAAATGTGTGTGTAAAAACACCCACTGTCATCTTCTCTGAAATGGCAGCACCTAGCTCCCAACATTTCAAAGGGGTCCCGGAGAGGAACACGCTCCACCCCGCCCCTCTCCCAATAGTCCCAGGTGCAGAAAGAGGGAGCGATGCTCCCCTGCTTCTCACTCCGCTTACTGGCTTGATGCATTCCATCTTGGACCTCTCCCCCTCGTCCACTCAAGTCTTGGGAGATAGTTGAGCCTTGACCTCTGGTCCCTTTGTTTCTCTTTCTCCTGAAAGAGGGACTTTGACCCCTGAAAGAGAGACGGTGGATTCGGCACCGAAAGAGGGACTGTCCCTCCTCGATAGGGACTGTTGGAAAGTGTGGTAGCGTGTTTGGAGGTGCGGTGCCGGGAGCACATTACGCCGGTACTCTGGAGTCTGCACTGGCTTCCTATGGCTTTCTGGGCACAATCCAAGGGGCTGGTTTTGTCCTTTAGAGCCCTAAACATTCTGGGCCCCTGAAAGACCGCCTGTCTTTCCATGCCCCATTGAGGCCCATGCGATCGGCCGGGAGTGCTTCCCTGTGGGGACCATCCGTTAGCCTCGTTCGTACGACAAGAGCTCACAGGGAGACGTTCTCGGTTGCTGGCCTGTTGCTTTGAAACGTCCTCCCCCCAGAAATTTGTTTTTGAGCCCAGGCGGTGTAAGACCTTTCTGTTTGAAAAGGCATTTAGTGGGTGGGGATAGGGGATTGGGGTGACTTTGGGGTTGTGTATGTGGGGAGATGGTATTGGGGAGTTTCTGGGAGGGTTGTATTGCTTTTTAATTATGATTTGTGAGCTGCTCTGAGCCTCTGGGAAAGGGTGGCATATAAATGTAAATAAATAAAAATAAAACTCAGCTGGGAGTCTTGCAGATAAATTTCCCAACAAAGGAAAAAAGTTTTTTAAAATGTTACGAGGAGACTGAAGTGTCCTGCTCAGCCAGGCTTGGCTGGAGGTCTATGGGATTGTCGATTAGGGGAACGGGGTCTGTTTAAAGATCGACACGCAATTTGGGGGCTGGGCATTTTGTAACTCTGTCGTTCAGGAGTCCGGGAAAAGGGGCTGTGCTGAGGTCGGTCGTTCCTAGGCAGACAATGTATTTCTGCTGACGCTGGGTGTTGGAGCCTGGGTTTGGCTGCCCTCTAATGGAGATTCCTCTGAAAAGAAAAGCAACCCTATGACTGGGAGCCTGCTGGCTTGACTTGGCCTTGCAGCGTCTAGCTCCCTAGCTTATGGCCCTTTTTACCCAGGCCGTGGTGCGTGGGGGGGGGGCAGTGTGCGCTGGGTGAGCGGGAGGTTCTGACGGGTGCTCACCGACCGGCCGCCCACGGAGCTGCCTCTGTTTTTCCAGATGGCTCCATGGGTGGGGGATGGGTGTGCTCCGGGAGCGTGCACACCCACCTGCTCAGCCGCGGTGCGGCGCGGTTCGCATGGGTGGCAAACACCCAGATTGCTGGGTGTTCATGGGTGTTTGCCGCTCGTGTAAAAAGGGCCAAAGCAACAGCGCTTCATGTACTTGGCCCTCTTTCCCCCCTGAGTCAAACAAGCTGCACAACGCCAAGAAAAGCAGGGTACTTCAGCCAAAGGACACTGGGGCCAGGCTCTGCAGAAGCAAGAGCATACAGGTGGTTCTGTTGGCCCCCAATACACACGAGCTGCTGAGCGGGTTGGAGGTCTGCACCCCCACTTTACCGGGTTTGAGTGACTCAGTTTCCCTCGCCTACAGCCCACTTGAATCTGTTTTCTTTCTGGCCGATTCAAGCCTGCAGCAGGGACAACCCCTTTGTCACCCAAGGGCCCGATCCTTCCCGTTTACAGACTCTTTACTCTCTGGGGTCCCCAGCGTTTGGGCACTGGTGCTCAGCGTGGTTCCAATGTTAGACACACACACTTCTTCATAAAGATAAGAAGTCAGTTTATTGATTTACATAAGCAGGATAGTTGATACAGAGCGGTAACTAGAAATCAAAGGTAAATGTAAAGCATTCCTAATCTATACTGGTTGAGTTCCTAGATAAGAATCTTACCCTACGAAAGTCCATTTAGGTTCTCCTCAGTCCTTGATGTAAGCGACTGGGCCTTCAGTCTTAGAGTTGCTAGAAAGCAAAGTCTTTCCTCTCAGTCCATAGTTCCAGTCTCCTTGCTGGCAGGCTCCAGGATGCAGATGAGATTGCTCAAGATGGCTCTGTCCGAGTGGTACCAGAAGATGGCTTAATGGCCCTCTTAAATAGCCAATCCAAATCCTTTGTTTGATCTTTCCCACTCATGAGCTTGTGTGTTTCCTCGTGTAGGCAACCCAGGCAAACCGGTAAGCAGGAAGCTTCATTTGTAAGTAAATGGGTTTCTGTCTGGGGTGAATCCACAAAGTTTCTCTTTCCATTTCCTGGAGTTTCATCCGTGTAACAGTACATGATTCGAGTTGTTACAGTTGAGAACTGTAAATTACATACATGTTGAACCTTTTACATATTTACTGGGCTTGTAGCCTACGTGTAGGCCAGTATCACACGTGTGTGACCCTATGTTCCTTCGTGACACATGGGTGTTTGCCGCTCGTGTAAAAACAAAAGGGCCTAAGCAACAGGGCTTGTGCACTTCATGTACTTGGCCCTCTTTTCCCCCCTGAGTCAAACAAGCTGCACAACGCCAAGAAAACCCGTACTTCAGCCAAAGGACACTGGGGCCAGGCTCTGCAGAAGCAAGAGCATACAGGTGGTTCTGTTGGCCCCCAATACACACGAGCTGCTGAGATACACAAGACCCCATTAACGCCACCGGAGCAACATCTCCTAAGAATTCTGCGATGTGTGTGTGTGTAAGGTTCCCTCCCGCACCTGCTCCGCATGGACTGGGATTGAACCTGGATTCGGGCAGGCCCTCCTTGTTCTACTCCTCCATGGACTGGGCCCGCACCGCCGCTGCCATTGTTTCTAGAGCAGCAGCAGGGCGCCATGTATTCTGTGTTTTCCCTCATTGGCAGCGATGGTCGAAACATGAGCCGGATGGATTCGAGGCGGGGCTGGCAGCTAGAGGAGATGCCATCCCCTTAAGCCTCATGCTCAGAACCTGACTGAGATCAGCAGCAGGGAAAATCCTCCCTCCCAGGAAAGCTGAGCAGCCCAACACCGCCATCACGAGCCGGGTCTCGTCTACAGGGACCCATGTAAATTCATGGGCTTAGTCTAGCTAGGAGAGAGGGACAGTTGATTCAGCTACCGTTCATACTTCTCCAGTTTACCCCCTACCCTCCCTGTCCTCCCCTGGGTGCCCCAATAACTCTCCAGCCCATAGAAACCAGACCCTCTGGATGGCAGGTGGCTCGGCTGCACTAGTTCCTTGCCTACTCCCAAAGCCCCAGAACCGTGCCGGTTACGCCGCGCCGCCCTCCTCTTGGTTCCTAGTGCTGCTAGAAGCCTCTGATTGGCTGGAGAGGAGTGGGCAGGGGTCAATCGCCTGCAGCGTAGGCCGCACGGATTCTGCTCAATGGGATGGTTCTTGGGCTTGCGTGCCTAGATCCTGAGTGGGCATTTAGCGCAGGAGCGGGGAACCTCGGGCCCAGAGGCCAGCTCAGGGCTAGCTTTAACTTGGTCCCTCTCCATGCCCTGGATCTGCCCCCTAGACCCATTTCCTACTCAAGCACTGAAAGACCGAGGGTTAGGTGGGCGCAGAGAGCTGAGGGCAGGCGTGCCAGGAGAGGGGACTGATCCACGATCAGGACCTTCTCCTTCCTGAGTGCCCCCTGCCCCCAACTTCTACACAGCCCTTGGAGCTTGGACTCCGTTTCAAAGTGGCCCCTGGGAGGGAAGTTTCCCGACCCCCGAGCTACGATCTGCTTTGTTGCTAGTCTGCCTTAATAGTAGGGGGGCCACCTTTGCCAATTTATAAGGAACACTTATGGAAAAAAATACATGTTGCAGGCGCTGCCTTGGTGCCTAAGATGCCAATGCAGGCCCTGCAATGTGTATTTTTCATAAGTGTTGCTTAAACATTGGCAAAGGTGGCCACCCTGCTTAGTAGTGGTCTGTCCCTGCCTGGCCCCCGCTCTTTGTCTGACAGTCTAGCTCAGGCAGGGAGAACCGGAGGAATTTGTAGGACACGCAATCCTTCGCTTCATCTACTGGGGGCCTCTCAACCCCTGAACACTCAGAGGAACAGTGAGGGAGATCACTTGCAATAATGTTTGCATGAGTTATGTAAATGTACACTCTAACGCAGCACGTACATTTCGTGAACAATGGACTCTGAAATGAGAGGCTTCAAAACTTATTTGAAAAAAGGTTCAATAAATAATAATAATAATAATAATAATAGGTTATTTAGGAACACACACAAAAAGCTGGAACAACTTATGAAATTCTCAGGGGGAGAGTTTAACTTTTTAATGCACAGCTCAAATTATAATCGTGGGTCGGCAACTCCTTCTGTTTTTACCAACATTCCCACTTCCCTCGCGTTGTAGCAAGCACAATCATTTGCACAAACAGCTGTTTACAGACTAGCTGTGCTGCTGATTACCATCCCAGGCTAGCCCAACCCCTGCAGGACTCCACCCCACAAAACCCTGTGCGGTCTCAGTATCGCTAGCTCTGCTGCACAGATGGGGAAACGGAGGCAAAGACCAGTGCAAACTTTTCTTAGTGTAGCGTAGGGGTGCGGAATCTTTCCTCTCCTAGAGGCCACTTGGGAATTTAGTACAAGCTCCGAGGGTGAGCGTAAGAAATGCCGTACTGCGTCAGGTCAGTGGTCCATCGAGCCCAGCATCCTGTCTCTGATGGTATTTGTTCTTGGTTGCTTTGGAGAGTCCCCAAGGGGTCGTATTGGAGCAATCCGTTTCTCCTGTTCACTCCCAATAGTCAGAGGCGACATCCCCCCAGCCTACTTGACTAATAGCCGTTAATGGATCTATCCTCCAAGAACTTATCCGATCCTTTTAAAACCCAGCTGTGCTTGTAGCCTCGGCCACATCCTCTCTCAGCAAATTCCACAAGTTAATTGTGTGCTGTGGGGGGAAGTAATTTTATTTGTTTTAAATCTGCTGCCCGCTTGTTCCATGGAGCAGCCCCCTCGTTCTAGTTCTGTTTGAGGGTTAAGGGCACGCTTAGGAAGAGGAGGATCCAGATCATGGATCTGTCCCCTGTCCCTTCATCTCCGTTCCCTTTCCCTTACCCTGAGCTCAGACTTTCAGCGTTTTTGGTAAGAGCTGGCTCAAGAGACCAGATCCAGGAACGGGAAAGGGGCTATGGTAAAAACCAGCCGCAGACTGCGTTTGGTCCCTGGGGCGGGCCTGAGCTTTCCTGCCACTAACAAATCAACAGACAAAAGCAGTAACAGAAATCAAGAAGTCCTGAGTTTCCCTGTTCCCTCCGGGTGCAATTCCCCCTCCCTCCATCACCAAGATTAGTTGCAAGGTGGTGGGGACAGTTAATATTAACTCGCCATGCAACCTCCACTCTTCCCCTAGGTGCCCACCAGGTGGCGCTGCTAGCCCAGCCTAGAAGGGGAAATCTAGGTTTAAAAATGCATGATGTTGTTGCAACAGAAAATTATCCTGCACCTGCTAGGACCAGACCTGGATGTGGGGGAATGGCAGCAATTATCAAAGTGTGGGTCAAGATCTCAGGGGGCAGGTGGGGTGTTGCACTATTTGCAGATGGGAGTCACGCTCTTGGCTTCTATGTGATATGCTTGGCGTGTTTTTGTTGCTGTCTGGGGTCGGTGGGTTCTATTTAAGTCTCAAAATGGGGTCACACTCACAAAAATGGTGGTGGGGAATCCACTGGGCGTGGCTATGGCAGGAGCTGGAGGAAACAATCTGTGGGCAGAAAGATCTCTGGGCCGAAGAGGTATAGCAAGCCAGTAGTTGCTTTGACCTTGGTGCGGTACCGCCTGATGATTTGAGCCGACAAAGAGGGACAGGCCCTGCCCCCTTGGCCAATAAGCTCCGCCCTCCTGCCACACTTACATACGTGCACACACGCCTGTCCCAACTTTCCCAGGGCATAAGGAGAGGGACAGAAGCTTGCCTGCTTCTCACTCCACTCCATCATCTCCTCGTTGCCCTCTCAAGGGCTTTTCCTAGAAGGCGAGCAGAAAACAGTGCTTTCTGGAAAGAGGGACTTTGACCCTTGTAGGAGGGACAGCGGGATTCAAACACCCAAAGAGCAAGGCCGTAGCTATAGTAGGAGAGAGGCGGTGGAGCCGCACCGGCACTCCGGAACCGGGAGGCCCCACGCTCCCTGGTGCAGCTGCATCGCCTACCGCCGGGAGGGGGTACGCCCCTCGCTTCTTCAGGGGGGACCATTCCAACCTGGGCGGGAAAGGAGGCTCATGTTGATGGGGAAGGTCAGACACTGCTGTATGTCAATATTGCTAGGGAGGGGGCTGGCCTCCCAGGCTCTTCCCCCCCCCCCCCCCCCCTTAGTTGCACTTCTGGGGCTTTGACAGGCTTACACCGTTTTTAAACAGGCATGGGGGGGGGTGTCTGTGTGCGCTGAGGGGAGTGCACACGCACCTCTGGTGAGTGGGGGGGGGATGTGCTGGGTGTGATCCCCTACCCACGCGCTGCCCACTCCTGCCCCCAACACGGAGCACCCCGGATTTCCCCGCAATGCTGTGGACGGTGTGTGCCATGGCACTTTCTTACTTCCCTTTCCAACGTATTGGTTTTTTTGCGCATACGTCTAGGTGCTCGTAATTGTAATGCGCTTTTGATTATTCACACGTCGTAATACACGTGCATTTTTTAAATTGGGGGTTTTTTTTTCCCCCCCCCGCTCATTAAAATTGCTGACCTCCAGAGCGGACCCTGTTTCCTGTGTAAAACCCGGAAGGGCCGCATTTCCGTCTGTATCCGGCCAGTCCCCTGCTGCGTTAAGACGTGCGTTTCGCCCTGACATCCCGACGTACAAACCGTGGCGACTGTTGCAACGCCTGTTCTTCTAAAGGTCGCTTTTACAAGAACAGGCGCCAAGGTGGGCCCTGCAACTTGTATTTTTCATAGTGTCCTGGAAAAAATGGCATCTGTGGCCACCCTAGCCCAGGCCCCACCCCGTGCTCTGTAGGGCTGGGTCGGCCCTGCTCGTCGGGCTGAAGGTCAGGGAAGAGGACATTGGGCTGGTGATTGTACAAGGGACCCATTCAGTCCAGGGCTATATATAGCACAGCTGATTTCATGTTGCTTTCAGCCACACAGCGACTGACTGAATCTAACATCTGTTTAATCTCCTCCCACCCCCCCACCCCATAGGCACGGNAGAAGTTCAAAGAGCTGGATGTTTAAGATCTGGGCGAGTGCTTTAGACACACAGAAAGTTCAGGATGTAACAGCAAACGTGCAGGAGAAATGTGTGTGTAAAAACACCCAATGTCATCTTCTCTGAAATGGCAGCACCTAGCTCCCAACATTTCAAAGGGGTCCCGGAGAGGAACACGCTCCACCCCGCCCCTCTCCCAATAGTCCCAGGTGCAGAAAGAGGGAGCGATGCTCCCCTGCTTCTCACTCCGCTTACTGGCTTGATGCATTCCATCTTGGACCTCTCCCCCTCGTCCACTCAAGTCTTGGGAGATAGTTGAGCCTTGACCTCTGGTCCCTTTGTTTCTCTTTCTCCTGAAAGAGGGACTTTGACCCCTGAAAGAGAGACGGTGGATTCGGCACCGAAAGAGGGACTGTCCCTCCTCGATAGGGACTGTTGGAAAGTGTGGTAGCGTGTTTGGAGGTGCGGTGCCGGGAGCACATTACGCCGGTACTCTGGAGTCTGCACTGGCTTCCTATGGCTTTCTGGGCACAATCCAAGGGGCTGGTTTTGTCCTTTAGAGCCCTAAACATTCTGGGCCCCTGAAAGACCGCCTGTCTTTCCATGCCCCATTGAGGCCCATGCGATCGGCCGGGAGTGCTTCCCTGTGGGGACCATCCGTTAGCCTCGTTCGTACGACAAGAGCTCACAGGGAGACGTTCTCGGTTGCTGGCCTGTTGCTTTGAAACGTCCTCCCCCCAGAAATTTGTTTTTGAGCCCAGGCGGTGTAAGACCTTTCTGTTTGAAAAGGCATTTAGTGGGTGGGGATAGGGGATTGGGGTGACTTTGGGGTTGTGTATGTGGGGAGATGGTATTGGGGAGTTTCTGGGAGGGTTGTATTGCTTTTTAATTATGATTTGTGAGCTGCTCTGAGCCTCTGGGAAAGGGTGGCATATAAATGTAAATAAATAAAAATAAAACTCAGCTGGGAGTCTTGCAGATAAGTTTCCCAACAAAGGAAAAAAGTTTTTTAAAATGTTACGAGGAGACTGAAGTGTCCTGCTCAGCCAGGCTTGGCTGGAGGTCTCTGGGATTGTCGATTAGGGGAACGGGGTCTGTTTAAAGATCGACACGCAATTTGGGGGCTGGGCATTTTGTAACTCTGTCGTTCAGGAGTCCGGGAAAAGGGGCTGTGCTGAGGTCGGTCGTTCCTAGGCAGACAATGTATTTCTGCTGACGCTGGGTGTCGGAGCCTGGGTTTGGCTGCCCTCTAATGGAGATTCCTCTGAAAAGAAAAGCAACCCTATGACTGGGAGCCTGCTGGCTTGACTTGGCCTTGCAGCGTCTAGCTCCCTAGCTTATGGCCCTTTTTACCCAGGCCGTGGTGCGTGGGGGGGGGGCAGTGTGCGCTGGGTGAGCGGGAGGTTCTGACGGGTGCTCACCGACCGGCCGCCCACGGAGCTGCCTCTGTTTTTCCAGATGGCTCCATGGGTGGGGGATGGGTGTGCTCCGGGAGCGTGCACACCCACCTGCTCAGCCGCGGTGCGGCGCGGTTCGCATGGGTGGCAAACACCCAGATTGCTGGGTGTTCATGGGTGTTTGCCGCTCGTGTAAAAAGGGCCAAAGCAACAG
>QEPC01008752.1:7686507-7711146 GCA_003113815.1 Sphenodon punctatus | reverse complement strand
GTGTCTGTGTGCGCTGAGGGGAGTGCACACGCACCTCTGGTGAGTGGGGGGGGGATGTGCTGGGTGTGATCCCCTACCCACGCGCTGCCCACTCCTGCCCCCAACACAGAGCACCCCGGATTTCCCCGCAATGCTGTGGACGGTGTGTGCCATGGCACTTTCTTACTTCCCTTTCCAACGTATTGGTTTTTTTGCGCATACGTCTAGGTGCTCGTAATTGTAATGCGCTTTTGATTATTCACACGTCGTAATACACGTGCATTTTTTAAATTGGGGGTTTTTTTTTCCCCCCCCCGCTCATTAAAATTGCTGACCTCCAGAGCGGACCCTGTTTCCTGTGTAAAACCCGGAAGGGCCGCATTTCCGTCTGTATCCGGCCAGTCCCCTGCTGCGTTAAGACGTGCGTTTCGCCCTGACATCCCGACGTACAAACCGTGGCGACTGTTGCAACGCCTGTTCTTCTAAAGGTCGCTTTTACAAGAACAGGCGCCAAGGTGGGCCCTGCAACTTGTATTTTTCATAGTGTCCTGGAAAAAATGGCATCTGTGGCCACCCTAGCCCAGGCCCCACCCCGTGCTCTGTAGGGCTGGGTCGGCCCTGCTCGTCAGGCTGAAGGTCAGGGAAGAGGACATTGGGCTGGTGATTGTACAAGGGACCCATTCAGTCCAGGGCTATATATAGCACAGCTGATTTCATGTTGCTTTCAGCCACACAGCGACTGACTGAATCTAACATCTGTTTAATCTCCTCCCACCCCCCCACCCCATAGGCACGGTGCCACTGGTGTGTGCCTCGGAGCCGTCACCAGGTCCTTCGTGTCTAGCTGATCCCTTTTCACAGACTCCCCTTATTAAGTGGGAGGACAGGTCGGGCCTGCCCATGACAGGCTGCTCCCCTGACAGTAATAACATCCAGCAGCAAACCCCCCTTGGGTGCAGCAGGCGAGGAGGGTGCTGCCGCCTTCGGAGATGGGATGCTTTTCCCCCTTCCCTCCCTCCCCCAGGAGCTTGGCTGCCTCTTTTGTGTTCGGTTATCAGCGCTCGCTTTCCCCAGCAACGTCTTGTAGAATTAGGGCTGACAGATCGTGGAGCTGTGGGGTTTCTGAAACAAGGGACGTCCGTTGTATTCTACAGAGCTCCGATGTAAGGGGCATCTTCTCTGTCCTAAGGAACCATGGGACTCTGAAATAAGAAATATTCCCTATAAGAGACATCCAGCAACTCTACATTGAATAAAAGAATCCTCGAGGTCAAAGATATCTCCAGGATCGTCCAGTTCGGTGCCCTGCACTAAAGGCCCCATCTTTCTTCTCCATCAGGCCGGAGTCCTGCAATCTTGGTGCTCGCTCAGTCCCTGTCTGCAGTTAGGAATAAGACTGTCAGTCAGCCAACTGAAGCTGAATCCAGACAAGACTGAATTGACAATGGTAGGCAGACCTTGCGACTTAAGGGTGCTAGGCAATCCTATCGTTGATTGAGTCTGGCCTCCTCAGGTTCGCGGTGTTGGGATCCATCACAGCCCCTGGAACATCAGGTGGCTGTAGTGAGTAATAGTGCTTTCCACCAACTCCATCTGGAGAGAAGGCTACAACCCTTTCTCTGAGCCGAACCTAGCCAGTGTGGCCTGGCCACCCTCCTCCACACCTTCATCATCTCAAGGCTAGTCTACTACAACATGCTCTGCGTGCACCCTCGATGACTGTTCGGAAGCTGCATTTCATGCAGAACATGGACATGCCTTACAAGGACATAGAACAACCACCCACCGCCCCATTGTATCAGCCCCACAGAACCAACACCCCACCAGACTCATTTCCGGACATTGGGCACTAATCTTGTCAACCCTGGCAATAGACAAAGACCCCCAATTTCCAGACTGTCTGGCTGAAAACCAGACAAGTGATATGAGGGTCACTTATCCCACACCAGAAAGCACGGTTCCCTCTCCCTGCCCCATAATTCCCTATGCTGAAAAAGGGACATCATCTCCCTTAGCGTATCATATGTTTTTCTCACAAGGGTATAGTTCTAATACCCTCAAGTATTCAATGCAATAATCATACTTTAACGTTTAACATGGCAATTGTTTATTGTGAAATGCAGCAAAACGTACCTCGGAGTTTTAAAGTCAATTCATAAAACATTTTTCATGTCTAAATGAATGTTAACTTTAATCAGAAGCCCAGCTTTAACAGAATCCATATTTAACCTCCCTCCTCCCAGCTACCTGGCTTGGTCCCTCATGACTGGGGTTGTGTCTGCGCCCTCCCTACTGCCACGTCGTTAGTGTAATGTCATTGCTCCTGTCAAGGCTGAAACTTGTTCTTGGTATTTTCTAATGTTTTGCCGAGAATCACATTTCTTTATTCGTTCTGGGAAAGGAGATCGAACCAAGAAACAGACTGGATTCTCGTTGAAAAATTGAGAGAACATGGAGAAAAATAAAGTGCTTACTGGCTACTGGCCTCTGGTCCGGTGGCTACTCACTGATCCCTCTGCCTTCTGCAGAGCTGAGCTTGCTCTCTGCATCCCCGGCCATGCTGCACTCGCAGTCAGAGCTTTGCTGGGACCCAACAGTAAATTATCTGAGTGGGGAGGGGAGCAGGGAAGCCTCTTCTCGGCTGTGCACAACACTCTAATCAGTCCCCTTTTCTTTTTAATAGACTTTTTTCATTTTAATAGACTTTATATTTATTCATTTCTCTTAGTAACAATATACACGTGCAAGTGTGAGTTACCATTAGGGATGTGCGAACAGAACCAAGTTCGGAAATTCAGTTCGGTTCGAAAATCGAGTTCAGTTCGAAAGCTCGGTTCAGTCGACCGAACTATTCAAGTTCGGTCGAATTCCGAACTTCCGAACTGAGTTTGTACATTAAAAACCGGGGTTTTTTTGCCTTCCGAAATGGTTCGGATTTGACCAAACAGTTCGGTCGAATTTGAGTTCGGTCCGATCGACCGACCTATTCAAGTTCGGTCCAATCGACCGAACCGCGTTTGCACATCCTTAGTTACCATCACGTCAGCCAGAGCCTTAACAGCACAATTCCAGATCCTCTCTTTCTGTTTACCGACAGGTAACCAGAAGACAAGACCATCAAACAAGCAGGAAAAAGAAGAAAAACCATCGCTTGATACAGTCTTGCATTTCTATAGGTTCCAGTCTGCATCTCATGGGACACTATGTATCCCTGCGCTGCCATATGGACTCCAGATTGGATCAGGTGCTGGAGTTGTACCTGGGAAACCAGGATTCAAATCCTGTCCTAGCCATAAACTCATTGGGTGACCTTGGCCAAGTCACTACCTTTCAGTCTAGAGAAACAGTGGGTTGTAGTAGATAAAGTGCTGGACTTGGTCCTGGGAAGACAAGGTTTGAATCCTGTCCTTGCCATGAAGTCACTGGGTAAGTCTCAGTTTTCCATCTGTAAAATAGGAATGTGTATGCCTGTGTTCCCCTCACCATGTCCATCTTAGATTGTAAGCCCACTGGACTGTTTCCAAAATCTGTGACTGTAAAGCACTGTGTATGCCTGGTAGCGGTATAGAAGGGAGGAGGAGGAATAGAAATAAGCATAAAGCTCTTTTCATCTGGCGCAACCTCGTTACCCTTCATCAGAGTAAAGCAAGGCGTCCATTGAACAATAAAGCCATTGTCCTTGCCTTTGGCTTTTGCAATAGTCTTCTCCATCGTGACCATTAGCCATAGGCGAGATGAATGTTCTCCTTCTGTGGGGGGTGGATACAGTCCTTTCCAGTTCTGGCTGCTTGTATGCAGAGCGGACAAGATCACGGTTCTACATGTATCCTGGTAAATTAGGGGTGGGAATTCCGGTTCTCCTGAGAACCGATATTTCCGGTATTTGGGTGTACCGGCTTCATCCGATATTTACCTGTACTGGCATGCTGGATTTTTAACATTGGCTGCTTTACCAGATTTTTTTACATTGCGGCCATTGAAGTCAATAGCCGCAATATAAAAAGTCCGGTAACGTGGCCAATGTTAAAAATCCGGTATGACGATACCGGTAAATCTGGTACCAGGGAGATCTGATACCAGTAAATCCGGTATTCTCCCCGGTGTCCCACCCTAATAGTTCATCACAGGGATATTTGGGAAAAGACCTAATAGTGCAGTTCCCAGAAGGCGGCTGCCTGTTGCTGTCTTTGTGTGTGTCTAAATTGGCCTCTGGAAGGCTTGAATTGTGGAAGAAGCCCACCCACGGTGCAGATAAGACCCATTCTCTCCACAGTTCCTCCAGCATTCGCTATCTCTATTCCAGGCTGGCCACCGAGGCACATTTTTAAGGAACACTTATGAAAAATACATATTACAGGGCCTGTGTTGGTGTCTAGCAGGACCTGTAACATGTATTTTTTGTAAGTGTTTCTAATGTGCCTAGTTTAATTGGTGTCTCTTGTACCTCTAGAGACTGCGAACCCTTGAACATTTGCTCCAGAATCACAGACCACTTCTTTCTTATTAAATTTTCTGCCAATGTCTATTCCCTAATTATGCAGATCTAAGGTGTTGCCAGAGCTCTTGGAGAGCTCAGGGCGTTGCAGAGTACCAGAGCTCTGGGAGAGCTTTATACATCTTGCTTAGACGACCCTTAGCTGGCTTGAAAATGGCTAAATAAGATTCTTTCTAATTGAATTGGGCTTCTGTTGAACTGCCTTATGGAGCCTTTATCTGTGAAGTGACCAGCAGTACCCGTTTCCAGGGGGACCGATATGAGGACAGCACACAGCGCCCCCCTGCTCCACCTGCTGCCCCCGCCTCCTCCAGTACCGGACATGGCCCACCTCCATTCGGATCGTGCCCCAGCTGCTTCCCACCACCTGGTAAAGCTGGCTAACCCCCCAGTATGGCTGTCCCTCCTGCTGGTGTCATACTGGTGCCCACAAATATAGGGCAAAAAGCCAATTTTGGAAAAGAAGTTGGGATACCTGGGATAGGGCTAGAATAAGGGACTGTCCCTTTAGAAATGGGACATAGGGTCACCCTACTCTGCACTGGCCCACATCCCCCTCCCTGATGTGATCACTATGAACTGCTGATTGTGGCATTGTTGTTATTAAATATTTAGTGCCTGGCACTAAACAGTCAAGAGACTGAGACAGGTCCCTGCCCCAAGAGCCTTACAATCTAGGAGGGACAAGGGAGAGGAAAGGAAAATAGGGAGAGACAGGGGTACCTACCTACGCAAAGCTGAGAAGTTGTAGGCGTACGTGATTCGCGTACTTAGAGGGGAGAAGGGGGATCTTGAATGAAAGAACAGCGGAAGGAGCGGCAGCAGGGGTCGATATAACAGAGTGGATGCTTATAGGCAAAGAGCATCCAGATAGAGCTAAGCTAGAAGCCGCAAGCTAGCAGCTCTAACCGAAGGCAGCTGAGTCATTAGCTAGCTACAGAGCCAATTAAGCCTCTAGCCACACACACAGGCGTAGAGGGGCTGAGGAAAAGCATGTACTTGCTTTGGCCAATCCCGGGAAGGGAGGGAGCATATAAACAGAGGCAGCGTGGCATAGGAACATGGGAGGGAATGGGCATAGAATGGTGTGTCTGGGCCAGCAGTAAGTATTCTAGGCTGTGGGTTGGTTTGCTGGCCATCAAACTAGAACAGCCAAAGGCCTAATTGAAGGTATGGAGGATCCTCCAAAAACCCCTTGTAAAAGAGCTTTAGGGAGCATGTTAAGCCAGGAGGGCTAAGGGCTGTATAGAGCCAAAAAAGACCCAGGTTGTGAGTACTCAGAAGGAACTAAGTTTATGTTTGTTGTATTTTATGTTTGGGGAGAAGTCCCACAACCCAATGGTATGGGTGAACCGTGAGGGGTGTTGGGAGGTCTGGATAAATTAACCTCTTCTTTGAGAATGTTGATGGTGGACAGGCAGCCCCATCAAGGGCTCTTGGTGATTGTGCCACTAGGCCACACTGCTGATACCCCTATCAGGGGTGAATGTTGTGCCCTGCGGGGGCAGCAAGAACAGTAATTTGGTGTGGATGGAGTTGAGTTAATTCTCCAAGTGGTTCTGCCTGAGCTGGAGAACTGGCCTTAGAATTTGCTGGGCCTAGGGTAGGGTTGGCACCGATGCAATTTTTTTTAGGACACTTATGAAAAAAACATGTTGTGTTTTGTGCCTTAGGTGCCGATGGAGGCCCTGCAACACGTATTCCCAAGGGCCATGCCCTCTTTACAAGCTTGGTGTTTGTTTGCTTACAAAAACAAATGTCATATGTTTTCACACAAGTGTGTGTGCGCACAGGCTTTCCAGTGTACTCGCACACGTGCTCCCCCTTGCCCTTTTTGGCAAGGGGGGATTCAAGGGATGATATTATGAAAGCCGGGGGGAGGGAGCAAGGCGTTGCAGGAAGCAGCTGCTCGGGAGTTTAAAGTGCCGGGAGGGAGGGGGCTTGCAGAAATAGTCCATCCCAAGGCCCCAGGAACTCTGCCGTATCTGAGGCTACAAGGACTGGCCTCCTTGCGAGGCCTGGGCCATAGTCCCTACTGGCTCTGCTTAAAGCTGGCCCTGAGCATCAATACTCCCAAGTCTGTGGGGCTGAGGAGCTAGGGAAAGCCTGACCGAGAAGAGAGAGGTTTCTATAGAAGGAATCTGAAGGTCAGGAGGGAGGGAGTGCCAGGCCTAGGGGGCAGCAGCTGAACCAACTGCCCTTTTTTCTCTCCCAGCTCCTCTGTGTTTGTGTGTTGCCGTGTTTTCAGACAAGCAGATTACCCCACCCAGTAGTCAGTGGTTGGTTACCAGTGGGGGCTTTCACACAAGCAGGGGGTGGGGAGAAACCTGTCTAGCGAAAAACCCCTTTGTCGCGAGCAGCTTCTTGTTAACCTATTTGGCCAAGATTTTCAACTGTTGTTTCTAAACAAAGTTTCCAGATGACTCCAGGCTTCCAAAATGTGGTCTAGGCAGCTCAAATTGCAAGGCGCTTGTTTTCATATTATACAACACATGGGGGAACCACTTCCACCTCCACCCCGATACCTGCTGTACTCTCGTATGGGGCAGGATGTAGCAATAAACCAAAAATCCATCTGGCGTCCATCAGTCGGAAGCCTGCACGAGCCAGAGGCAAAAGCTTCCAAAGTGGGTTTCACGCGGCGCCCGTCGCTTCAGTCAGTAGCTGCTGCCTGTCATCTCTACAGCTCCTGTTGTGTAGGCCTCATTCACACAACATCCTTCCTCCTTGCAAATGCCCCGCTTCCTCCTTGGTCTCGTGCAACTGCTGACGTCCCAGCCTTTCCCTCCTCCACCCAGGCGTCAAATGGGCAACCGTACAACTCCAGGTCAACGTCTGGCTCTGTAGTACCACTGCCTTGGCTTAGGCCTTGCAGTGATCAACTAGACCAGGGGCAAAGGTAGGTTGGAATGGGCTCCTGCACCTCTTTCCAGCAACAGGAGATGCTGCTGCACCACGTCCCTACCTGTCCTTTTTTGTTTGTTTGTTTAAAGGGTGCTTATGAAAAATACATCTTGCAGGGTTGAAGTGGTTCCAGTGAAAGCCCTGCACCATGTATTCTTCATAAGTGTCCTTTTAAAGGGGAGGCATGGCCACCCTAGTCACTGTTATAGCTACGCTAACATCCACGCCTCGCGCCCATCCCCATTAATACTAGGGAGGGATGGAAGGCTGCCCAGCTCCCTCAATCAACTATTTCTCACGCCCATACCGGTCTCTTTCCTTCAGCTTTGTTTAATAAGTCATGACCTTAGGTCGTGGCTAAAAGAGAATACAAAAGGTACACGTAATATACAGAGAGGTAAAATCATTCGTAGAAAACTAAGAACATGGGGTCTAAAAATAAGAAGCTATACAACAGGCAAACTAAACTAGATAGAAGAGAAACCCATTTTACAGATAAGCAGGTTCTTTTGATTAAAGCCATAGCCATATTAGCAAAAGCACGAATCATAACAGGGTCATTTACAGAGAATACAAAAGATGACAGCTGTTGAGGAGGCCAATGAAGTCTATTTTGGAGTAGAGGAGCCAAGAACTTAAGGTGAAGTTTCTCTGTGAAAGGGTAAATAAATAATAGATGGAGGAGATTTTCAATTTGGTTTAGCCGGCAAGTACATACTCTTAAAGGAGTGAGGAAGCCCCTTCCTTCTCGCAGCCAATACCCTAGAGGGGATAAGGTCAAACCTGAGGAGCGTACGTATTTTAGTATTTGCCTTTATTTGTATCTTTCCCCGTGTTCCCTGCATTTCCCCCATGGCTGCCAATGTGGGAAACGCAGCGAACACGGCTCCCTGCCTACGGGGTTATTTTGGCGCAGAAGGGTGATGAGGCTGTGCCATTCTGCCAGGCCTGTAAGGAAAGGAGTCAAAAAGCAGCCCGGCGCCAAGGTGGAGATGTGCTGCGGTTTCTGAGGTCCAGTTTGAGGCAGCAGAGACCACATTTTACAGGAAATTGTGTTCTCACTCAGAACACAAATTTCACTCAAGGTGGGCTGTGGCTCAGGGGGTAGAGCGCATGCGTTGCATGTATACGGTCCCAAGTTCAATCCCTGCCATCTCTGATTCAGGATCTCGGGTAGCACGCCTGCGTGAGGCCTCTGCTGGGGATCCTGGAGGGTCTCGGGTAGCATGGCTGGGTGAGGCCTCTGCCAAAGACCTGGATTTGAAAACTGCTGCCGTGTCAGATTGTGACAATACTGGGCTAAGATGGACCATTGGTTCGACACCGTTAGGCAGCTCCTTGTAACCCAAATACACAGCCGCACGCTGGACTCCAACCCATACAATTCCAGACCAGGACGTGGGCCCAGTGGCATCTCGATCTGCTACAGAGACAGACGCATGCATGTAGGCTGAGCTAAGTGGGTCTTCCTCCTGCTGTTAGCTGTCTCTTTGGATTTGTGATCCCCCCCCCATAGCAATTCAAGACAGGTGCCGAGTAGGAGGATGGGGGCACTCCGATTGGGGTCACTTTTCAGATTGCTGGTAGTCAAGTGTCTAGCATGCCTGGGTGGCTGCCCTTTTGCAGGGAACACAAACAAATGCATGACAGCAAGAGAGTATGAATAGACTACAAGGGAAAATGAGTCCGTGGGAGGAAGAAAGCAGATGATGCATGTTTTTCTTAGTCAGTCACAGGAACAATCTAAGAATCGTGATTGCACGTAATGAACACGCTCCCCTTGAGTGGCCGTGCGCAGCAGCGAGAACCAGCTAGTGATGCTTTTTACGTGACGAGGAGAGTGCTTTTTGTGCTGGCAGGGAGAGCCAACTGCAGTCAGCCATGAGGCTGGAAATAGCTAGGCTGTTGCTCAGGTGCAAACCCAAGACAGCTGGTGGAGATCTGCATTCATCCAAGCTCTCCCGGATTCCCTGCTTCCTCGTGAGTTGTTGCAATCATGCCCCAACGTATCAGCCAGGATCCATGGGGGCAGAGTGCGGCCCTGAGAATAGGGTGGCCACGGATGCCAATTTTTCCAGGACACTTATGAAAAATGCATGTTGCAGGGCCTGCCTTGGCACCTTAGGTGCCTACGTTCAAGCCTATGGCGCCAAGGCAGGACCTGCAATATGTATTTTTCATAAGGGTCCTGGAAAAATTTGCATCTACGGCCACCCTGTATGCTGGCTCTGGGGTGCTGCCAGGAAAACAGTCAACCTAGACGCTGGGACTGTAACAGACATGTAAGTGGTAACTGCGCTGTCAGTAAATGTGCTGTAAAGTAACCTGGCAAATGTAAGCGTTTAGGCGGAATCTTGAAAGCAGACCATCCAGCCCAGTATCCTGTCTCTGATCAGTGGCCATCGCTGGATGCTTCAGAGAAGGGCTGGCCGGACTAACGGTACCCACCGTTCACTTGGTCCGGCGGTCAACCTCCGACGATCTACTAGGACCCCTCTCACTGGCTATGGTGCTTCAGGCTAGGATGCCTTCCGCGGATGGCTCTTCAGCAACCCGTCTCGGTAGCAGAGAGGAGCCCTGCCCGCTGCGCTGGAGGAGCTCTCCTTGCTCCTCTCCTCGCTGGAGACGTTCCCTGAGGCACCAGTCCCACTCTGCTCCCCAGAGGCAATCTCAGGGAATGTCTCCAGGGAGGAGAGCTCCTCCAGTGCAGCGGGGAAGGCTCTCTCTAAAGGGGAGAGAGAGAGACAAGGGAGTGAGGTCTTCAGGGTGGAGGGCAGGGCTTACCCATGAATGCAGTGCTCTCTTCCCAGCTCCCAGTGGGGTGGGGTAGGGGGGGGCCCTCCTAGAGCAGCAGCAATTGCACCAGGAAGATTATTATTTATTTTGTTTAGAGTGGGTGGGGGTGGAGCCACAGCAGCCCACCCCCACCCACTCTGCTCCATGATCTACTGCATCTCTCTCTGATCTATTGTGGTCAGGCAGTAGATCACAATCTACCTCTTGGCCACCCCTGCTTTGCAATCCCATGACACACAGTTTAGTCTAACTTTTTCTGTCAGAACCCTTGTCTTGAATCCTTGTCCCCAGGGTTCCTGGAGTGGCGTCTGGTACTGCAGCAGGACCCCGGCTTCACCTTGCCTCAGGCCCAGCCACTCTCCTCAAGAGGCCTCTCTGTCTAGCCCTGACCACACCCCTCCTGTCTGCCTGCCTTGTCCTCTGCTCTGCCACGCCTCCAGCTTCCTGATTGGCTGCCTGCCCGATATAAGGCAGGCCAGTCTGATGTTACGGGCCAGAGGATGTCTCTCTTAGAGCTGCTCCATCAGGCTGATGGTGGGAGGCTAGGTTGGGCTATCCAGACATCCTGGCTCTGCCTCCAGGCAACAGGACGGCTGCCCCACTGCCAGGTGATGTGATAGCCAGGCCCCCCTGCCTCTGCCACCATCGCTACCACTGTAGCGAGGATGTGACTGTGAAAGATCAACCGATTTCTTGTTTGTTCTTGTTTCTATAATAATAATAATAATTAATCATAAAACAATTCCCAGCTTAACCAAAAGTTAGGCAATGGGCTATTATACACTGTGCACAGTGTATAGCATTTATGGCAGGGCTGCACAAAGTACGGCCCGCAAGGACCTTTCCTACGGCCCGCCATGCCTCCTCCTGCTCTGACAATCGCCTTTCCTCCAGCCCCCGCGCTGGCGCGAAATCCTCCTTCCTCCAGGCAGCAAGTCTATTTAAAGGCGCTGGCCGGATCCCTCCTTCTTCCTCCCCGACCCTAGCTTCCCGCTGCTGCCGCCGTCTCCACTTGAACCCCTCGCTGCTGCTTCTGCCACCCGGATCGCCAGCTTCAGCTCCTCGTGGCGGGGTGGAGGCATGCTAATTGGGGGTGGAGGTATGCAAATTGAGGGCAGGGTTATGCAAATTGGGGACGGGGCCACATGTACCCAGGGTTGGGTCCAAACCAAATTTTCCAGCCCTCTGCACGAATCAAGTTGAGCACCCCTGATTTATTAGGCACATTGCCTAATCATTTATGCAAATAAGGGGAGGAACATGGGGCAATCCTTGAGATTCACAAGATCTGGTCACCTTAGTAGGATCCCAGTTGTAGACGAGTTAAAGAAGCTCTGGAGCATGGACACTCGTGGAAGGAGCTATTTTGTGCAAACGACACCCCCTGTGCCAGTTTCCTTGCTTAATTAGCACTGAACACAACCCACAGCCTGGAGCGTTTCCTTATTTCTCCCTTAATAGAAATTTCACACTCCCCGGCTTTGCAGCTCCCTTCCTCTGACAGTTCACCCAAGCCTGCGCCTTTTCCCCAGAGGCAACACACAGACCTATTTATTCAGTCAGGCGTTTGGTAAGCAGGGATAGTGTCTAGGATGTTGTTTTTAAATGGGATCGATAAAGCTTGGGTTTTAAATCGGTTTTATTCTATCCATGTGTTAGGTACGTTTCATTACACACCCTGAGTCTTTGGGGACGGGTGGGCTATAAATAAGATTTCTTTGGCAGTGTCTGCCAGAATGAAAGTCATTTTTGCTTTAAACACAGTGTGTCTCCATTGTATAAGGAACATTCAGCTTCCCCCTCTTCCAAGAGAAACAGTTGGGTAAAGTTTTTCAAGAGGGGAAATGCCCCCTCCTCACCTCCCCATGCCCTGCCTCAGGCTATAATTCCATAAAGGAACAAGATCCCATATTATTCTGGGCCTCAGTCAAGTCTCTTCTCCTGAGAGCTCTAATCTGGTCTAATACCAGCAGAAAGGGGGAGTGGGGGCCTTTATGAGTCACTCCTTGATCTGGAAGCTGAAATTCAGCTTAAGGAGGCGAGAGGAGCTTGGAGATAGGTTGAAAGTCACAAGGCTGGCGCAGTAAAAATGAACCCACTGCAGAATGGGATGTTGGCGTGTTCAACTTCTTTGTAAGAGCCTTTTCACACGGGCTCCCCCCTCCCCCACCGTACACATGTGCGATGGGGGCACCTGTGTGAACACTGCCCATGGTGTGGTGGGTGTGCGGTGGGTGGGGCCTCCGTAGGAATGGCGCCCGCGTTGGGTGGGTGGGTGGGTGGTTTTTGGTTTTTTTGGGTTTTTTTTTAGAGTGGGTGGGGGTGGAGCCACAGCACCCCACCCCCACCCACTCTGAAAACTGCTTTGCAAGCAGCCCAAATGCTACTAGGAAATTTTCAGGGGGAGGTTCTATCCCCCAAACCTACTTGGCCAATAGCCATTAATGGACCTACCCTCCCAAGAACTTATCCAGTCCTTTTTTTAAACCCAGCTTATACTACTGGGTACTGGCCTTGACCACGTCTTCTGGCAACAAATTCCACCAGTTAATTGTGCGTTAAGCGAAAAAATACTTTCTTTTATTTGTTTTAAATCTGCTGCCAGTTAGTTTCATGGAGCGTCCCCTTGTTCTAGTGCTACTGGAGAGAGTAAATAACTGCTCCCCATTCACTCTTTGCACACGGCTCATGGTTTTATAAAGTTCTATCCTAGCGCTTCTTCGTTGTCTTGTGACGGGGACAGGAGCCCGGAACCCCAACACTGTGACGACGCAAGGGAACCCGAAGGCCCAGCAGCTGCGCTGCCCACCGTAGCACTCACGCAGGGCCCCGGGGGCGGGGCCACGCAGCACGCCAGCGGCCCGACGTCATCAGGCGGCGACCCGCCGGCAGGGGGCACCGCGGGAGGGGCCGGAGGCTGAGCCCTGAAGAGCGGGAGGCGGCACGGAGGGAGGAAGCTGGTGCGGAGACAGCAAGGAAGTACCCCTGCGTACCGGACTAGGGCTGGGACTTGTGAGGAGGGCTGTCCATGCTGGAACAAGGGGGCCTCATGGAGGGGAAGGAGGGAGAGGGAGAGTGCGAGACTCTGGACCTTGGGGGTTGGGTGGGGGCAGGTAGGACCCGGCCTCGGCCTGTGGGGAGCCTCTTACCTGAGGAGCATGGGATGGCCCCTGACCCCCGGAGAGTAAGGGGGTGTCCCCTCCCTGCTGGCTCCGAATCTGGAAGCTAGTGAGGCAGATATCTAGAGGGCGCACCACATGTCTCTTCTCCAAGCTGAAGAGCCCCATCCAGCCGCTCTTCATACAGGAGCCACCAGAACTGCACACAATATTCAAGGTGCGGCCGTACCATAGATTTATAGAGAGGCATTATAATCATTTCAGTTTGATTCTCTATCCCTTTCCAGATAATTCTAAACAATCTCTTTGCTTTTTTGACGGCCACCGCACCCTGAGCTGAGGATTTCAGTGTATTGTCCACAATGACTCCAAGATCCTTCTCCTGAGCGGTAACTCCTCATTTAGAACCCAGCTTTGTGTACGTATAGTTCAAATTATTTTCCCTATGCGCATCACTTTGCGCTTTTCAACATTAAATTTCATCCGCCATTTAGATGCCCAGTCACCCAGTCTCACAAGATCCCCCTGCAATTCTTCATAATCCGCTCGGGTTTTACCTACCTTGAATAACTTTTGTGTCGTCTGCAAATGGGATCCCTTCACTCCCTTTATCAGATCATGAATGAATATATTAAACAACCGCACTGGTCCCAGTGCAGATCTCTGGGCCCCCACTCTTAAACTCTGTGCAGACAGGCCCTCTGCCTCATGATCTCTCCCCCCCTGCAGTCTCTGGAATCTGCCCCTTCTGTAGTCAGTTTGAATCCCCTTTGCGCTAGGGGTACCCCTGGGATTGCCATACATGCACATTTTTCCAGGACACTTGTGAAAAATGTATGTTTTGATTGTAGGCTCTCGGGCAGGGACCGTGTCTATCTTACTCTTTGTAAAGCACCAGGTACATCGCTGGTGCTATATAAATAATAATTAATTAATGTTGCAGGCCCTGCCTTGGTGCCAAAGGCAGGGCCTGCAACGTGTATTTCTCATAAGTGTCCTGGGAAAATGTGCATGTATGGCAACGTAGCCTGTGTTGTGGAGCAAGCCAGTCCTGGATTGTTGGGTGGGTGGGGGAAGGGGAGTCATATCTCCTGTGTCTATGTGCTGGTGCAGCAGCAAATCCTGCCCATAGCGTCCATAAGCAAACACACACTGGAAAGACAGCGGTAAGTAAACACCTCTCCGATGCTGCTGGGTGGTTTAGGGGAGGGCGGTGCCCTTATGAACCGAAGGGAACAGAGTCCTGGGTGTGGTGTATGCACGGAAATAGAATGTGATAGAACTGGAATGGAAATTCTCTGCTATTAGCCTTTAGATCGGTCGCAGCAAAAACTCCTCCAGCTCATGGATTTAAGCCCAGATGAGAGTTTTGGGATCCAGAGTCAAATTTGATTTATGTATATTTCTTTATTTTGTTTATATTTCCATTTCTACCCCGCCCCTCTTGCGAAACGACTTGGGGCGGCTTACAATTATAAAAATAAAACATCCATTCCAATATAGCTATAAATACAAACACAAACATATAACAACATCAAACGACACTAAAACTCCGACTTGCGCATAAAAAATTCCCTTCCCTCCCAACCCATCTAACCCATCCCCCCTCCCTCCCCTGCCAAACACCTGACAGAAAAGCCAGGCCTTGCAGGTTTGTCGGAAGGCGAGAAGATTTGAACTGGGGCAAACCTCCACCGGGAGGGAATTGCAGAACGACGGCGCAGCCGCCAAGAACGCCCTCCTGTCGCACCCCCGTCCCTACGGGCGAGAGTAGCCAATGGAACCTACAAGTGGGCCCTCCCGGCCGACCGTAGGGGCCGCAATAGAACATGGTAGGACAGGCGGTCTCTTAGATAGATGGGGCCCAGATCGTTTAGGGCTTTAAAGGTCAAAACCAGCCCCTTGAATTGTGCTCGGATACTCGGATAACTAGAGGGACGTGGCGCAGACTCTGGAGCACCGGTGTAAAGTGCTTCCGGCATCTCATCCCCGAAAGGAGCTGAGCCACCGCGATCTGCATCTGCTTCAGCTTCTTAAAAGTCATCCAGGGCAGCCCCACGTAGCGTGTGTTGCAGGAATCCAGCCTGAGCCGTAGAGAAAAAGGCACAGGCTCCTCACCAGATGGATCATCTTGGCCACCGGTGCAGCCTGATGTTCCAGGCGCAGCAAGGGATCCAAAACCTGAGTGGCCAGAGGGAGCCGGACCCCATCAATAACGGGAGTCCCAATCGCCTACAAGTGGCAAGGCCGGCCTGGCCAACCGTCATCACTTCAGTCTTGTCAGCAGGATTCAGTTTCATTCGGCTCCCCCTCCTCCAGTCCCCGACAGCAGCCGGACATCGGCTAAGCGCCAGGACTGCGGGACCAGGATTGGGTGAAAACGTGAGAGCTGCATGTCATCAGCATATTGATGACCCCTCACCCCAAACCTCCGAATGACCTCGCCCAGCAGCCCCAGATGCACGTTGAACAAGCAGGGAGACAGAATAGAACCCTGTGGAACCCCACAGGGGAGGTCCTGAGGGGACGATGAGCAATCACTCATCCCCACCCGCTGGGATCTCCCCAACAGGAAAGAACAGAACCACCCAAGAGTGGTCCCCCACCCCCGCTAGTGGATCCCAATGACAGCAAGCAGCGTTTTTCTCTCTGAAAACTATTCCTCCCAGGCCCCGTCAACCCATCTCTTGTCTTCAGACTCAACATACCCAGTTCTTTAATTCAACCTTTCCTCATGCGTCTTGCATTCCTTGTGGTTTGTGGTGATGCCAAACCAGAAAGACAGAGGGCCCAGAAATGCAGAGATGCACATTTTCTGTGGAGACAGACATACTGGGGGCAGACAGATTTAATTATAATTAAGTGCAATAAAGGGGTTAAAAGGCAAGCTGAGTCATCCCGCTCCTCTGAAGCAAATGGGGATAATATGAATGCACTTCAGGGCTTATCAGCGGGCTGAGGAGAAGCTAAGAGATCTCTTGGCTGATTAGAGAGGAATCCACCAATCAGAATTGTCTAAGTGGATTCTCTTCTCTTCAAGAGGAAGATCATGATCTACTTTCCAGTAGACCACAATGTGGGGGCTGCGGCTGGGACCTCCCTCTCGGAGGTCACCTCTGGGGGGCGGGGGGGGAGAATAAAACCAGTGCTTCTGGAGAAACGGGGGGCTAGGAGACAGGGTGGCCAGATATGCACATTTTAGAGGACACTTATGAGGAATACAGGTTGCAGGGCTTCAGTGAATCCAGTGCAGCCCTGCAAGTTGCAACCTGTGTTTCTCATAAGCGTCCTCTAAATTTTGCATATCTGGCCACCCTACTAGGAGAGTGCATCCAGTACGGTGGAGAAGACTCTAAGAGGAGTGTGCCTCTCTACTTCTGACACCACTTGCTGAGGTACCCTAGGGCTGGGAGCTAGCAGGGGGGCTCCCAGCCTGGAGTGTCAAAGGTGAAAATGTTTTGCGTGATGGCCAGGACAAACACAAGAGCTACCATGTTGGGCCAGACCAAAGGTCCATCCAGCATCCTCTTTTTGAAAGGAGCCAGTACCAGGTGCTTCAGAGAAGGCTTATGAGAAGCCATGGGGCGATTTATGGGTTATCGATCTATCCCCAGAGATTTAAGGGCACTCTGAGCATGAGGCTGCATCCCACTCCCCATCCCAGGGAGCTGCGGCTGACGGTCTTATCATCCATACAGGTGGAATTGAACCAGGGGCATAGCTAGGTCGGCTCTGACCTGGTGCAGAAGGCTTGCATTTGGCAAGCCTTCTGTGGGTGCTAATCACCCATTGGCCTATGCAGACATTTCACATGGGTGTGGACCCCTCAGGCTCATGGGTCTGGGGGCGGGCCCAGACTAGGGTTGCCACCGACGCAAATGTTTACAGAACACGTATGAAAAATACATGTTGCAGGGCCTGCATTGGCACCTAAGGGGCCAGTGCAGGCCCTGCAATATGTATTTTTCATATGTGTTCCTTAAAAATTTGCATTGGTGGCCACCCTCGGCCAGACTGCACCACCGTCCCGATTATAGCGACGCCCTTGAAGTGAACCCCGGTCTCCTGAATCCCAGGCTACCAGCAGCAATGGAGCCACTTCCCAGCTTGGCCAGCCAGGTGGGGTCCTTGCAGGCTGCTCGGGCATCCCTTCCAGTGCCTGCGCTGACACACGCGCCTCCTCAGCCCACGGGGAAATGGTAGCTTTAGCCGTGCCATTTTTTCTGAGTGCTTTCCTCCTCCCGAGGGTGCACTCTTTCACCTGGTGGCATGACCCCCGTTGGTTCCAGTGGGTGGAGGATTGTTTCGCCGGGGGGGGAGGCTATAATAGCACTTTATCGCCCATGCAAACCGCTTCATAGGCTGTGGTGACTCCTCGGAAGACCCCGGTGTTTATCCACCCGGAGGAAGGATAATTACTAGTCCACCTACCTTGGAAGCCATGAATAATCATTTTCCTCCCGTGAGTCATCCCCTTGAAGCCAATGGAGCTAACTGGCATGAAGAGGCTTGTGTTCATGTTCACTGGTTTGTGGGCTTGGGAGCCTAAATGAGAAGATCTCTATGTTCCAGCTTGGGGAAAACTTGGATACGCAGGGGCAGAGGCAGGGCTGGTCTTACCACGAGGCAACCCAGCCCCATGATTTCCCCCCACGTCTGTGGGCCTCATAGTTAGGGTGGCCATAGATGCACGTTTTTGCAGGACACTTATGAAAAATACATGTTGCAGGGCCTGCCTTGGTGCCTTAGGTGGGGGACAGGAGGATCAAGGCCCAGAGAGAACTGGGGTCGGGGGAGAGTGGGTCTGGTAAGCCTAAGGTGCCAACGCAGGCCCTGCACCATGTATTTTTCATAAGTGTTCTGGGGAAAAAATGGTGTCTGTGACAACCCTAGGTGTGGGAAGAGGCCTCAGCTACAGCTGACAAGTGGAAAGGGGGCCGTGGTTCCAAAATGTTTGAGAACCGCTGTCATGTCGACTAGCAAACGTTCTGCAGGGAGCAATCCTGCATCGGTCCCCGTCTCGCGTGCCTATGGAAACGACGGTGCGGAGCAGCAGCTAATCTGAACTGCTGGCGTTTCCATCCGAGCAGGAAACTGTTGCATCATGGTGTCGTTATGGCAACTGCAGTTGGAGATCCCTGGAGAGAAATAGCCGCGCTAGCTGCTGAGGTCAGAGAATAAGGACAGATGCTCTTACATCATGTGGCTCCTCTCCAGAGCGGGAAGGGAATCCCCAGGGTAGGGAACACGGATCGGCCGAGCTGTTTTAGCCCCCTTTGCCATAAAAGGCAGCCTTGGAGATTTCTACTGGCACGGCCAGCTCTGGGCAAAGAAGATATTATTTGATGACTGGAATAGCGGCTCCCAAAGCTTTTGGACGGACACAGGCTGTTGACAAGGCTCAGAATTTCTTACGGACCCCCAGGCACTGGCAAGCCATGGCTGCATGGAATTCTGATTTTGTTGTGCCACCGTTCCGTGAAAATGGAAGGGCTGTTTGGATTCAGCCCTAGTCGGAGGATCTGAAGCTATTCAACTTCTCCAGTGGGTGGGGAAGCAGAAGGCGTGGCCATGATTTGGTGGGCTATCCGCTACCCCTTGACGTCATGCCTGATGTCATCTCTTACTGCCCTAATGCTTCGAAGAGGCATTGTAAACAAACCCCATGTTCTGCTTAAACACGGTGTGACAAAAACCAAAACCTAGGTGCCAAAATAAAGAGATCAGACATGTTAATAATGCGTTCATGTGGGCGTCCCAGAAAAATACCAGCCGATCCAGACCTGCCAAAATAAGATGATGTTTTAGATGCAATTTCTGTAGTCAAAACAGATTGACTACTGCTTGCAGTCAGCATCTCCCAAATCTTTGGGAGTGACACTATTCTTAATTAATGGCTTGGTCTGTTTGGCCCACACAGAGACTTTGATGAGAAGCTGATTAAAGAGCAATGTAAGTAACTAAGAGAAAATTCCTTAAATCACGTCTGCTGTCCCCCTAGAGAACTCCTCCTGCTATGGATATTTGTTTAAATTTAACAGAACTTTTGTGGTAGGTTAATTAAATATTAATTGATTATTTAATATGCATTCAGAGCAGTTTAGCATGATTGCCTTGATGCATGTGTTTTTAAAGTTTAGTTTCCTGTTTACTAATCATACCCAATTTCATGTCTTAGGGGCGTGTACATAATTTCTAAAGGGGGGGGGGAATTAAAACTAAATGAGAAATCCAACCCACATGTAGGTTTCCCATGCCTATTTTTGCCTCTGATTTCATTGCAGCTAGCATTCATCTTAGGGTACTTCTGTGTAGGGATGTGCGAACAGAACCAAGTTCGGAAATTCGGTTCAGTTCAAAAATCGAGTTCGGTTCAGAAGTTCGGTTCGGTCGACCAAACTAGTCGAGTTCGGTCAAATTCCAAACTTTCGAACCAAGTTCATACATTCAAAACCGGTGTTTTAAGCTGTGTTTGGCCTTCCGAACTGGTTCGGATTCGACCAAACAGTTTGGTCAAATTCAAGTTCGGTTCAGAAGTTCGGTTCGGTTGACTGAACTAGTCGAGTTTGGTCCGAACTCCAAACTTCCGAACCGCGTTCGCACATCCCTACTTCTATGTGTAACATTTTTTATGTGCCCACACACCATGCAACAAGCCATCCAATGGCAGGGGTTTCACACATGCATTTTGTCTCTCGGTGACTGTGTGCTGAGCAGCTACTTGTGTAGACACGCCCACACTAGTATTCCTGTGGGGAATATGGGATGGCAAGGGGAACCAGGACCGAAGGAGGGGGCCCACGACACAAACACACAAACCCCACTCACGGACGCACACTATCGGTGTTAAAGGAGCCCTCAGTACGGTGTCTCACTGTGAGGTCAATGGTATGCTAAAAGGCACCTGACCCAGCCACCATTCATCAGGGGGCCCACCGGAAATCTCACACACTCTATTAGAGTGATCCTCCACACACACACAGGACCCAGGAGGGGAAACCAGTGAGGAGGGGGTAGGGACCCCAGGCCCTGGGAACCCCCGAGGGGAGTGGGGAGGGATTAGGGCAACCACACATGGGAAGGCACGAACTGTCAGCAGCAAGGGAGATAGAAGCACACACCACTCGAACACAATCACTCGTCACACAGGAACAGGGAACGGAAGGGATTCTAGCAAACCACAGGTTTTCCAAACAGCAACACACGGGCCAGATCACAGGAACCAAGAAGCTCTGATCACCAGCAAGGAGAGAGCCTAATGGCTCTCCTTTTATATGCCTTACTTCAGACCCAGCCCTCGCTTCAGCTGCAGGCGCTCAGAGTGCCGCAGCAGCCTCTCATCAGGTAAATTGCTGGCCCGGTAGCCTGCAAGCAGGGGAAGCCTCTACAGACACAGGTACTGGGGTTGTGGGGAGCGTGACCTCCTGGGTACCCCGGGCCGTCCCCCACTCCCTCCTCTACTGTCCCTGCGGGTCCCGCCCCCTCCATACCCTGACAATTCCCAGATGATATCCCAGCGTGCATAGGCCATAGTCTCGGGGGTCAGACTGCAAGAAGTGGCAGCCGTATTTGTTCCTCCCCAGCAAGCAGCGTACAAAAATCATGCTGGGACCATTCCCTTCCATCTCTTCATCTCTATTGTCATTGGAGGATCAGAGGTTGGGTAAAGCCACTGATTCCCAATCTGTCTACAGTTTCTTCAGTAGAGCACGGTGAGGAATTTTCTACGTTCTTTTCATAGAAGATAGTGGGGCTCCAGGTGGGCTTGACTGGGCCTCACAGTCCCCATGGTGTCCCTAGGGACTGTACTCCCCTGGTTGACCTCAATGTGGTTGATGACGAGGAAGTCCATGTGCTGTGGGGATCACTGAGACCCACCACATGCGCCTCTCTGACCTGTGTCTGTCTTGGGGTATTTTCAGACGTTACGAGATCACAGTGAACCACAGTGAACCACAGTCAACTTTGCTTCAGGGCCAAAGCGCCCTGAATGTCTGTTAGGCAGCCACCAGATGTTCACCACGGCCGATTCCCACATGGGGTCAATTTCAACCACGCTTCCCGGGCTCCCCACGGGCCGAGCTCCGAAAGCATGGTCAAAGTGATTCCCAGCGGGAAGCTATAAAAAGTAATGATTTTTTTAAAAATAATAAACTGTTTGGGTTTTTTTTTTTTGAAAGAAAACAGTATATTCCAAATACTGTCAATATCTACAAACAATATACTCCATAAGCCAAATATTCACAATACGAAATACATTAGCCCTTCTCGTTTCGGGTTAAGAAACCCTTCTTCAGGGGCATATATGGAAGAACTCTCTATATGTAGTATATTGTTTTCAACAACCACAAAACATGTAGAAGAATGCCAATTTGTTCAAGAACGTCAAATTCCCCAAACCTCTTTGAGGTTAAGGCAGAGCTGTCAATCATTAGTCATTTTCTCAACCCAAGAAACTGAGGGGTCTTGAACAAATCAGCATTATTTCTTCCCCATGTATTTGTGGTTGTTGAAAAAGATATACTACATATAGAGAGTTCTTGCATAAATGCCCCTGAAGAAGGGTTTCTTAACCCAAAACACGTAGGGCGTATGTATTTCATATTGTGAATATTTGGGCTTATGGAGTATATTGTTTGTATACTGTATATTGTATATATATTGACAGTATTTGGAATATATTTTTCCCTTTTTGTTAAACTGTTTGTTTTTTTAAAAATGTTGTAGCCACTGATTTTCCTTCGGTTTTGTACTCTAGTTTGTGCTACGGTTGTTTGTTTGGTTTTTTGTTTTGATTCTTTGGCAATCCCATCCGTTAGCTCCAGCCTGATGGGATTTGCCATGGTGTTTCACAGAGGGTGTTTTCAGACAAGCGCCTCCTCACCCAGTATCCACCATGCTTGTGTGAAAACCCCACTGTGGCAACCCATGGTTAACCAGTGGGAACTGGGTGGATAATGCACTTGTCTGAAAACACCTAGGGCATTTTATGACAAGACAATTCCCACCCACCTCCCTCTCACTATACATGTTACGGGGCATCCATAGGGCAATACTGCAGCCCTGCAACATGTGTAGTGAGTGGGTAGTGGGTGGAGAGTGTCTTGTCTGAAAACGTCCCCCCAAAGACACAAATAGGCTCCCCAGCAGCTGGGCCTCAAAACAGATAGGTCTTTTGAGATCTAAATCAAAATAGAGAGCGTTGCAGAATGGCTTGTTGCAAATGGTTTATATTCACTGAGCTGAGCTCCAGTGTTCTCTTGGCAAATTATACAGGAACATAAAATTCACCACCTGAATTTGATTGCTGTTTGCAGTTGTCTAGAGGGAACAGTTTGAGCAAATGAATTTTAGCATTTGGATAATACATGCCATTTCTCTGCTCCATTCATAATTCAAGCTGTGTCACATGCTACTGTTTCTGGACTTTGACTTCAGTTTTGCAAATAGGAAGAAACACCATTCCCTCCCCCACATCACAAATTAGCTGCGGTGGGCCTCATGACAAGGATAGGATGAGGGCACAATTGTTCCAGGCCGCCAAGCTGTCCTCTTCCCCCCACCCACAAAAAAAATTACAAGGATTTTCTTTCTTAATATACGTTAAGATATAATGAGAAAATAAACCATTGCATCACGTAACCCAGGTATAAATAAAGTGCCATTATGGTCTCTTAGAAACTGATTGATTGAAAGTAAAGTCTGATATTCATTGTGGGCACTTAGTTGAAAAAACTCCCATTGAGTTTGTTGGGGGAGGATTGACTCAGCATTCTGTGCATAGGAAACGGTGACTTTCCGCCACCGCCAAGTGCTGTGGGTGGGCAGAGATAACAGGGGCTGGAACTGCTCCTGGCGTGATTATCTCAGGATAAAAAAACAACAGCTGGTGAGGCTTCTTCTCGTGGTTTCTCATGGTTGTGAGTTATGACGGGGCAGAATACTAGGGGTGTGCACTTAGTTTTTGTTATTTCAATAACGAAAACGATAATGAAATCAATAACAGAACTGCATTTTTCGTTATCGGTATCATTGGTATCGGTATCTGATGAAATTGAAAATTTTGTTTTCGGTTTTGTTTCCGTTTTCGTCAATGTGCATGGGGAGGGCTCTGTGTGTGTGTTTGTGGGGGCTATAATGAGATGCAGTCTGCTGGCACTTGTGCCACTGGCACTTCTACCACACACACACAGCCCCACGCACACATGCTGACAAAAATGGGCGGGGGGGGGAGAACCGAAAACAAAATTTTCGGTTTCATCCGATAATGAAAAATGAGATTTCGTTATGAACAAAACCAAATAATGACATTTTTAATAACAAGAACGAATAACGACATGGGTCCCTGGGGCGCACCTCTACGGAATACAGGGAAGGGGGAGGTCGGTGGGGGGAGCGCGGCGGGGAAGAACGCCTGCCCGTGTATTGCATTTGTCGAGCTAAACCAGTGAGTGGGGGCTGCTTGAACGCACAAGGAATACACACAGGGTCTGCCCATCTGTTAGGCTGAACATGTGAACACAGATTCCAGAGGACCGGCTAACATACATTGCCGTTGTTTCCATCCATAGAGTCGCCATAGATAAATGATACAAATGCCTACTAATCTTTGCTACTAGCATAGAATAGCTTCCCCTGTCCCACCTCTTGGAACCTTAACCTTTTGCTAATCTCATCAGCCTCTCCCAGTTACAACAAAGGCCACACTTAAAAGTAATCACCCCCTTCAGTTGTGGAACAGCAGATTCAATCAGGCTGGGATCTCATCAAATCTTCGGCAAGGTTAATGTTTCGAAGAGAGAAGTCAAAGATAAAGCCAGATGCTTAGCAGATTCTATTAGCGCCAGTGGCTAACACGGTTAAACAGTTTTTTTCTGGTTACCTCATCCATGTACTGCATTCTAGACTGGAGGTTCCTGTGAGGAGGGGGTGACACCAATTGTGGATGGGGTCCCAATCCATTTGATAAGACTTTCCATGGTTTTAGTACTGTGGAATAAAGTCTCTCAAAATGAGGTCAGGCAAAAAGTCTGCAGACTCTGAAGGTGTTAACTAGCAGCAGGACCCTCACTCACATCCTCAGGCGGATGTGGGTGAGTGTCCCAGGAGGACGCTGACAATCTGGACACAGGACTATCCTCGTCTGGTCCCCTTCCTGCTCCGCTCCCAGGGAAGGAGCCAAGTGGGAAGGGAAGCAGAGCACTCAGCTGCCTTGCAGCTGCTTGGGGAAACAGCCGGGCGGTGGGAAGGAGGGTTGATGCACTAGTGACCAACCCAATTGGGCTCCTTCCAAGGTGGACAGGAGCCTGGCGGGGCTGGTGGCTGGCGTGCCGAGCCTCTGCGCAC
>QEPC01008752.1:7618959-7675427 GCA_003113815.1 Sphenodon punctatus | reverse complement strand
CCTCTCCAAAGTCGCCCCCCCCCCGGGGAAACCAGAAAGACCTCAAGAAAGGCACCCCCGGTCGACTGCAAGGGTTGATCCAGAGCCCGGGGAGTGAGGCGATCCCCCAGGTACATGGGGCTCGGGCTGTAGGGCTTTAAAGGTCAACACCAACACCTTAAATCAGGCCCGGAAGACTATAGGCAGCCGGCTCAGAGAACGGACTTTGCTTTCTACCAGCTAAGAGACAAAGGGCCGAGCCCCAACATCAGGCCGAGAATGAATTCAAGTGCATGGACTTTCTGTAGGGTAAGAGTTATCTAGGGACTCACCCAGTACAGCTCAGGAATGCGTTATTTTACTGTTTACTTTATTAGCTGCTCTGTGTCAAACTATCTCTGCTTATGCAATCAATAAACTTTCTTCTTACTAAGAAGTGTCTGTTGTCTAGCATTGGGGACACAATCTGAGTACTTGTGCTTTCAAGCACTGGCGAACCCAGAGAGAGACAGTGTGTGAACAGGAAGTCTGTGGGAGTTTGGGAGACAACAGGATTCTCCCACTTGCAGGACTGAATCAGCCAGAGAGAGAACTGGTTCAGGTGGGCTGCAAGTGAGGGAAACTGAGTCACCCAACCCAGAGAAGGGGGGTAGTGGACCCCCCAAACTGTGACAGTGGCGCCCAACGAGCAGGGTTACGCACAGAATTGTGTACCAATGTGTAGAAAAGCATAGGAGGATAGCCAACTGAGTGGTATCCTCTGAAGGGAGTAAATCTCCTATCTGGAGAGAGTGAGTTCCCAGTGCCGCCTGAAACTCAACTCTGAGAGTGGAATAAGCAGATCTTTGCACGCCCCAGGCAGTCACTTCTGGTGGGAGACGGAGGACAAGTGCCCAAGAGCTGCATGCAGCTTGCCAGTCGCTAAGTATTTGATTTTTCCAGGACACTTGTGAAAAATACATGTTGCAGGGCCTGCATTGGCACCTTAGGCAAATACAATGCATGCCCTGCAACATGTATTTTTCATAAGTGTCCGGGGAAATGTGCATCTATGGCAACCCTACCATCTCTGCAGCAGCAGGACGTGCGGAGGATGCACATTGGGCATGAAGCTTGGCAGGAGGCCTTCCCGCTGTTGCTGCTGGTAGTTCTTTTACATGGTAAGATCCCTAGGGCATGGTGACCCAGAGGGCAGTCAGAGTGTATGGGAGATGGGGTGAGTGGGGCCACAGATGCACTTTAGGAGGTGTAGGATAGAAAAGAGTTAAGATAGGCAGTTACAATCCCACATTGCGTAAGGTAGTCCTTGCTTTGTCATGATGGAAAAGCAGGTCTAGAGGCCTGATCTGGTCAGACAGATTAGATAACGGGGTCGTAACATTCTGGTTTAACTTGACTAGCGATGCAAATGATGGGGGTGGGGGTGGAGGGGGGTAGGTCTGGATATTCCAGGTAACTACAAAGGCACAGTAAGATAAGGGAAGTATGTGGCAATATGGGGTTTTAGCATGTGTCCCTCCTTAAGGTGACCTATAAAGCAGAGCTTCCTAAATTGGGGGTCAGGACATCAAGTGGCTGGGGTTGTGATTCTGATTGGTATTTGATATGCTTTGCATGTCTTTGCTATTTTAAGTCTCAAAATAGAGTCATGCAGACAAAAAAACAAAAAATTGGGAGCTATCATTATAAAAATGGAGTCAAAGATATTCAGATTATATCTTATATTAGACCGACGTCTGGTGATGGCAGTTAGAGCACACGGGACCCTTCCTCAGGCTAGTAACAAGTCAGAACTCATCGACTGTTCTTAGAGGGAAAGGACTTTGGTTTAAAGGGGGAGTTAAGGTGAACGCTAACAAATTTAGGCACCAAAAAGCATGGAAAACATGCTAAGGACGTCCCCTTAGCACCAGTAGAGAGTGTGGTTGCCTTGCTGGTCTTGAGTGACAGAGACAAAGTAGTTTGAATGAAATATTTTATTGGGCCAACTATCGTTGGTGAAAATGGGCATGCTTTCGGACCTCGCACACCGTACTTTCCTCAGCTCTTCAGTTCTGACTCTTACTTGACCCGAGGAAGGACCCTGTCAGGTCTGAAAGCGTGCCCATTTCCACCAACAATAGTTGATCCAATAAAAGAGATCATTCTAACTACTTTGTCTCCACCTTAGCACCATGTCTGTAGTAGAAGACGTGCAGTCTTGCATGTCGTGCTCGCTTACCTAGAACGTATACGTTATAGCTTATAGGCCGTTTTTCCACGGACAGGGTGGGGTGGGTGTTTTGGCATGGCGGGTGTAGGTGAGTGTGTGCCCATTTACACAGATGGACACCCACCTACACCTGCCTACACCCATGGAGCATCCTCCGTTCTGTTGGAGGGCTCCGTGGGTGTTGGTGGGCATGCGGCAGGAGCACACACGCACAAACATCCACCGCCCGTGGTTTTTATGCGGGTGTACACCTGCCGCACACTCATCCCCCCCATATACACGGACTGCCCCCCCTGCTGCACACCCACCCAGACACCGAGCGGCGGGGTGGGGTGGGGTGGGGCATCAGTGTAAAAAAAGCCATAATTTCATGCTCCCACACTTGGCTTTGGTCTTTCAGCCCCAGTTGTCTTCCTCGGCAGGTTTGGGACAATGCTGGAGAAAGAAGTGGGACAGGGAGCAGCCCCTGTGTATCCACTGTCCCCACATGGTATCATTGGGGCTAAGGACAAGCGGGAGTCATGAGAGCAATTAGTTATTAGTGCTTGTCCCTCGGGAGAACACCGGAATGAATTTTTGGTGCACGAGTCTGGTCCAGCTGTAAGTAAACTGCCCATTAGTTTACAGTTGCTTGTAACTGTTGTGTTACCTGTCTTTGTGACACATTAATCCAAAATATATGCTTAACTATATTAATAGAGATGGACACAAAATAGTCCAGGTGATCTCTTTGATTGGACCAACTTCTGTTGGTGAGAATATACAAGCTTTTGGGCCGCACGGGGCTCCTCCTCAGGGAGATAGAGTAGCAAGTCTGCAATGTATAGCTGAGCAAATGGAGGAGAGGTCTGTATGAGGGGGCACAGCAGTGACTTGGGTGAGAGTGGATCGGACAAAGTCCCTTTTTAAATGGGCCGGAGCTGGGAGGGCAGTCTGTGGGCACGCCGTTATGGGGGCAGGTGCCCATGGGCGCACACCTATCCTCCACGTACGCCCCTGCATGTCGTAACCGGTGTTTTCGCTGGTTGCTCTGGGGGGGGGGGGCGATGGGTGGAGGTGAGTGTTACGCGGGAGCGCGCCTGCCCGCTGCCGCCACTTTCAAACAGGATGCACCCACCAGCTCCAGTGCACTAGGTACAATTTCCCAAATCCCTCAGGGATGGGGATTACCCAAATAACTACCCTTGGGCTCCCCCCCCCCATTTGGGGGCCCTGGCCCACCTCCTACAGTACTATCATTCCTGAGGTACCCTTTAATAGGAGTATGAGGAAGGGGAGCTGGTTCTGAATCCACCCAGAACTGCTCATATCCTACAAGGCTTTGATGCTTCCATCTTGTCCTCCAGCAGTCACGTTACAGACCTCCCACACCCTTCAGATTGGACTCAGTGAATATTATCTATCATTTATATCACTTTTCCAGTGTGCAGAGTGCTTTATTATCTTTACCTGCTTCACCCTTACAACCCTGTGAAGTAGGTCATTATTTCAACAAAACACTAAGGCCGTTTCCACACGAGACGGGCCCACGCCGATCCGCAGGGTGGGCATGTGTGGTCGCCACCCACGTGACGGCCACGGTGGGTGGGTAGAGGTGGGTTCGTGCGTGCTCCCGTGCTACGCCGATTGGTACCCACCTCTACCTGTAGCCCGTGCACGGCGACAATGGCGGTTGCCCCATGCGTGGAGGTGGGTGGAGATAGGTGTGCACCAAAGCAACGGCAGCCCCGCACCGCCCGCACGCCGGCATCCGCCGCACTGCAGCCTGTTTAAAAAGGGTCTAAGTGTGATATCGGGACCCAGCTATTCAGCTAGACGGTGTCTGCTTTATACATAGAGGCCGGGGCTACTGGCCAGGGGAGGTTCACACCAATCTGGATAAATTGTTTGGTGGAACGGACCGACATAACAACTTCTGTTCTGCCCCCTTCCTATGGCTGGTGAGAGTCAGTATGTCCAGTGTGATTCTGCACCCGCCATCAGCTGATGTATCGGCCCCGTCAGGACCCCAGGCAGCCAAAAGGAACTTACGCTGGGGTGCAATCCCCTTTCTAGCTAAAGCCATCTCCTCACGCACCCTAGTCGAAGTTGTAATGCATCTACTTCAGCAGCAGCAGCACAGAGCAACAAGGTGCAACCAAGGAACAGAGATTTTACGTTATGATTTTTTATTGGGGGGTGGGTGGGTCTTGAGTCATGTGGATTATGCCTCCAAAGGCAGACCAGGCAGCCTGACGAATTTCAACCCACAAATCTAGGAGTAAACCATCAAAGATTCTCTGAAAACAGCTCATGGACTCTCCGAGACTGAATTTGAGGTTTGCCAAGAAGCTCAAAACCATGTCACCGAACCAAATGCAGTTGTTTCAGCTTTAATACTTGGACCCGGCCCTTGAATCCAGTCCCTACCGCCAAGCGCGGACAGACTGAGCTCGGGGGCAGGGAGCAGAGATAAGGGCGCGTTCAGAGCTAGGGGACGGATCCATCTGGACCCTCCTCTTCTGAGCACAGCCCTTAAACCCCCCCAGGGTGTTTTTAAATGAGCAAGGCTTGCAGGGAGGGCTTGAGAGGCACAGCTGCTGAGCAACCACTCAGGTGGAGTGAGTGGGGAGAGAGTCTAATGGGTGGCCACCGCGGCCCCTCAGGCAGCCTCCGCACCCCCCTCCCCACTAACCACAGACCAACCCTGCAAACAACTCATATAGGCAGCCGTCCCCCCCACGCCAAGCCCCACCCAGCTGCTCCCCCTCTGCCATGACACACACCACAGACAGACACCGTGGAAGCATGAAGCCCGCTAACCCCTTCCTGCCCATGACCGGGGGAGTTGCTGCAGCACATGGGGGGGCGGGGAGAAACAGGGAGTGTTGCAAGGGGGATGGGGTTGTCGTGCTTTGAGCCAACATGGTGGTGTAGTTCGCACGTGTGTCCTTTAAGAGCACCCCAGAGAGCCCCCGGCAGGGCTGTGGGTGGGACCAGGGAGGTGGCCAGCCGCGGACCTGTCTGCTGGCGTGGGTGGCCGGCTGGCCGGCCTGGTTCATACGGGCAGGGGATGCGTGGGCGTCTGTCCCCACAAACGCTTTTGGGTTGCTTTGCGCGGCACCCCCCAGATTTTTCAGCAGTGCCCCATGAGCAGGTGCTGCGAGGCGCACGGGAACGTGCATCCCCACCCAACTCCTTCAACGGAGCCGTTAGCTGCGTGGTTAATGGGTGGTTGTGCATGGCAGCATCCCCACTGGCTGCTCCCTGTTCCCCCTCCGTGCCGGTCAGGTAGTGCTGCGTGAGATCCATCCTCCCCCTGGGATAGGGTTGTCATAGATGCACGTGTCCCCCTGCATTGGTGCCTTAGGCGCCAATACAGGCCCTGCAACATGTATTTTTCATAAGTGTCTTGGAAAATTTTGCATCTTTGGCAATTCTAGCCTGGGAGCCATCGGAACTACCCCACCTTGCCGCCGCCGCCGCCGCCGCTGCTGCTGCCGGCCACCCACCACCTCTGCTCTTTGCACCGGGAAGCTGCAAGGCTCAGGCAGCAGGAGAGGACCTTGGATTTCCGTGGGGTCCTTGAGGGTGTCAGGTTCACGGCCCCACATCGCGTCTGGGAAAAAACAGGGGGCAATTTGCAGGCCCCTCTGGAACTAAAGAAAAATGGGGTCCACTCCTGGCCAGTCGCCTCAAGTCACCGGGTGGTAGGGCCTGTTCTGTACCTGGCCCTGTATAATCAGTCATTAGAGACAGGTCCCTACCCTAGTGGGTTTACAATCTAGGTCGGAAATGGCAGACATTTAAAAACAAAGCTGTAAATATATATATATATATTAAAAAATATCCCTTCTCCCACAACGACCATTCCATCACCGATCTCTCAGTTCTTGTCCTCAAAAGGAAGCTTACGCAACACCTTTCAACAATGGGCCTGGTAGCTAAAATTCATCACTTTATTAGATACTAAAAATAATGGACTCAACCAAGGCCTAAGCTTCTCAAGCTGTTGTATCTATATCCCTTATCCTGACGGAGAGGAGCCTCAGGGCTGGGAGGGTAATGGAAGAAGCTTCCTGCTGATATACTGGATCCAGAAATCCAATAGTGGCTGCCCCCTTCCTAACGGGAATGCTTGACAGTCCCACGCTGACTTGCCCATTTGAAAAAAGGTAGTTGTTATTGTAATTCATTTTTAGTGTTTAGTTAAAGTTAGGCCCTTTTCACACAGACACTCTTAACACTGATAAAATGGGTGTTACATTTTATTATACATGTTACAGGGCAACACAGCAGCCCTGCATCGTGGGTCCTTTTCACACGAGATGCCTCCACCCAGTTTCACTGGGTGGAGACGGCTGGAGGTGTCTGTGTGAACACTGCGGAGGGTGGGTGTAGGTGCGTGTGTGCGTCTTCACAACACCCATCTCCACCCACCACAGTGGTGGATGGAGATGGGTGATGCGTGGCAGCACGCACGCACCTACACCCACCCTCCGCGGTGTTCACACAGACACCTCCACCCAGCGAAATGCACCCCACCCGCGGTGTTCACACAGACACCTCCACCCAGCGAAATGCACCCCACCCGCGGTGTTCACACAGACACCTCCACCCAGCGAAATGCACCCCACCCGCGGTGTTCACACAGACACCTCCACCCAGCGAAATGCACCCCACCCACCGCCCGCGGTGTTCACACAGACACCTCCCTTACCCTATTTATTGTTTTAGTGAGTTCCCAGGCCCTGTTTAATACTCTGAATATTGTATTTTGATATGTTTTAACTGTTTTTAGGTATATTTTATATGTGATTGTCTTTTTTATTGTAAGCCGCCCTGAGCTGTTTCAGGAGGGGCGGGGGTAGAAATTTAATAAATAAATAAATCTCTCGTGTGAAAAGGACCCACGTTGCAGGGCTGCTGTGTTGACCTGTAACATGTATAATAAAATGTAACACCCATTTTCTCGGTGTTAAGAGTGTCTGTGTGAAAAGGGCCTTAATGTCGTCTTCGGAGGCTGTGCCGGCTCACTGCCTTGCAGGCCTGGCAGGGGCCTTACACTGAGGTTCTAGGGGACCCCAGAGCTCCATATCTCAAGGGCCCCCCTGTTGACTTGCTGAGGGCTTTCCATTGGCCGGGGCAGCCTGAGTTTGGGGCTGCGTGGAACTTTATTTTAGGCCAGCTCTTTCCCCACTCCTGTTGCCCTTTCAGTTTTATTCCTGGATACTGGAGGCCCACGCGGGGAACCCCCACCACATGGAGCTCTGTGCTGTCACACTTCTGCTCTTGTCTGGATCCGACCCTGCTGCTAGCATTTGGCCACCAGGATGTCAAGCCATCACCTTTGTTGAGCACTACGTTGTCTTAAATGCAAGGACCAGCCGAGCCGTTATTCTCTCAACAGACAACAAGGAGTGATTATTTGTTAAACACTGACAATGAAACAATGAAGAGAGCTCTGGACTCAAGAGCTTGGGTTTTAGAGGGTGTGTGTGTGTATTCATCCTGCTGCATTTCAATAGTGGCTGAAAGTGGGGTAGTTCGTTTTTTATCTTGTTGGTTTTTTAAAACACATACAACCTGTAAAATGCTTTGGATCCTTTGGGATGAAAGACATTTACGCAAATATAAAATCCTTTTATTTTCAATACAAAGGGCAGTTCCCGGTAACTAGGTCAAAATTTAGTTTTTAAAAATCAGGGGGAAAAAACACCCCGCCATTGAAAAATCTGTTTTGAATGTGAAATACTTCATTACAATTTTGTGTTATAATAATAAAAAATAATAGCTAGTTAGTTCTGTGCAGCAAGGACCTAAACAAATGAGATCTGGTTTTCTTAGGGACAGGGAGAAAACTCCATGTAAAATGGTGGGATTTCTTGACTGCAGAAGGGAGATGTATTTCTGTCCTGTTCTTACAAATTCGGAGTGTGTGTGTGTTCTATTTTTCCCTTTACAGCTTCTTCTGCCCCTCTGCCAAATTTGGCAGAAATTGTTTGGAATGTGGGATCAAAAGTTATTAAGGAAACACACAAAGAGCGATTGCATTAATAAGCTGTTTTTCCATAGGAAAGCAGGCTAAAAAGTTAAAACAGCCTTTTGAATTTAATGGACACCGTCAATTTAAAAATGGCCCCTATCCATTTTGATCACATTTCTATCTCTATATAATCTACTGTGGTTGTAAGGTAATACTGAGCAGCAATACTATGAATAAAACGTGGAGGAAAATCATTTCCTTTTTGGATTCACAATTTGACACTTGTTTAATTTTGTGCATTTGAGAGCACCTTTGAGTGAAATCCTGCTTCCAATGATGTTAAAACTCACATAGGCTTTACCGGAGCTAGGCTTGGAGCCTTTTGGTATGATCCTACAAATGTGTAGAAATGAACTGTGCGTCTATGTGCAGGATTGGGCCCCAAGTGTATAGTGTCCGCCCCCCTAGGGTTGCCATATATGCAACTTTTTCCAGGACACTTATGAAAAATACATGTTGTAGGACCTGCATTGGCGGGCCCTGCGACATGTATTTTTCATAAGTGTCCTGGAAAAAGTGCATATATGGCGATCCTAACCCCCCCCCACCCCAGCACAGATTCTGCAAATAGTAACCCCAATGACTTTGATGCTACATCCAGGAGTGAAGTTAAATATGAACATAAATCTTTTCAGGAGAAAGACTCTCCTCAGCCTGCTTACTAAAGGCTTCGGTTCCGATCGTGGGGAACCAGCGTAATGCTCTGACGAGCGAAAATCGTGAAATGAAATCTATTTATTGGCATGATAGGAGTGGAAAAATGACGTGTTTTCAATGTGTTATTGCTCTTTCCCTAAGCTTAAAGGTGGAACAGAGATTTCTATTATTTTGAAGTCACGCTGCCACGCAAGAACACCCACGATGACTCCCTCGCCCTAAAAGCGTAGGTGCTCGCTAAGCCCTTAGAGGAGGCTCCGGTGGGTTTTATTGCACCCAGAAGCTGAATGCACCAGAAGGCCGGAGCCTGCTGGAATTGCTGACACAACCTTAACTGGAGCTCAGCTTCCCGTGTAATGTAGTCCCAAGCCCTGCAGTGAGCATGTACTGCACGTTTGGCGTGGCCGCGGCTCTTCCCCTCCTGTACAGTTTGGTACCTTCCAAGGCTGGGCTCCGCTTTAAGCCCATCCAAGCCCCCAGGAGCTGCTGCAGGATTGACAGGCGTTGGGGCTGCTGCAGGGCTGGAAGCTTTGGGATGCATTGCTGGGCTAAAGCGTAGCGTGCACCGTGTGTTTGGGGAAGGCAGGGTGACACCCCTCCGGCCCTCTCCTCGCGGGGACTGGGGAAGGGCTGGGCTACTGGCACCAACAGATTGTTTAAAAATTTTTTTTTTTGCAAAGAGCGAGGGAAAACAGCAAAATCCACGGGATAAACAAGCCATCCTCAACCGCCTTCCCAATCGGGTGGCCATAGATGCGACTTCTTCAGGAGTTTATGAAAAATACATATTGCAGGGCCCGGATTGGCACCCAATTTATTTTAATTTTTTTCTGCAAAAGAGGGAGGGGAAATAGCCAAATCCATGGGACTAAAGGAAGCCAATGTCAAGCTAAAAATAAAATGAAAAAAATTCTGGACACATGAAAAATACATGTTGCAGGGCCCTGCATTGGCACCCAAATATTTTTTTGGGGGGGGGCGTAAAAGAGGGAGGAGAAATAGGCAACTCCACGGGATTAAAGCAAGCCAATCTCAACCTCCCCCCCCCCAAAAAAAATCTGGACACATGAAAAATACATGTTGCAGGGCCCTGCATTGGCACCCAATTATATTTTGGGGGGGGGGGTAAAAGAGGGAGGGGAAATAGCCAACTCCATGGGATTAAAGCAAACCAATCTCAACCTCCCCCCCCCCCAAAAAAAAATTCTGGACACATGAAAAATACATGTTTCATGGCCCTGCAACATGTATTTTTCATAAGTGTCCTGGGAAAATGGGCCTCTAGGCCAACCCTAATTAAAATGTACATTGATGAGGGTGGGGGAAGGGGAAACATACAAACGTTTTAACAAATGAAATATTTGTTTGGTATAAAATTATAAACCCCCCCCCCCCCGCGTAATGGCGTGGGAGTGTCCCCGCCCCCGAGGGAGGGCAGCTGAGGACAGCGGGGGAGGGGGGAGGGCTCACTCGCTCGCTCCGTCCCCCCCCCCGTCTGTGGCTGGTTGGTTCGGCCCGGCCCCGGCCGCTCATTGTGCTGCTTTCACGCCGGCGGCCCAAGATGGCGGCGGCGCTGAGGAGCCGGACCAGCCGCCGCTGAACGACAATAGGGGGAGAGAGAGAGCGAGCGAGCGAGCGACTCCCGCCCCGGCCCGGCCCGCTCTAGCATGGTGCGCGGCCGCCGCCGCCTCCCCCCCCTTCGCCGCCTGCTGCCGCCGCCACCATGGGCGAGAGGCTGGAACTGAGGCTGAAGTCACCCGTGGGAGCCGAGCCAGCCGTCTACCCCTGGCCGCTGCCGGTCTATGTGAGTACGGGCCCGGCCGCCCGGCCCCCTCCGCTCCCCCCGGGGATCCGCTCCTCGCACTCCTTGCGGCCGCCCGCCCCCCCCCGGGGAACCGCTCCTCGCACTCCCTGTCGGGTGTCCTTACCCCCACTTCTCCTCACACTCCCTGTCAAGCATTCCCCCCTGCTCCTTACAGCATCCGATCCTCGCACTCCCTGTCGGGCGCCCCCCTCCCACGGGCATCCGATCCTCGCACTCCCTGTCGGGCATTCTTCCTCTCACTCCCTGTCAGTGACCCCGCCTCTCACACTCCCTGTCGGCCCCCCCACCCCTCTGGGCAGCCGCTCCTTAAACTCCCTGTCAGGCACCCCGTGCCCCTCTGTGTGTCCGCTCCTCTCGCCCCCCAGTCAGGCAGCCTTGTGCCCCCCAGGCGCCCACGTCTCTCATTCCCTGCCAGCACCCGCACGCTCTCCGCAGGCACCTGCTCCCCCCAGGCAGCCCTCCCTGGATTCCTCCTTTCCCCAGCACCCCTTCTTCCCTGTCAGACGTTCTTCCTTGCTGCCCCCGGGCAGCTCCCTCTGGGACTCAATCCCTCCATGCTCCTTGCTTCTCTCTCCCGGGATGCCATCGTCTCTGGGCACCTCGTCTCCCAGTACCCCTTGTTCCCGCTCAGGCACCCCATGCTCCTGCTGGGTGGGCCTCTCCCGTTCCCTGGGCCCCCGCCACCCCTCGCAGGGCACCCTTCACTCCCTGTCCGATTCCCCTCCCTCGTTCTCTGGCCTCCCCTCATTGCCCCAGTACCCCTCTCTCTCTGTTGGGCATCCCTCATGCTTCCCACAGGCAGCTCCCTCAGGGCACTTGCTCCTGATCTCCCCAGTACCCCTTGCTCCTCCCTCAACACACACTCCCTTCCTAGAGCACCTCTCGCTCCGGGTCACCCCCTTCACATGCTGATTCTCCAGATGCCCTTGCTCATCCCTTTCCCAGGCCCATCTCAGCAGACAACCCCATGTTCTCCACAGGCCACTCCCTCCAGCCCCCATTTCCCTCATCTCCTCTCCAGGCAGCTTCAGTGAGGACACACCTGATTTAGAATCTCTCAGCTTCTCAAGAGTCCCCATTACTGGGATACCAGCTTGATTAAATCAGCCTGCCTCTCTGTTTCCCAGTACTACTTGTGTCTTTCTCTCCCACCGCCCAAATCATCCCAGTTTCAACAATTCTCAGTATCCATAATACCCTATTACCCCAAACAGCCCCAGGGTTAGGCCCTCCCAAGCAATCCCTGTTCTCTGCCATAGGTGTTTCCTCATTCTACCTTGCTGTTGATACTGTTCCCCCACCCAAATAATGTATCTTCCTGAACCCTTGCCATCATCCCAAATGATTCTATACCCTAAGAGCCTCTGCCTGAAGACTACTCCCTAGCTACCCTCATCCCTGACTCAATCACATTCAGAATCATTCTAATAACTCAATTCGCTATTGCCTCTTTACTCCCAAGTAACCCCTCTTTTTATACAGCTGATCATCCCAGTCAAGCCAACCCTTTCCATGGCCGCCTCTTAACCTTCTGTAGACCGCACCCTTCAGTCTTTATTTCCTTAAGCCCCCACCTCCAACAAACAATACCTTTCTATAAGTAAACCTTTCTGATGCTCAACACCACCCATCTTTTTCCAAGCCGTGTGACGTCCTGTTCCAAATCCACTTGGCTCTACTAGCCAGTCCCTTTTTCTCCCCTTGTCCAGTTCACATTTGAATTTAGTATGTTCTGTTTGTGAGTTGTCATAGTTTGGAACGAGTTTTATTGTTTAGGCAAATAATGGCTTTAGTACAGACTGTAGAAAAGGTTGAGTTCTTCCTGTCAACTTAGTCCTAGGAAGAATGTATTTTTTAAAAAAGAGAGACTTAATAAAGTTGGGTGGACTTCACAGATAAGGAGAGGAGGCTAATTAATAAGGAAAAAATTCCTTTTCTTCCTCTGTCCAGTTAATAAGGGGTGCCTCTCTTAGCACGGTTTGACTGTGTTTGCAAATCTGTTACTCTGCAGTTCTGTTGAATGAGCTTTTCCTGAAAATTCCCATTTATTTTTTGCCGACAGATAATTACTCTTTAGTGAACTTGCATTCCTTTACGTATGGAATCACTATCTGTAGCGCGTGTGTGTGTGTAGTATTAAAAAACAAAACCTCACAAACTTGGCTGCCCCTCTTTCTCTTGAGTCACACTGCTAGATAAGTGACCCCTGAAAATGCTAACTAGAAAGAGCCTCACCCAGTGGAAATTTACATACAAGCTTCAGACTTCCTCCCCAAAATGGGTGCCTGTCAATAGAAATCTAGCTAATCTGTCATGGGGCGAAAACAGACATACACTTTAACACTGGTTTTAAATTTCCTATGCATGTTGCAGGGCTGTGCTGGTGCCCTATGCGTTCCTGCAACATGCATAAGAAATGTTAAGTGTGCTAAGCTGTATATCTGTTTTCACCCATGGTAAATACTGCAAATTAAAACTTGAACTGAGAATTATGTTTTGCATAGAGAATGAGAGACAACATGGTTATCCCTAAAAGCTGGTTTGGGCCTTGTGGGCTCTTTCTGCAGGATATTGCATTTTGTTTCCTATTTCACAGGGAAACCATGCTGGGGGTTAGTCTAGTAACCTGTGGTTTGCTAATGCTATGGCTCTGTTGCAATTAAATAACCTACTTGCAAGTGATTAGGCATATAGCTGCCTTTGTGGAAGTAAGTCGAGACTCCAGTGGCTTTCTGGCTTTTGGTGCTGTAGATAGGACTTTCTGGTTTCCAAAACATCCTGCATATGTAGGAGGGTTTGCTATTTTTGACCATCCCTCTCCCAGAGCTTCAGCCCTCCAGCACATAACTAATGCAGCCTTTCATGTTTGGGCGGCTCTGTCATCGTGTATGAGTGAGCGGGCTATACTTAACTTTCGGAGAAACTGAAAGTACACTATAATGGTGACCAGTTTAGCTGCTACTTGTCACCAAATATTAACTTGGCTTTCGAAGCAGATTGTGTGCTAAGGATTAATTGGGGGAGGAGAAAATGGTATATTGGTATGGATGTTGAAGCTTTATAAGACAGCTTCTAATTCAAGAAATGGGCCCTTAGAATTTTGCTTCAGTTTTGACCGTGTGTGTATGCTTGGATGTCAGTATGCAGGCTCTTCCCTCCAGTTTACTAAAATGCGACAAGGTGTGTGACAGCACCATGCCTATCTAAGAATTTAAGAAATGCAGTGAAACCTGAACATCCTGTCATTGATGTGGTCTTTCTGGCTTGCTTTTTTTTTTTTTTCCATGCAGAAGTGAATGGCTCATTTGCAGCTAATCAATATTTCTGTCCTACTGCCACAATCCTTAAAATATATTTACTCTGTGAAAGGACAGCCTGCAGCTTCCACCATTGCCGCAAAGGACTGTAATGCTTTTTGAAATGAATCCTGTTTGAATGCTGCAGTGTCTGGCTTACTAACATTGTACCGTATTGAACGGTAGACTCGCTTTCCCTCGCTGGCTCGGAATCTTGTTGGCAGCAGGGTCTGTGTACCGTTGTGGTTTCAGAGCTCTACTCTGTTTGACGTCAGCAGAACATCTCTTCGTTTCGCTGCACTGCTTGCTGCTTGGTTTTTAGGCAGCAAGGTGGGGAATTACTCTCAACTCCCTTCAAGCATATTTTTGGTTAGATGCATCTTCACTTGCAGTTCGCCCAACCCTCCTCCCCCCATGCTAACATGTGCAATACACAAAGGAGAGAAGAGAGGCTAGTCTATATAGTTGAATATATTAGGTAGCTGAAGTATTTTGGATCTACAGTTTGTAGCACTGTCATTTTTTGTGTGGCTTTGCTTTTTTAAAAAAGACCTGCTTACTTTGAGTATGGACCTCTTTAGACTGCTGAATTTGCATAATTGCTCAGCTGACAAATGAATGCTTGTTGAGATGTTAAAAGAACATGGGCGGGTGATGCAAAACCGTATATTTCCCTACAAGTCTAATTAGGGCCCTGAGAGGGGAGAGCGGTGGTGTTACAGATGCAGCCTCCCACTGGCTTAGATACAAAACTGAAAGTATGACTCCTTCCCCCTGCCTTCTGCTTTCCTCAAAGGAAAGGCCATGGTTTCCTAATGAGTAGATGGTGAGCCATTGTGTCAACAGCACACTGGGATGAGTAAGTTGAATAGTGCATAGTGAGTAATCTACCCTTCATGACTCAGAAAATATTTTCTGATGTTGACCTCTGTGTTTTGATTTCCCTATTTAATTAGAGCTTAAGTGGGTTTACTGTTCTGTCAGGACTTAACTCTTTGATCACAAGTACTTGGTCACAAGTTGTAAAAGCTGGTAAAAAGTGTCTGTAGTAGGACTTGTATCCAACTGTGACAAATGGGTAGTGTTTGAATAACCCAGGTAAGGAGAGCCTTGCTCTATAACTCTCGGGGCTGGCCTTAGAATTTGCTGGGCCTAGCGCAGAAATAAAATGTGGAAGGCTCCGTCCTCCATAGCCGCACCCCTTCGAGCAATTGACAGACTGGTGCTTACTTACAGAAAACAGTGTCCTAAGTTTTCACGCACATGCACGCAATCTCTTCTTTCCTTTCACGCATGTGCATGCACGCTCGCGCAGCCTCCCTCCATTGGCAGGGATTGGTGATTTACTGAAAGTGAGGGGAGGCGGAACAGGTCCCTGCAAAAAGCAGCCACCCCAGAGGCTGAGAGCTGCAGGCAGGGAGAGGGCACTACGGACATCACGTAGCCCATTACAGAGCTTCGTAGTGTTTGACCAGAGGCCACTGGGACTGTGGCCCTGCTTAAGGCTAGTGCTGATAAGTCTTCTGAGTTATTTCTTCCCTTTACCTAAAACTATTTGCTCAAATAGTATAGATACCTGAAACTTAATTCATACGAAACATACAACTAATCCTATTTGCTAGCTGAGATTGTTGATACACAGAATCTTAAAGATTACTTGGCCACCTAAGGTGTTATAGGGACCTTATTAGGGGACTGCCACCTTCACCTTTCTTTTGGAAAACCGTAAAAGCAAAGCTCTGCTATCTCTGACTTCTGCCCCTTCACTGTTAGGAAGGAGGAGACTGCTAGAATTTTTTGTCACTGGGCCCTGCTGCTCATCAACATTTACATTATCTTCTAGCTGGCTGGTGTTGGACAAATTTGAAACTATGTCCCCTTCCAAAACCGTAGTCAAGGAGCAAAGTCTTTTCCGCTCCACCATTTGCAATCATCTGGTGTCCACAAATGAGCAACTCTCTTCTACCCCCTTACCTGGTCTCTAGATTTTAAGTAATCCTCTCCTGCTAACAACTTCTGAATTTTCTATGCTGTTGCTCATAATTCTCCCAGGCAGCAGTGTAAAATTTGTCTAATTCTTGGTATTGCCCACGGAATTCTGAGCCTACTGTCGAGCAGTAGCGGAGGTGCTGAAGCTGTTTCCAGGCTCAGGAAGAGTTTAACATTGCGTTTTCTTTTCCTTCACGAGCTTGCTACAAATACTGCAGATGTGGCGAGCATGCTGAGAGTTGCTAAAATGCATAAACGTTTTAGGATTTAAGCCGTAATTTTATTTATAAATGGAAGCTCAAATTCAACAGAAGCTGATGGCTTAGGGTATGCACATCCCTCAGGGAAACTTTACTACCTTCCATCAGTGAACATGTCAGTGGGTTTTTTACACTGTTGATAACTTTTGAATACGTTGCTTAGCAGCGCACACATTAGGAATGAGGTATTGAATATGAAAACTCTGGCTCCTGTATATTCTTAAATAAAAGCTTGCTGTTGCATATGCTAAGGCCATGTTCTACAGGCCCCCAGCATAATCCCATTGAAGCCCATGGGACTACTCCAGAGTAAGTGGCTTATGATCATGGCCCAAGGTCTTAAATTATTACATGGGGAGTAATACCAAATGTTTCCACATCTTAAATATTCCTGTCTTTCTAAGGAATTGGCTTCAGGACAGGAGGTGTGGAGACTATTGCTTCTTTTGGATCTGTACCTACCTACCACTGTGCAGCCCTGGGGGGTTTGGGGCCTTCAGGTATGGCTGCAGTGAAAATGTGCATTGGTTTTTTGTTTGTTTTTAAATGCAGCATTCAGGAAGAGAGGACCATAAACTCATCCAGGAAGAGCTCAGTCACCAAGGCTAAAAGCAGCAGCCCATCTTTTTCCTATCTACAGGTTCATGGAGTGGAAAAAAGCATCCTGCATGGGAGACTCTCTTCCTTTTAGTTCCTCACTTCTGTATCTCCCCTCCCTGATTTGGATTTATAAGGCATAGGCTGACTTATACTCTATTCTTACACTGATTTTATTAACTAAAACTAATGAAATCAGGGTAAACTCTGGGTGGACACACTTGGTTTAAAACTGTTTTGTGTGCTCTCACCAGGGGGTTGCACTGATGGGGAGGGGTGTGTGTGTGTGTGTAGTGGGGAGGAAGAAGAAGAAGAAGTGTGTGCTGGTACAGGAAATCTAGTGGAGGGCTAGAGGAAGGCTTATTCAGATGTGAATGCGTCTTCGTCTTTCCCAGTGTTGATAGCTATGTGGTATGATAGGAAATACTTGATGTGTGAGTTGTTGTGTTTTGCCATGGCTAATCTTAATACCTGAGCTATCAGCCAGTGGGAGAGATTATGCCCCTGTCTCCTTTAAATTTTCTTACCATGCTTGGTGTCCCTCCCATGTAATTTCCAAGCCCTTGATTGTTTTGATTCCAGCCACTTTGCAAATTACCTCTCCGGGATGAAAAAGCCTCTTCAAAACATGGAGTAGCCTTTCTGATAAAGCTTGTGTGAAGCTTACAGAACCTCCAAATTAGCTACTGTGATGGCAAATCTGGACTGAACATAGTGCCTTGAGAATAATTCATTGCTTTGTTTGTTGCTCTCCTCCCCCTCCCCCCCCACTGTTATCTTCCTACTGAGCTTTGACAAAAAGCATTGGCCAACATGGTTATAATAGCATCATTTTTGCAGCTGTTTCAAGGAGGCATCTTATGGCATTGCATGCCTGTATATATAATGTATGTGTACTGTCAGAGTAGTGAAATAAATCTTGCTGATAGTTTGACTTGACTAGTTCAGGTGTGTCGGGGCATAATATCTCCCCTCCCCTCTACACCCCAGGTGGGAAACTTGGGCTGTGACAAAAATGATATAATTGAAACTGTAAATGGAATGAGTTTGCTCTGGAAGCTCGGGGCCTGGCATTAGTGATTTAATATCACAAGGAGTGTCGCCTCTTAAAATTGATTAAACGGGCAGAAAAAATTAATAACACATCCTTATGCCCACTCTGATTGTGGGAAGCAGCCTTGTCTGGAATGCAGTCTGTGCTGGCCATTACTTCTACCCTCACTGCAAAAGAGTCTTGTTTTAATGTAGGGATGGACTAAAAAAACTGGGTGCTCTGCTGTCCTTCAGTTTCCAAAATCAAAGTAGTGCTGGGGGATGTGAGTACACATTCTTAATGAAAATGTCTTCAATCTTTGTGCATGTGTGTGGGCGGGGGTACAGAATTACTATAGGCTGCGTGGATGGGCAGGTGGAGGTGGTGACTCAAAAGTTATATTTCCGGGACTTGGTCCTTGACGGGTTCTTTTCCTACCTCTCTCATCGCTCCTTTGGTGCATCTCTTGATGGTACCTTCTCCACGTTATTTGCCCTCTCGGTTGGAGTTCGCCAAGGCTCTGTCCTTGGCCTGCTTCTCTGCTCCCTCTACGCTGTGTCCCTGGGCAAACTCGTTGAATCGCACAGCTTCCAATATCATCTCTATGCTGATGACATGCTATTTCTCCACCTTCCTCTTTCTCTCTTGATCCAATCTCGTATCACAAACAGTCTCTGACATCTTTGCCTGGATGTTTCACTGCAACTCAAACTTGATGGGCGTCTTTAGATGCAATGGAAAGGGGTGGCTGAATGTGTGTTGATACCATTGTATAGCCATGTGTCTTTCCCTGTGTTTAATAGGTTGCAGTACTTAGATGCAATGGCTGCCTTTTCATGCCTGGCGGCTAACCGGCTTCCTGCCTTCCCCTCATGCAGGAAGCTCTCCTTGCAGAAGCACTCACATGGAATTATGGGAGTTGTAGTTCATGTGGGAAAGCAGTTGGGTCTGCCCTAAATACTCCACACTGTGCTGCAGCGAAACCGTTCATTGCTCACCGCTCCCCCACCCCCCTCTGGTGCTTTGGGAGAGCACAAAGACCGTGTGCAGCAAGGAATGAACTGTTTGGCAGTGGTATGGAGTGGAGGATTTGCGACAGACAGGGTGGAATACGGACCAGAAATGGTGGTGAACACACCACTCGTCTGGGAGCATGTGTAATATCTTGGCAAAGTTTGTGATAAGTATATATGGATGGTTTCATTCGATTCCTAACCTATGTAGTGGAAGAATATCTATGGGGTCACTCTCTTGTATAGCTCATAGCTGTGGTGATGTCATCAAGATGGCCGCCATTTCATAACGAACAAACCTCATCTCGATATCTATTGGGTTGGTTTTATTATGTAATCTCTTGTTGGAAAGATATTTGCATAAGCCACAAAACATTTCCTTATGATTTGTGGTGAAACCCTTTTTCTTTTTAAGCAAAAAACTGAAAAACGTTGATCATAAACACCATTTTTTGAAGGTATTGTGAATTTGACTGGTTAAGTATGACCACTATGTGTAACATATCGGATACTTGTTGTACCTTTCTAACAAGTTGTTACAAGATTCTATACATTGGACGAATGCTTCTGGAGATAACTGTTTTTTGTGCAAAAGCGTGCGGGAGGGAACAAGTGTAATCATGCGAGTGACCACAGCAAGCTATATAATGACAATTTATTTCAGAAAAATTCTGGTACCAGTGTACCAGAAACCTCCTGTATACAGCACAGTACTGCAACATGAAACTGTGTTTTGTAAAAGTAATAACTTAGTAATAATATTCCACGTCAGGACTCAATTGAAGTAGTCCTCCTCAGTATCTTCTTCGTGACCTCTGCTGGGAAACACGTTATCACAATGGAGTTAGTCTTCACTGCATGTGCACATCTCAGTACAAGGTAGGTTGTAGGCCAAGCATTTGTAGGATGGAAAGCTTTTGTTCTTAATGCACAAGCATTTGAACAACTGCAGGACTGATGCAAGAGCACATGGTATGTCGCACGTTCCTGAAGTGATGTGTTCATCATCATTTTTTAATCCACCCGTGTCCTACTGGAGATGGAAGGGTTGGTTTTGCTATATCACACTGGTGTGGTCCCAGTGTGAGAGAGTTTGCCCTCTTGATTGCAGGAATGAGTGCACCTCTTGTTGGAGGCAGTTTTTCTTCATGGATCTGTATTTTTTTAAATTTTTTTTTACAAACTAACCTCCACCAATGTAGCTCTGCAAGTGTAGTTATTTTGGTAATGACATGATAAACTTGGCATATGAATGCCTCTAGTTCATCCATGACGTTGTCAGAGACAATCATGTGTTCCAAGTGTCTTAATGGCAATACGTTTCTCTTTGCTTGCTGAATTGAATGCCTTCCTGCAAGATAACTTCTCCTTTCCTGCCAAAGTACGAGTAGAGTCACAGCCTGACAGAGCATGGAAGTCAGGCAGGGCAGATGCTTTTAACGGTCCAAGAGACAGATATATGTCGGCAAGCGGAATCCATTCACCTGAAGCAGGCATGAAAAAAGAATCTGGAGGAAGTTTTAGGTAGCATCTCACAGTCTGTCTCTTGTGCAAATATAAGAAGTCTAGTAGCACCTCTCTCCTTGGCCTTGATGGCATGCAGGATGATGTAGTATCAGCCTCTTCTTGCGTACTTTGATTTGAGTCCAAGGAACAGTGTATGGCAGCCACTTCAGTACCCCATGCAACCACAAAGTCGTTGGCTCAATTATTTGCGCACTGTAGCATCTTGTGTGCAAGGTACACAGGTAACTCATCTCTTGTGTGTGGGTGTGTGACAACAGCTTCATAATTGCAATGTTTGACATATTGGTACTATCACTGAGTTTTGTAGTGTGCTGGTGAAACACCGTGGACTTTCTTATCTCTAGTAAGATTCTTAATTGACTCTTCCTTTTTGACTAACATTGATGCATTGTTCCATTTGCTTGGAACATTGATTGCGGTACAACAGATAATTCATAATGGCCAAAAGTCTTTCAGAAATCGACATCATGCTGTGATCTTATCACAACAAGAAGACGTGCAAATAGTGAACGTTCTGTGGTTAACTCTGTAACAGTACCAGCCACCTTCATTTTCACTTTCTTCTTAGGGCTCAAACACAAATTCAGTTTGTTCTTCTTGTTTGGTGCCCATAGGTTGATGGATCCATTGATAAGTCTGTTGGTTTTAAAGGCTTCATACAATTGTGTCTCAAGTCCATCCATTCAATCAATATCTTTTGCAATGTCATCCCTAAAAACTGCCTTTGTCACCAAGTTAATAAGTTTGGGTCCCTTATGTGAACAGATTGGCAATCTGTTTAAGTTCAGCATACAACTTCAGAATTGCCTTTTCTTGAGTGGTTGACTGAAGCAGAGGCGTCAACATGGTGTTCCTTGACTTCAGACGAGCTTGACACACCTGCCATACGTGTTTCCTCTGATATCGGTTGTAGCTCTGGGGCTGTCAGAAAAAAATGAGCAAGAGCATTAGGATTTTGGGTAATGCCTACTAATCCTCTGGCAACCTTCATTGCTCTATTTTGGTGCTCTAGAGCTTTATCAGCGCCAAGTGCACAGAAAGGAACTCTTGACCTCCTGACCACCCAATTGCCTTTTCAAACTCCTCCCAGACTGTAGTCAGACACTTTCAGTGCTTTCATTTTGGCAAGGTACTAGGCCAACATACCAGAGTAATTGGTCAAATCTAATGCAAAGAAATTCTTAAGGAGTTCCTCTACAGATGCAATGTGCAAATTCCAGTCACCAATCCTGACAGATCTAATAAATAGCCACAAACACTCGACCGTCTTCATGTACTGGCACACCATTTGGAATGTTGGCTTCGTTTTGTCTTTTAGCAAGTCAAATTGTTCCATTGGTCCTGAGAGATTGCATTGTTCTGTCGTGGCCAAAGGTTCTGTCATGTCACTACCAGAGTGAAACTTAGCTTCCAGGTCTTGAACTTTCTTTAAAATGACTTGGTGCGCATCTGGGTAGCAATCCTGAAAGTGCTGCAAGTGTGAGTGTGAACCTCAGCCACACACTGGAAGTGATTACCCACGAGGATGATGCACAGTGCTCTTGCTGTACAAACCTTCCCACATCTCAGGAATACCTGTTCCATCAATGAAGGAGCCAATGGCACAAATTGCCGCATAGCATATGCATATTTCACCAGGACACAAGATCCAATGTCCATAAAGGTCTTCTATGGACCGTATTTATTGCTGCACAGGCCTGAAACGACTTGTTGGAAAAGGTAAGGAACCAAGGTAGCACAGATGTCCTATATGTTATGCCTAGTGGTCGTAATTAACCAGTCAATTTCACAATGACTTAAAAAAAAAAAAAAAGGTGTTTGTGATCAACGTTTTCAGTTTTTCGCCTAAAAATAAATAAAAACTTTTTAACCACAAATCATAAGGACATGTTTTGTAACGTATGTAAATACCTTTTCAATGAGAGCTTACATAACAAAATCGGTCCAATAGATACTGAGAGTGTGATTTGTTCTTTGTGATGTTGGCCATCTTGATGATACCACAGCTATGAGCCACACATAGTGACACTGTGGATATTCTTCCACTACATAGGTTTATGAGTCAAACAAAACCATCTGCAATATAAGCCCTAGGGCAGGGACCGTGTCTATTCAATTAATTTGTAAAGCGCCAGGTACACTGCTGGCGCTATATAAATGCTTGATAATAATAATAATAATAATACTTATCAGAAAGTGATATCACTGCACTCTTGACCAAAATAAACGTCTACTGCCAGAGTGGAGAAGCTTTGCGGTAGGTTGTTCCTGGGGATGTAAAAATAAATGACCACACCAAAAAATAAGAGCAGTGTAGGTCAGTATTTCTCCAAAAGGCTCATCTGTATTTGTAATTAATTCATAGACACGGTTGTTTTGGTCCTAAAATAGAAGCATTCTCTGTGAAAGGAACGAGGAGAGACTTGCAGAACATTAGTAAGGGTCTGTAGGGTGTGTATTGCAGAAAGATATAGTATCTTGTGTAACATTCAATGAGTAACTATGCCTTTGTAACTAAGTCGAGCACGTGCACCTGAGACCTCACGAGTTCGTGTGTGTATCCTTGTCTCTTCCTCTGTTCTCCCCCCTTTCTCCCCCCCGCCCCCCCTGTCTCTCTCAGATTGCAAGCCTGCTAGGGCAGGGACCATGTCTCTTACAATTGTAAAGTGCTAGGTACGTTGCTGGCGCTATATAAATGCATCATAATAATAATTAATTAATATACAGGTGTGGGGAAGGCATGGTGAGAGGACTCGTTGGTTGGGTTGGGGAAAGGGGAAGCTCTGTAGAGCCACCTCCTGTCCTTCAGCATCTGTTCTCACCTCGGCTGCCTTCACCTGAGCATTCTCCTTCAGAACTCCATAGCAGAGGATGAACTCGGGTGCCAGATCCATGAAGTGGAAAGGGATCAAATAAAAACCAGCCACAGGATGGCGTTTTCCCAACCCTGTTCTAAAGCTTTTTTTCAGTTGCCCCCCCATCCTGAACAAGTGATGAAGAAGACAAATCAGCGAAGTGACTAACAAATGATTTTTCAACAGCTTTGTGTGTAATTCTTTTGATGCATCTTCTGTTGCCAACAAGATAAACAGGAGCAAGTGGTAAAACGAGCCACTGAAGCAGTTTGACGGTGTTTCTCATACTCTCTTGAAATCGTAAAGCAAAATGGGGCATGTTTTCACACGGGAGGTTCTTCTACTCCAGGAGGTGAAAAGAAATTTCATTCCTTTTTGACTCCCCTCACATTGTCATAGAACAGTAATTTATCTTGGCTTAAGCTCTTGACAAATATAATTTGACATGGGCGATAACAAACATTTGTATTTAAAAGCACTAAATCATAACTCAATATCCATATTTGCAACCAGGCAAAAATTCAGTAGACGAGTTCCATTCCCTGGCCCACACCCATGAACTACTCTCTAAGTCAGTCTGCGACACAGAATCGTGGAAGGAACTTTTAATGTGGGACCTCCTAAATTTGAGACATCTGAGGTCTGTGCTGCCTTCCCCTACTTCCTTCCCTCATTCACAAGCCTTCTGATTTCCCCTTGCAAGCTTGCTGACTTCCTTAATGTGTCTTGTCCTATAGCAGTACGTTCACACGCTGCTGATTCCCCTGCATTTCAGTGGCCTTGCCCCTCTCTTCCCTGTGGTATCTTCCGTAACTTAAAGGGCAATGTCCAAGAAGCATGGTGTAGGGGAGAGAGTCTGTTTCAGGATTCTCTAGCCCATTTGCCTGTGGTCACTTGGGCTGCAGGAAGGGATAAACAGGAAATGAGGTACTGGGGATTAAAACTTGCTCCAGTATCATCCAGTTGCACCATTGCTGCTTGATAAGAGGCAGATCCTGCACACACCTCCTTTTCACTGGGTGGGAGAAGATAAGGAGCGGAGGGAGTGGTAAGAATTTCATGCAACATGGTGGGTTTTGTGCCACTACCTGCTCTGAAAACCTTTTGTGAGAAGGAGTCCACTGTCAATGGCTTGTGTGAAGGCGTGTGGTGGCCTGAACAACCCACTGACAGCAAGTAAAGGCAGCATGGACTGTGTGCTCCATTTTCTTTCCCCAGTGTCAAGAAAGAGCCCTCGGATGTAGTCGTACAAAGGTTCTGGCCACCCATGGATTTGAAGAGCTTGGAGTACTCTTCATAGGACTATCTCCTGATAGTTCGGTTTTATCTAACTGAAAGGTGATTAGATAACCTTTGGTATTATAGTCATCAATGTTTTGGTTGCCACAAGGGATCTGGGTTTGATTTGCATGGATTGGCATGAATTTTCCTCACCACTCTGAGAACTTCTTGTTGCACAAAGGATTCATAATATTGTGTCCAACTGAAACGTTACAAGTATGGGGAAGAGAATTCTCCCCCGACATCTGACCATCCACTCCTTTTATTTCCATCTTTACTCTTCCTTCCTTTTTCCTAGATGATTCTAGAGTTAACCTTCAGCTACCTCTTTAAAAAAAATCTGTACTTAGGTACGTTATTAATTAATTTAGCAGCGGTAGTGTACCTGGTGCTGTACAATCATTTAGAGACTGATCCCTACTTCAAGGGAGCCGCATGTAGCTCCTGAGCTTCCATTTGCCTGCCTAGGGTATATTCGCTGTGTAACGAACGTAGTGTCATTGTCACACAATCATCGTTTCTTATACGTTTGATACATAATCACATGAACATTGTATTTATATTTGTCTGATACTCCATATAATCTTGTTCTGAGTTGCTGACTATTGCTATTCCTGAACTTTTTCAAAAGTTGCTTGAGCAGATTGGACAGGGATGGGGAACCCCATGCCTGGGGTCCAGATGTGCCCCATGGCAAGTTCTTATGCGGCTCCTTTCCAATTCCTATATCTGACCCCTGGATCCAATTCCTACCCCCAAGCATTTTAAAGAGTGAACTGAGCTCAGGGCAAGGGAGCAGAGATGAGGGAAAGCACACAAGGATAGGGGACAGACCCATAGTGCGGATCCATGAACGGAGCCTTTAAGTACCCCTTCCCCCAATCTTTATGCGGCCCTTGAACTAGTTTTCAAAGTGGCTTCTGGGAAGGGAAAGGTTCCCCACTCCTGAGGTAGGAGAATTACACTGACAAAATGCAATTAGCTTTGTATTCCTTAATTTACAGAGGAATGTCCAACATCAAACCATTGGACATGTTAGCTATAATTAGCGTGCAGCTCTATATGTCCACAAACTAGATCTTCAATAGATTGTAGCTCATTCAGTGCAGTAATTCTAAACAAATTTCCTAACAGTAAGAAGCTGTTTGGCAATGGAACAATTTGCTTAGGGAAGGGGGTGAACTCTCTGACAGAGGAAGCCATCGGTCAGGGATGTTGTAGCTGTAGTCCTCCTGAGTCCAAGCAGGGGGTTGGACCAGGTGGTCTTTGAGGAAGCATTAAGGTTCCTGGTTCTAACTCCGACTTCTGTGATTCTATGAAATGTACTCCTGCCAGCTGATGGAAGAGATTTGTATTTAGCATGTGCCAGTTTTCCACTTCAGTCCCTTGCCCAGTGATGTATTAAGGGTGGGGTATACATTTGAATAAATACATGAATTATAATAGTAAAGAATGTCGAGGTGGTGGCATGTTAGGTTACTTCTGTTAGATGGGCATATCTTAAAATGGGATTATTAACTACAGCCTTATTTTCATAGCTGTTCAATAAAAGTAATGAAGAGGTTTGCCGTAACTTCATGCTTTTTGAATGGAACAAAAAAAAAGTGAATGGTGAAGGAAGCTATTTATGAAAAAGGTTTTATGTCATAGTGTTCCTTGGAACAGATAAAAACAGTTATTACTCTGAAGTCTGTGGTGTTAAAGAGAATAGCTTACAAAAGTTATGAAGTTACTTTTATTTAAAGATAAATGCTTCTTAAGACGATGCCTATATGTTCTAAAAACTTTCTCTTCCATTAACACCTGTACCTCCCTGCTAGTAAAAGCAACAGCTTAAGCCTTACTGTAGACAGTTTTGCGCTTTCAACACTGATGTAACCCTGTTTAGATTTAAACAAGTTGGTATTACAAACAGCCTAAAGTTATTGCGTAATTCCCCCACAATTGTGTATTATTTAAGCAACCAGCTTGAACCACCTCAGATGTGGCTTCACTGCAGTAGTTTGTGAAACAGTCCTTGTAGCTTACACATCAGTTGTAAAGTGCTTTGGCATGTAATGTAAATACAAAATGTTTGAGTATACTGTTTTCAGTGAAACTTTGATTGAAAAAGGTAGTTTGAAAGGTTGCTCTGATTTTTTTATTTTTTCCCCCCCCCCTCTCCTTTCCCTTCAAACCAGGAACACCTAACTTTGTTTGTTTTTTATTTTTTTAAATTTATATGCGGCCCTTCCCATAAGGCCCAGGGCCGCATTATTGAGTCATACCATGCCCTATCCCAAAAGTGGCTCGGGGATAATTAAAAAAATAATCATCATCATCAGTTGCATATAAAATACATCCCACACCTCTCAATACCCTGCCATTCTATCCCTCCATCTCTCACTTGGATGAATTCCCTCCTTCAGCCTAGCCCCCACCCCTTCACCCCCTGTGGTCATAGCTAAACCGAGGAGCTCTTAACCTGCTGCCAATTGCTCCATTTGCCACCCAGGGGAGTCTGCCTAAACTATCCCACACAAGCCACACCCATCCCTTCCACTCTCCTGGCCGCAACATATCCCCATAGAATACAATGCAAATAGGAAACCTCATGGAAGGCTATAGTTGAAACAGGGACTGTAATACAAGAGGGGCTAAAAGCAGCAGCAGCAGCAGGATAGTAGATTCTTCAGGGCAGAACAGCTTCGTGGCCACACTGGCCGTGAACCGCCCAAGAACGATTGGCATCCTTAGCGCCTCCTGCGGGCAGCTTGACCCTCTTATGTAGGTACCTGATGGAAAGCAGATCGTACCAATCCTCAGTCAACCAGGCTGCTTTATTCTGGGAGAGAAAGCGGCCCACAGACAGACCCCCTTCCTGCCAAAGTCTATATTTATTTATTTATTTAAGTTTATATGCCGCCCTTCCCAAAAGGCTGGAGGTGGCTCACAACAGAGTAGGCATGCTACCTATTGTGGGTGTGCTACCTGTTTCTTCTGTAGGTGTAATATAAATAGTTGAAATGCCTTTTAAATGCAGATACCCCCCAACCCCTTTCCTAGGTGTCCTTCTGTTTCTACTACACCCTCAGATACCTCCTCCTTGTTTAGGGCATGGGTAGGGATTTCTGTGGGGAGCAGATACTGCGTTCCCATCTCTAGAGAGATTTGCGTGCACGTGCGTAGGGGGCATGGGATTGGCCCCAATATCTTCTTTTTTTTGATTGGGCCAATTACTGTTTGAGCTGTATGGTCCAAAAGCTGTTTGAGATTTTGGACCCTACAGGGCCTTTCCTCAGGCATGTAACAAGTCAGAACTCTAGAACTAGAGTTTGCATACTCACCAACAGTAGTCGGCCCAATAAAAGATATCTGAACTACTTTTTCTCCAGCTCCTTCTTTCAGTAACGTTTCTGATAACTAATGTGTAGGTCGGACATAATGAAGAGAGCTTTTATAAGTGTGAATATTTTTAAGGTACAGAATAAATACACATTAAAAGCGATTTGTATAAATGAGCTGAGTGCAACATAAAAAATAGTCCATTTTTTAAAACTGCTGTTTATCTTCAATATGATGGCTTATACAAATCCAAATGATCTTTGCATTCCCAGCCTGAGTGAGTTCCATCTCTTTCTTCAATAGTTTTAATTTTTGTAAAAAAAAAATCAGCTAAAGACTTATTTTGCTAGGAATCATTGAGACCGAAATGTCACTGAGTCCATGAAATACATTTTGGCAGATTTTGTTAATCTAGTCCATTTTCATAAATTTATTAAAGGTAAACCCACTAATTTAACTGTTCCATTGTAAATACCAATTAAATTTTTTGAAATAAACCTTTACCTTCCAGTTTTCCAGCTCTTAACTCTTTTGTCCCACCTTGAAACTTGATGTGAACAATTTCATGAATTATTTATGAACAAGTGCCCGGTACAGTTTGAAGCGCAGTTGTTAACTGTGTTTAAGAGTAGAAATAACATGGAAAACATTGGGTGCAGTCCTCCATCTACAAAAATCAATAGCTCGGCCTCTCGTGACTTCAATTGTTGAGGGAGCGCACCCGTTGATTTACAACCAGAGTGGCCAGACTTATGGTGCTTGCAAGCCACTTGTTTAAGATGTCAACCTCAGTCGTTCTGTTCTTGTTCTGGCATTCCAGACAGTTACCACCAGGTCCCAGACGTAGGGCACCTCAACAAATGGTCTCCAGAGTTTAGAGAAAGCACTCTTCTTTAGAGAGACCCTTTCCTGCTGCAATGGAGGAGCTCTCCTAACCCATGTCCTCATTGGAGACACCCCTTGGGATGCCAGTCTCATTTTCCTCTCCAGAGATGATCTCTGAGATGTTGGTCCGCCTCATTACAGCGTGATCTACTGGAGACTAGCTTGTCATCTACCAGTAAGCAGATAATTCATGATCCACCTCTTGGCGGCCCCTGCTTTACAAATGATCATGGGGTGGATCATACCATAACAATTTCTCTTGAGAATTCCTCCTGTTAATTTGCATATGTGGGGGCAGGGACCTGTGTTGACTGTGTTCTCCCCATTGCTGCTAATGGGGAAAACACAGTGAGCATAGGTCTCCTATGTGGACCTCCTCCCCATGCATTTAACGTCTTGTGGCAGCTACAGCTATAGGTTATTTAGAACGGAAAGCGTATTTAACTTATTCATCTGTCTCCTAATAACCGTCGTGGCAACTTAAAACAAGGAGCTATTAAGGTGTGACCAGCCAGTTCCCAATGATCTAGTCAAGTACTGCTTCTGTTATCCCTGTCTACATTAAGTGCTTCCTGGGGCAGCTGAGGAATTTTGAATCTGGAGCTTATCACTTCCCTCCTCGGTTAATTTCCATAGTTTTGCTGTAGGTTAGGTTCCTTTCCCCTCATTGTGCATCAATTCTCATTCTTTAGAAATCCATAATTTATACCAGGTTTTACTGCATTTTGTTTTCATGACCCCCCTCAGGATAAGTGACTTGGTTTTTTTTCTTCTCCCCTGCTGGGAGAGCACCGGGACCTACGCTGCCTTCTCCAGGACGGGGCAGGGCTTGTGGTGATGGGATGTGCCTCAGGTGTCTGTACACCAGGGGTATGGAACCTCAGGCCCGGGGGCCAAATATGGCCATGGCAACCTTTTATGTGACCCCTTTCCAGTTCCTGAATTTGGCCCCTGGATCCAACTCCTACATGAAAGCACTGAAAAACTGAACTTGGGGGAAGAGATGAGGCGATGCCATGAAGAATAGGGGACCAGATCCACGATCTGGCTCTGGCCCTTGGGCGCCTCCAACTTCTGTTTGGCCCTTGGAGACTGTTCTAATTTTCAAAGGGGCCCCTGGAAGGAAAAAGTTTCTCCACCCCGTCCTACACGTTCTGTTAACCTAGGGGGAAATCAGCATCGCAGTACTAACTGCGACATCATCCCGAGGCAGAGTATTATTATTAAGCATTTATATCATACCACCAATGTACCTGTCACTTTACAATTGTAAGAAAGACACAGTTCCTGCCCCAGAGGGCTTGCAATGCAGGGGGCGGGGGAGAGGAGACAAAGGTTGGGGGAAACAAAGGAAGAGACAAGGATACATACATGAACTCATGAGGTCTTGGGTGCACGTGCTTAGCTTAGTTATAAAGGTGTAGTTACTCATTTAATGTTACACAAGATACGATGATTCAGGATAAGTCAGCAAGGGGGTGAGGGAAATGAGGTGCCAGGGAAAGCTTGACAGAAGAGGAGGGATTTGGAGGGAGGAAGTCGAGCGAAATGTGTTCAGGGAGGGAGTTCCAGGCATGGGGGGCTGCCAAGGAAAAGGGGCGGATGCATTTTGAGGAGCAGGGGAGCCATGAGCAGGCGAGGGCAGTGGCAGAGGAGGAGCAGAGCTCCTGGACAGGAGGGTAGCAGGAAATGGGTGCCGAGAGATAGGGGGGAGCAAGGCCATGTAGAGCCTTGTAGGTAAAAACCAGGAGTTTGTGCAGAATGCATTCAGGAAGAGGGAGCCAGTGGAGAGAGGAGAGGAGGGGCTGTACGTGGTCAAAGCAGCGGGCAAGGTGAATGACCTTGGCAGCAGTTTTGAATAGACGAGAGGGGAGCAAGGTGAGAGCTGGGAAGGTCAGTGAGGAGGTGGTGATCAAATGTTCATGTTGTTCCCTGTTATATTGCCAACCTGTGGACTCTGCCCGCTAGGAGGGGAACACAAACACAGGATTTTTTTTTTTATTATTGCTACCTTGACATGGAAGAGAAGTGGTGTATTGTGAAGTGATACATTGTGTCTAATAAAGGAAGTCCTGTAAGTGATACGAAAGTGTAATTGGTATAAGATGTAACTGATGCAAAATTGTATCCTGTATGGATTCAAGTTATCAAAGCAAGGTAAAGGTAATAAATCTTTATTTTTGTATAGCGCCCCCCTGCCATGGCACTCAGAGCACTTTACATACAATAATTTAACACCACTTTTAATCCTCACAACAACCCTGTGCGGTAGGTGAGGCTGAGAGAATAATGTGACTGGCCCAAGTTCTCCCAGTGAGTTTCTGGCTAAGGCGACACTAGAATCTGGGGTCCCCCCCCCCCCTTCCTCCCAGTCCGAGTACTGCGCACTTAGCCATTACACCACACTGACTCTCAAATAAAGGATTTTTATTTGATAGTGCAAAACTCTGATCCCTATAGGAATGCCTAACCATTTCATTTCCTCCACTGCCCCTGTTCTGCCCATCCACCATGCTGTCAGGTCTCCCCACCACTGCTCTCTTCTAATCCTCTTCCTGTCTCCCAGCTGAGAGCCACAGGTATCAGTGTGACTTCAAAAGTTCCTATGTCTCTACGGTGGCCTGGTTGGTTGATGATGTGTGGTAGACTAGTGACATTGAGTAACTCTTAATTGTGTACAGTGTTATAAGCTGCAACATGGGCCTCCTTGGCAGTTCCTGGACTTGTTTGCTGAATGGAAAGTATTGTGTTCGAGTGTCCAGATGTAGTAGGGACTCCCATGTTGTGCAGGTTCTGGATGGCAATACTTTCTCGTAGTTCCAGCACTAAGTTGACGAGCCGTATATAGTGCTAAGTAGTCTTTACTGGAATACTGTACAAAACAGCACAGGCCCTGGTCCATGTTCAGACCAGACAGTGCACAGAGCATACAGTAGTATGGTCCCAGGCTTCAGACCAGACTGGAGATGCATACAAGCTTCTAATCTTTATACGGCTCAAGTCAAATAGTCTCTATCTCTGTGTTTACTGTCCGGGTGTAAATGTAGTATTGAGCTTTGAGCTTTGCCTGCTAAGATGCTTAATGTGTCGGGTTTATATTAATCAGAAATGATGGGTGATGTCCTGGGTGACTCCCTTTAGGGGTGAGTTTGGAGAGTTAAAGACAGTTTAGGGAGTGTCCTTTCTCTTGGGAGAGTCTTTACAGCAGCCGTATCCAGGTTTCAGACCAGACTGGACAAGAGACAAATGCCCAAAGTTTCTGATACACTTAAAATCACAGAAGCAGAAATGAATCTTGTTTACCTGATTTCCAGGGAGTAAATCTAGTATTCAGATGAGTTTTAACCACTAAAAGGATGAATTATGGGCAACTCCCTGCAGGTTTGAGTTTGGAGAGTTCAGGACAGGTTAGGGAGTGTCCTTATCTTGGGAGAGTTTTGTTGGGACCTAGCCACGATTGTCCATGCTTCTATTACTGCGAGATTGGACTACTGTAACGCGCTCTACGTGGGGCTACCCTTGGTGCTGGTTCGGAGGCTGCAGCTGGTGCAGAATGCGACAGTTTGTCTCCTAATGGGGATGGGCCAACGCGAGCCTATTACACCAGTGCTTCGCTCTCTGCACTGGCTGCCTATAGTCTTCCGGGCCCAATTCAAGGTGTTGACCTTTAAAGCCCTGAACAGCCTGGGCCAGCCTACCTGCGGGACCGCCTCACCCTCTGGGTCCTTGATCGGCCCCTGCGGTCAGTCGGAGGTGCCCTCCTCATGTCCCCTGGGTTTCTCGGGTGTTAACCTTGCGGAGGGCATTCTCTGTGGCCGCACCGCGGTTGTGTAACTTCCTCCTGTTGGAGGTCCGCCTGATTACCGATCTTCCTTCTTTCCGTAGACAATGTAAGGCCTGTCTGTTCAGCGGGGCTTTTCCTGCGGGAGAGGAGGTGGGTGGGTTGGACTAGGGTGGGGGGGTACGTTGTTTTTTATATTGTGTGTTAAATTGTACTATTGTTTTAAATTGTTTTAATATGTTGTTAGCCGCCCCAAGATGCTTTTAGCAGGAGGGGGTGGCGTACAAATGTTGTTATAAATAAATAAATATCTGTAAGACTGCCTCTTCCCTAATATTCTGTCATGGCCTCTGAGATCGGACAGGAGTGCCCTCTTGCAGGTACTATCTGCCTATGAAGTTTTTACAAGGGCATGCGGAGCAGTTTTCTCTGTGGCTGTCCCAGAATGATGGTACACCCTGACCTTGGAGATCGTCTATGCCGGAGCCTGAAGAGATGCAAGACCTTTTGTTTGAGAGGCAGGGATAGGGCTGGGTGGGATTGGATGGGGTGTTAGGGAAAAGGCTGGGGATTAGCTGTTTTATATGATGTAAGCGGCCCTGAGCCTTATTGGAAAAGGCGAGGTTAAAAATTGAAATAAATAATGATGTTGGAAAGAGATGGGGGAACGTTACAGCGCTCATAGGGGGAAGCATCCTGACATGTTTGACTCGGGCTCGGAAGGGCCCAGCTGCATCAGAACAGAGTCTTGCCCCTATTTTTGGCCCGTGGAGAGCTGTTCGGGCTGGGGAAAATAGAGGGTTTCCCAGCGCTGTTCCAATAGCGTTGAGTTGGGTCGGGAGAGCAGGGAGGAGGTAGAACCGCTTGTACACACGAGGAGTTGCTCTTTGGCAGGTGTTAGAGTCCTCTAGCCAAATGTCCAATGACTCGCATTCCAAGTAGACAAACACTTGGGGGGACCTGAGCTGTCAGAGGAAGCAACTGCCATCACAACTGTCTTGATACATTCCATTGCCTCATTCATACCCATCGTGAGGCTCTTACTTTCCATTCTTCAGCTCTGATATAGTGAGTCCAGGTTTTCTATGATGTACGTAAGATTTTCAGAGTTAGTAGGCAGGCATTTCTGTGTCCTAAAGGGGATTTTACTTTTCAAAGATTCCGCTTGTCTCCATCTGTAAATATCATGCCAAATTGTATATGTTGTAGGTCTGACTGCGTAGAAGCTTTGGATGCATATGCGGTATTGAAGTTGAAAGAGGCATTCTCTGTGCCACCCATAGAATATTCCACTCTATGCTACAACAGGACATGAGGGGATAATTCACAATCCCTTCTTGTCCTATTGTGGCTGCATTTTATAGCTGTGCTGCAGAGCATTCATTTACAGCTACAGTATATCGTAGTGCAAATCTGATTAGTGTGTTGCCTGACCAAAGGTGGAGGGACTCTTATACACTATGAACTGTTCATTCTGTATCCTGTGGCAAAACCAAGCTATCTTAATTTGCCTGATTTTTTTAAATTTTTTTTTTTAAGGTTGCTTAGCGGCTTTCTCACTGTCTGCAGGTTCTTTTGAGGGGGCATGCACAACTTGAAAGAGCCTCAGTACTGCAACCCTCTTGACTGTCATGGTTTAAACTTCATCTGCCTCACTGTATTGTTATAGAAATAGTTTTAGTTTAGTTCTACCAACTGGCCATGACAGAATGTTATAGAAGTAATTAGCATATGCAAATTGAGTCTGTGCATTCAAACACTGCAAAATCTGGTTAGTTGCACTAGTATTCGGATACGTCCAAAGTTAAGAGGACATCCTCTGGTTCCTCCCAGTGGATAGGAGGGAGATTGGTCTCCAACAGAATGGCCCTGGATAATAGTGTTTGTGCATTTCTAAAAATATGCTCCGAGTACTAATCTCTGAGGGCAGCCACCCTCCGAGTCTAGCCCGTTTCTATATACCGGGGTCTGCTAATCTGCAACATCCCCCCTCTGGCTATGTTCCAATGAGATGAGAAGGCTACTCTCCTGGTATTTGTGGTAGGGCTACAGTTATTGCCACTCATGCCTTAGGGGACCAGTGTAGGAGATTGCTCTTCAGTTTACACATGGGTAGCTCACCCCAAGTAACTAGAGTTTGAACTATTTTCTTTCGGTTTAATATCCTGTGCACGCTCTGAAGTAACTCATGGAGTAAATGCTACCTGGGGCGAGTGTTTTACTACGCTCCAGCTTCTATTGTTGAGCAAGTTTCCAGAGCAAGCAAGGGCCCTTCTTCAGGCTTGTAATAAAAATAAACAAACTGGAACAAGCCTTAAGAGAGGTCCTGTATGCCCAAAAGCTTGCATGCCCTCGCTGAGAGAAGTTGATCTAACTAAAGATAGTATCTGAGCTGCTTTGTCTCCCATTGCTTACATTTTAAACCAAGAAGAGCAACCACACTCCTCCTCAAGCTCCAAAAATAAGTGCAACATTGTGTGTAATAATTGACTTGTTCAAAGTACTGCAAAGGCAATGATTAACTAATCTCACTAGTATTGTCCCTATATGGGCAAATGGAGAAACTGAAGTTAGATGTAGGTTTGTGAGGTCAAGCTTTAAAATTTGTAATCCTTTTGGGACACTGACTCTTGAAAGTTTACCCATGACTGCACAGTGGTTCTATAAAGTCTTTTCAAAGAGTGAACTAAATGTAAAAGGATATGAACTAGCACCCCCCCCCCCCCACTAGGATGTGGTTTCTCACTTCAGACACCACCAGTTAAACACTTAGTCTAATTGAACATGCTGTGCTTGTTTAAGGAAACAATAATTAAAGAGAGAAGGTCGCAAATCCCAGACAAAGCTTTTGGGAACCCAGCATGAACCTTGCCCACCATTTAATAACTTCCCCTCACAAACTGCCCCAGATGAAATCCTGGATCTTGCTTCCCCACGGAAAACCTCTAGGTAAAGCAGAGTTTTTAAAGAAGAATCTGTTTTACTTGTATTATATTTGCTGCCATCTTCTCTGAGCCTTCTGGGTAGGACTGGATTTAAATTTAAATGAAATATTTAATGAGAAGGTTATTTTAAAGACCATTTTAAAACAAGCAATGAAAATGTGTAACCGTTAGTGAAGAGGGGAAGTTGTACTTTGCGTTCAGAATTACAACACGGACCATAAATGCTTGGGTTACAACACAGTCTGACATTGCTGTTTGGTATAGAATATTTTTTGGGGGGGAGAATAAGCTTATTGGAAATATTTAATAAAACAATTTGTGTATATAGTCTCTTATGGGACTGCCAGACCTATTTTTCCTTTGACAAATTTAAAAAGGTAACTGCTTTTAAAACTATTTTACTTCCAAGGGCAGTCCTAAAGAACTGGTTAGGGAAAATACACTTTATGCAACTTAAGGGTGAAAACCGACATGACGCTAACCACCCTTGGTGGTTATTGATGCATGTTTCAGGGCTGCATAGGGCACCAATACAGCCCTGCAACATGCATAAATAACCACCAAGGGTGGTTAGCGTCATGTATGTTTTCACCCTAAGAAACAAAAGTATGCTGTTCAAGGAGCAATTATAACAACATTAGCTGAAGCTTTTAGAGCATAGGTTTGACTATTAAGTCGATTTGGTCTCTGCTCCGACACTCTGATCTTGTCTATATTTGGAGTTGGAATGGTTTAATTCAGTCAGATTTTAAGTTAATTTAAAAGTGGCACAAGATGTTGTGGCCATTTTAAACAAAATTGTGTTAAAGTTTAAAATTCAGCCAATTCAAATTGTGGCACAGATGAGGTGATCTTGTACGTCACTTCATTTTTCGGAAAGGTAATTTCCCTCTGTGCTAGAAAGGAATAACGAGGACACCATGGATTCTGCACTGCTGCAATGGTGGTACGTTTTGCAGAATTTGGCAGTTGGCTAAATTTTGTGGGAATTGCCTCTTGCAATACAGAATTACAGCTTTAGAGGTTAGCACTGTGGACTAACCAACCAGCTATGGCGTAGATCATTTTTGAAGAATTCTGCCATGGCGAAGAAATGTCTGCAAAGTGCTGTCCAGTGGAGCTCTTCTGGGTGGTGACTAGCCTATTAAATCCTAGCTGTCTCCACCTGTAGTTAGTCGTTAGCTGCCCGCTGGAACAAGTTTACGCCTGCTTTGCAGGTAAAGTCAGCTATTTGGCATGACTTGGAAAATGCTAGTTGGGTGTAGAGTTTGGGGTTGGGGAGGCTCGGTCCTATCTGGATTTCTTGGATCGGCTTCAATTAATCTCGCCCACCGATGCAGAGGGAGTGCTTGCAGCAGTGCAGGCGATCATTTGTGAATTGGATCTGTCCATGTCCTGGCTGCTGAAAGCCAGAAGGAATTGGGGCTATTGCTGGCTGCGGTTGTCAGTGCCTCCCTTCAGGAGAGCAGGTTACTGGACTGCCTTAAAACTGCGGTCGTCGGACCCCGCTTTAAGAAACAATCTCTTGATGTTGACTCCCCTGCCCTATCGTCCCATCTCTAATCTTCCCTTTTAAGGGAAAGTTATTGAACAGGCAGTCGCCTTGGAGCTTTGGATTGGTGGAATAGCATGTTGGGATGCTAATTTGCATAACTGCATATTTCTCACCGAACTTGGGTTTCCTGGCTTGCAGATCATGGATATCTTGTGTTCAAAATACAAGGTCCCCTGGGTATAATACACATTTCCTCATAGGAATGTTGAAGCTTAATCAAAAAGGCTGGCAGATATTAAATAGGTTTGGGTTTCTAAAGACACTTGGCATTTGCCCATAATTACTATTGAAGTAATTGGAGCTGATTTAAGTGGGAGTAGAGTTAGGCGAATACTGAGTGTTTGAAACCCTTGCTTATTATGTGTTTCTCGGGGGGAGTGGGGGTTGATTACTTCTTATCCCCCCCCCTCCTCCAAGTAACTAAAATGTTATCATCCAAACAACAAAAATACATTTAAAAAATAGTTTACACATGCTCGTGTACTCAAATATATCTGTAAATTACAGTTTTATTGCAGGTATAAAAATCCGCAACAATTCTGAATAAACCGAATGCTAAAATAAGGAAATCAGTAATAAAATGACAAGACGTGCAAAGAGGAAAAAGAAAAGGAGGCAAAAAATTGAACAAGGGGAGGAAAAGGGCCATGGGGAGGAGTAGCGGGATTTTCCAAACCATCTTAGTAGAGTGTTTGTGTGTTTGTATTCAAATGTGTTTAAAAATGGGGGCCCATGTCTCTCCAAATTCGTTAGCTTGTTCTCTATGGAGAGAAGTTACTCTTTCTTTGACTGCCAACTCTGATAGATGCAAACACCATTGTTCTATTCGGAGCATAATTTTACTCTTTTAAAAAATGTGGTTTTTTCAATGTGCTTTGCAATCACTGCAGCCCTTAAGAAGCAAAGCTGTTGTGGAGGGTTTAAGCTCAGTTTGGCAGGGAAATATGGTAGTGTATAATTTTCAGTCCTGGTTTGGCTGCTAAAATTTGAGTACCATTTTAATTCTCCATCTCTTTCCACAGCTGCCTCACTGTTGGGCAGTCCCATAGCATTTACATTGGGGTTCCTTTTTCTGTATTACAGCACCAACAGGCATCAGAGGGTAGGGCCTTTGTTTTGTGCAGTTTCTGGTGTTCAGTACATTTTGAATAGACTCTTTTGTTGACTCAAATGTAGTCCAAGAACTACAGAGCCATTTATAACATTTTGCAGTGTATTTGGCTTTTGGGATTGCTCTTTAAAAGGGTTGTGATAGAGCTCCTTGCCATGCTTTTGTAAGGAAGTCTAAACTAATGCAGACTATCTCCGTTAACAATGCTTACATAGTGGATGTAGATTGGAGGCTTATGTAGCAACTGCAGAATTCCCAGTAGTTCTGGGGTCTGTGGCAGTGCTGGGCCAAACTGATAATTTCACAAGTGCTTTGGTTGTAAATGCTGCTGCTCTGCTGCTGATGGGAGTTGATAGGTTTGCTTTAGCATCATGAAAGGAATGAAGGCCCTGATCTTTAACGAATTAGGAAATCGGAGTTCTACCTCTGCTTAGCCACTTCTTCCAGACTATAGATTTGTTCCCCGTGTAGGTGCATTTTCATAAAGAGGCATGTGGAATTAGTCTCTTCTAGCTAGAACAGCCTGTAACATTTGTGAATTGCTTTGAGATCCTGTACAGGCATTAAGTTTAGTAAAGTTTCTTTGCTTTGATACCCATTTTATATTCAATAACCAAAATGAAACTTAGAGAGTACATAAGAACAGACACTCTTGTAGCAGCCACACTCTATAAAAATCTTGTCACTGTAGCCGCCACTTGTACTAATAATGACTTCTTTAAAACATTTTAAAATATATTGGTTGGGTCCAATTTTGCCTTCAGCTACTATGGAGGAGTGCAAGCAGGTGCCTAGCTAGAATAAGTGCAGCAGGTGGAGCTGCACGTGGGGCCCATGGGCCTGCCCCCCTGTACATATGTAGAATGCATACGCACACTGCAGTAGATTCTGCAGGGCCCATTTCCACCGAGCTACTCGTGATTGCAAGTCTAACCAGCAGGTGGGCATGAAATTTCAGATTGAACTCCAGGAGCAAAATAAAAAAAATTCAGTCACCAGACTTCATCCTGATATTAAATTGTTATTTCCCCACTAGAACCCTCCCCAAACCAGTCGTCATTCTGTTTTCTGGGCACCAATGGCTCCCAGGTGCCTGCAAATTTCTCGCCCTGATTATGTACCAAAGGTTCATAGAAATATGTGTTGTCTCCTATGTCTTAATTTAATAATAAGGTAAACTTTTTTTTGTGTGGAGACGTTGTTTTTTCTCTTCAGCAGGAAGTGTGATTATTCAGACTTCTATTGTTGACTTGACTCCTTACTGTTTTATGGTGTACAAGAAAATGATAGGTTATTACTGGCAGGTGACCCTTGATAAGGTAATTTTTAGTTCTGAGGCTATACAGTTCTAGCACTTATTTTTTAAGAATTGGCAAATCAACTGCTAATGTATTTGAGGTCTTAAATCCACAATTAAGTAAATGTCTGAATGCAGTTCTTGCTTTGCCTGGATGTGGTTAGAATGGCAATGCCTACCGTAGCCACGTTTGCCACCTTGACATGTGAGGGGTAGTCCGGGATGGAGGTTTTAAAGGAAATGGCTTCACCTCGAAATCGGAATCTTCATTATTCCTTTTTTTGAGTTAATATGTCAGGTAGGATAGGGGTTTGAGGTGTTTAGGGGATTTTAACATATTACATAGTAAGTATTTTAAATGTTGTTTACCAGCCCTGAACCTTTGAGGAAGGGCAGGGTATACATTGAAATAAATGAGTAATACTTACCTGCTATGGAGGGAAGAAAGGTTAAGTCTGTATAGCTGGGATTTGAGCCCTGTTTTCCCTTTAAACCTGTTGCTTGGAGAATTTTGAGCATTAAGCAATTGCAGGAGACCAAACTCTGGTGTGTCTGCATATAGATGTTTGCATACACACCCCTATACTTAAAAGCAAATTGCAAATTCAGCTTTACATCCCCCCCCCCCCCCCCAAAGAAACTAAAAAGGCTCAGCCCCAAATGGCTTTTTCTGATAGACAACCTGTAGTGTGTGGCTTTTTGATAAGGTTTCCTGCATGTGGTTGAACTTCAGAAATATCAGCGACAAGTCTGGTTTCGCTGGAGGACTTGAAGGGTGATCTTGCGTGGTTTGGGAAGTTTATCCATCCTTTACTGAATGGACAAAAGAGTTGGTTCAGCACTAGACATCCTTTTAAAAGGTACAGTGTGGCAGCCACATATCTTAGTGTGCTTGATATAATTGGAAGAAATTCGGTGACCTGTGCTTGTACAAGGTGGTCACACTAGATTTGTGACATTAGATCTTTGAATTACTGGGAAACAAATGTATTGTTTCAGCTGTTTACAAGGCATTTTATTAACTACTATTTAACTCAAGCACCCCAGGACTGTTTGTTTAAAGATCCAACTCCTTTGTCCTCTCAATGGAGGAGAAATCTTTTTGCTCACTGCTGAGTCCTCCAGCAAAACCAGGGAAGACTAGAGTTGAAATTCCCTGGTATTTCTAACATGCAAACAAATAATTTTTCTTTTATTAACTTGCTGTTAGGTAGCCTAAGGTGGAGAGATCTATTCCAGCTTTAAGTCTAGAAGAAACTTTAGTGATGGGTTATAATGGGAGCAGGGAACCTTTTCCATCCTAGGGGCCACTTTGAAAACTCGTACAAACTTTGAGGGCTGCATAGGCATTGGGGGTGCTTAAGGTGTGCACTCAGAAGAGATCATGGATCTGCCCCAATTCTTGTGTGCATGCCCAGCCTTTCAGTGCTTAGCGGTAGGAACTTGATCTAGGGGCCAGATGAAGGAACTGGAAAAGGGCCGCATAAAAACGAAGAATGGGTCACATTTGGCCCTTGGACCTGAGGTTCCCCACCTCTGGGTTATATCCCGAGACTCTGAGGATTGATCAGAGATCTTTATTTATGATGAAAGTAAAAAGATCTTATTATTTCACCTGTAAAGCTGTTATATCCAAACTTGCTTCAAAATTCGTTCCACCTAGCCAAGTTTGTTTGGTTTTGTTGGCTTGAGTACAAGAAAATCTATTCCGTGTGGGAATTCTTAAAGGGAAAAAAAGTTGGTAGTGACTTTGTCTAAGCATGCTTCTAACACAGCTTATTTATCTGCACTGATCACATTCATCAGGTATACTTGGAACTGTATTTAATTACCACTGCTTACCAGGCCACAACATTTGCAGGTGTCTGGGAGCCATTGGTGCCCAGAAAACGGAGACTGGTGACTGGTTCAGGGGTCTAGTGGGGCAAGAATGGATTAATAGCAGGATAAAATCTGGTGACTGAATTTATGTTTTTTGCTCCCGGAGTTTGATCTGAAATTTCATGCCCTGACTGCTACTTTAATTATGGTCTAAGTACAAATTGTACAACTTTCCCATATTCCTTTTGTTACAGAATTGTGTCCTGTTGGAGCAACAGCCTGTTGTTGCAGTACTACAGCGTTTGGGGTATTTATCTCGCAGTGCCTAACTCAGCACTCTTGAATAAGGTTTTGTTGATCTTGTAGGGGATTTGAGTGGCCTTTTGAGAGCCCAGGAGAATTATGGGAAAAGAATAAACTTGCATAATTCCACAGGAAACTGCCATAAATTGCCTAGAATTGGCATAATTTCCAAGTTCTTTTCTGACAAAGCTAGGATGAATGCTTGGCTCTCACTTCTCTTTTGGCAAGAAATGTTTCTACTAGAGCTTTGGAAAAGCAGTTCAAGGCATATGAGAAATGGCTTCAGCAAGCACAGGACCTTCAAAGAGCTAATGAACAAACCATCAGTTACTAGAGCTTATTTCTGCAACATAAATTGACTGTCTCTCCTGTAGTAAGTGAATCTCTTAACACTTGAGCGATGTTCACAGGGTGGCGTGGTCTTCTAGGCTCTGGACCATGATTCTAGTTCAGGACTGACAAAGTTTCCTAATCCCAAGAGCCTCATCCGTTTACCACAGTTGGGACAAAGAACTGCATGCGACTCTGGAGCCGCAGTTTGTCCATTTCTGCTCTATTTAGATTGGTGGGACTAAATTGTTTTTGATGGGGATGAGCAGCAGTAATTTTACAGTTAGGTAGGAAGCTTTTCTGTAGTTCTGTGACCAGGTTAGCTATGGAATTGCACTGGAAAACGGCAAGGATAAAAGAATCTGTTAGCATGAGGCAGTTGGTCTGCGAAAGGTGGCTACTCTCTCTCTCTCTCTCTCTCTCCTGTATCGGTCCTTGCCTTGCTTCTCAACTCTTCCAACTGGAACTTCTTGGGCCCAGCTTCAACACTCCTAATTCATCCCTCTTAAATACTGAGGAAGGTGATTTTTAAAAATGCCAACATCAGTTTTGAATTTGAACTCGTGTCTGAAACAAGCTAGCCATTGAAAGCAGCGTGCAGCTGAGCTCTGATGTGTACATTCCTGCTTGCAGAAAATAACCACTGCTTGTACTCTTGAGGCTATTACATCATCCTGATTATGCTGCACAAGTGGAAACTGGTACCATTAAGGAACATGTGATGGATTACCATTGCATGAAGTTGAATCCATTCTGTGGTGCGATCCCCATACCATATGATTTTAGCGGCATGCTAAGGGACACCTGCAAAGGCTAGTATATTCTACATTAGAGAAACTGGGCATTAATTGGTTTCTAGGTCAGCATCAAGGAAGGTGAAAATGTGCTGCTTGTCTTTTGTGTTAGGGATTTTCTCTTCCTGTTAGACGTTGTGTGGCTGCCATCCCTAGAAACTTAAATATTTTTCTGTCTGCAATTTCTGTATTCCTAGATAGTGTGACTCTACAGCCTTAAATTTTGGCGTGCCTAAAATAAATCCTTGCCTTGCCAGATCTACACACAGGTATGAAATACGTGATCCTTGCTAGTCAGTAGGCAAACATCTGCCGGTCTCTTTCCCGTGAGATTCCTTTCAGCTGGTGTCTAATGAATACATTACCTGACTTGGTAGGCTTTGGGGCCTGGGGCCACTGGGACTTGTTACTACAGTAGTTGTTGTGTTTTACCCCATGCAGAGCATCATTGGATACTCTGAAGCTTAATTTAAAACTGTACATGTGCAATAGGAAACTTAAATCTCCACATTTGGTTTTGTGTGGTGTCTGTAATAGAAATTGGGATTTATGTTCAGAAAACCTTCATGTTTACCTTCTCAATGAGAGAGAATTTGGAAATGGATACAAATGCATAGAGGCTGTAGTAGTGAGTGTGTTGTCCCCCACCTCCCATGCATATATTAATATTTACTGCATATGCAGAAGTGATATTCTACAATAAATTCTGTGATTAGATTTGGCCATCTCATCTGCATTCTGCCTACTCTTTCCATATATATCTTGGGACTGACTGTGACGCAGCCATTTTTAATAATTGCCTGCCTTTTGAATGTTTAATTTTTAACTTCAGGTATGTACTTTTCTCCTGCCCCCCGTACCCCTTTGAAAAGTTTGAGTCCCAGGACAGACAGGCGTCTTCTGGTGGAACAGCAGCCCCCAGTTGCCAGAGTCATTGTCCTGCTCAACCCATTCACCTCCAAATTAGAGACTGTTCAGTAGGGCGAGGATGGTGTCAATGTAGTGGTGCAACATTCTAACAAGTCCCTTCTGAGGACATGCACATTCTGATACTTAGATGTAAATAATTCAGCCAGATCTAGGTAGATTTTCACGTAGCTGTGAAAGATACAGTCTTAATGTGAATGACCTTTCTGCCAAATTTGAAGGTCCTGCTTCAAAGTGTGGAGGCTCCAGAGCAGAGTTGGGGAATTTTCACTCCGCTGGGGGCTGGATCCAATCCCCTGCACAGCTCTGTGTCCTGTGGGGAGAGGCCATAGCCACCAGCCCAGAAGTCATACAGTGGCCGGCAGGCGGCGGCGGCTGCTGCCACAGTGCGTGGTGGGGGTGAAAAGTCTCGGGGGGGGGGGATGGAACAAAGGCTTTGGGCATGGGTTTCCCCACTCCATGCTCTAGAGCGTCTCAGTGAAATAATTGGAAAGCACTTTTAATGTTGACAGAACAACATATGTTTTCTGTAACCTTGTTTTCTGAAAAGCCTAAAGCATTTTAATTTAAAAAAAAATATTGTTTTGTTTTTCAATTTTAGCCTAAGGGCATACATGAGTCATGGAAAACTTCAGCCCTGAACCTTTTGGAACAGCTATAAGAGATGCGAAACATTGGGTTTTATAATGGAAAGTCTTAGGGCTCGTTCATACAAAACTGCACAAATTCACATTCAGTATCGGGGCGTGAAATTTAAAGGTGCTTGGGAGCCGTTGGCCCCCAGAAAACTGAGGCAGACCACTGGCTCAGGGGTATAGTGAGGCAAGAACAGTTTAATATCAGGATCAAGTCTGTCGAATGAATTTTAATTTTTTTTTGACTCCCCAGAGTTCGATCTGAAATTTCATGCCCTGCTTGTGTTGTGTGAAATCCTTACCATTTTCTATGCTCCAGGACAATCTTTTGTGTTCTGCCACGCAACGAGAAGGGTTTGCTTGCCCAGAGCCATCTCCTATCACGCAGCACTAGTAACGTGTGATTTGACTGACCCAGAGCAAGCTTCATTTCGTGGTTACTAGTGGCCAAAGAGATGAGGCCAGAATTCTGGAGGAGGAAAGGCTCCCTCCACTCCATACATTGTTTTGTGCTACTTCCAGAACATGCATGCAGTGATATCGAAAGGGCATTCTTTAATTCCTTCCCATTGTGAGCTTGGAAGTTGCCATTGTGCGAATGGATTGCTTCAAGACAAGACAAATGCAGGTTAAGGTACAAGTGGTGACTTGGGAAGGGTGATTGTGTGAATGTGCCCTTGCATAGCCTTAATTGCAAGTATTGCTAAGAGCTCTCCCATACAAATCTGGTTTAGTTTATTCTTAGAAGTTTTGATGACTCTAAGCCAGTGAGTTTTAGTATTAATGAATTCCCCTAATTGGTAGTGTTTGCGCAATACTTTGTCATCCATGACATTTCATGTGAGGTAACATGACTTGGAGTTCAAAATGCTGAGAACTAACTTGCCTTGGGGCAGTTTGCTACAGGGCAAATTATCCATGGATGTGTACGTCTTGTATAGTATAGTTAGTGCTCATCTGGGATGACATGTACAATATTTGGTTTTTGCATTCGTACGTAACCTGACATCTCCAAATTCTTGCTCGTAAACCTCTCTCTCTCTCTCTCCCCCCCCTCTTCCTTTTTTATGTTTGCGTAGTGTGCTGTGATGTAAAATTTTCATAGTTTTCAGTTATAAATCCCTCAGCATTTTGGCGTCTTGTTCTTGGTATGCCAATTTTTAATGCTGTCATTGGTGGGTTGTTCTCCCCCCCCCCCCCCCCCCCCTTTTTTTTTTTTTTTTGGTTTAAGATGCCATCTGATCACTTAAGCAGGGATGAAGAGACCTTTTTCCTCCCAGGGGCACTTTTAAAATTAGTAGACGCTCTGAGGGACACGTGGAAGCTGGGGGAGTGGTGAGGAAGAGGAGGGTCTAGGTCATGGTTCTGTCCCCTATTCTTGGCGTTCATGCCCTCACTTCTGCATCCTTACTGTGAGCTCCTTTTTCTAGTGCTTGGTTGTAAGATTTGGATCCTGGGAGCCAGCTCCAGGAAGTGGAAAAGGGGTCACACACAAAATAGCTGAGAGTCATCTTTGGTCCCTGGGACTGAGGCTCCCCACCTGTGACTTGTAGAATCCCTGTTGCCCTTTTTCGAGAATCAAGCATGTGCCAGATGTTAACAGAACAAATGAACTGTTCTTTATGTAACTTGCATTTAGATGCCCACTTCATACTCGCGTGCCTTCAGCGTATTGCATCCACAATTGTTTATTTTTGGGAAAGAAAGGGGATGTAAGTAAAAGGACACTTAAAATATATTTTAATGCTTTTGCTAGTCCATGGAAACGCAAGGAAATATTCTTGTTTGAACATAGGCAGCTTTGTCTACCAAGACGTGCTTTTTAAAAATTATATTAATTGGGCAGAGTAGTAATTCTTGTCATCGTCCTCTGTATTTTTCACTCATCTACTTTAAATGGTTTTGAATCTTGTGATCTCTCTCAGTTGACATAAATGGTATTGTCCTGATGGCTGTCCTGAAACCACTTTTTTGTTTGTTTTTTTGTTTTAGGACAAACACCATGATGCTGCTCACGAAATCATTGAGACAATTCGGTAAGTGTTAATTGCAGATCTGGGAAGCAGCCTAGAATCTTTTCTTCTAAACGTTTGGTATTTACAGGTTTTAAAAAGGAAAAGCCTGTTAAATGTGATGAAAAAAATGAGGTTCTGCAGTATGGCCCCTTGTCCTGGTTTGTGTGCCCCCCGCTTCTCCACAAGATGTAGACATGATTGCGTAGCTTAAGCCATGTATGCTACACAATCCTGTGAGGTAGTGCTGTTGCATGCCCTCCTGTAATGCTCACAATAAAGGTGAATCCAAAATGCCAGAGTGTAACGTAGCTATTTTGGGAAATGCATCTGGGGTGAAGAGAAGAGCTACAGGAATGACTTTTGGATGGGTAAACAAGCTTTATAGCATGAGATTAAAGGAGCTCAATCTACTTATTTTATTTATTTATTTAAGACATTTAGTATCCCGCCCCTCCTGCCACTGGCAGCTCAGGGCGGCTCACAAACCTATGAAAGGCATAAAACATCAATTAAAATAACTTAAAGGAGGTAAAATAGACCAACCCACTCCCCCACCCAATCCAAATGTTTGTCCAAATTCAGTCCAATCCAAATTATTGTAGATCTTTAAACATTTTCTTTAAAAAAGCAAATGCAGCGAAATCCTGGACGCAGTATTCCAGTTGTGATCTTACCTGTGCTGTGTACGATGGTAAAATCTCTTGATTTCTGTAGATTGCTTCCCTGTTAATCTGTCCAAGAAGCACATTAGCGCCCCCACCCATTTCCACCCCCGGAGCAGGAATTCATGTTGGACGTTTGTTCACACACAACCTCCAATTCCTTTTCAAAGCAACTGCTTTCCAGGATTGTTCCTGGATGTGTAATTTTGTTTAAAGTCAAACATATGTTTTTAGAGTGGACATAGCTTACTAAGTGACTGAGATCACTCTGTACTCTTTTTACCACTCCACCAATTTTTGTTGCTTGCAAACTTTATCAGCCATGACGTTGCTCGTTGAATATCTGTGCTAAAATGTTTTGAAGAAAGTTGGGCTTTGAATCCTCCCTAGTTAACACTCTCCATTTCTGACTACTTGTTGAAATCCCTTCGGCAGGAAGATTGTCATTTGCCGAATGCATACTTTTAATATTGCACAGTGCCAGTTTTAAAATTGGAAATACCATTTGGCACAAAAGCAGAGGCTGCTGTATTTTAACAGTGTTACCTTTATCATTCATACCTACAATCTCATCAAACGTGGTTTCATTGTTTGAACAAAACCTACTTCCCATAAAACCATGTGGATGGACACTAAATCTGTCCTCTGAATATTGATTTGATGCTGTCTTTATATAGTCTGTACTATGTTCAGATTTCTGTTGTTCCGGATGTATTTCCTTAAACTTAAAAGGTCAGCTTTTAATCAGATGGGCAATGGATACACCTCTTGGATTTGAAAGAAGTAGTATACTTTTACATTTTCATTCACATTGTACGTTGGTAGTGAATAAGAGATCTGCTCCCTTTGTGAATTCAGTCATAACTGTTGACACAAATGGTCTAACTATTGATTTTTGGCTCCTGCACTGGTAGATGTCTGTCTTAGGTTTCCGGTATAGAATCTTTTAGCTATTGTAATAAACCAGAAGGGCGTCCAGTTGACCCTCCCATTCCTGGATGGAAAGATGACCGTTTACAATAATAAATAATAAACAATAAATAATAATAATAGAGATGGTAATCAGAGCACCCCCAATCTCTATCTAGATGTTTTTCCAAGTACTTAATGTTCCTCATGTTACCCATAAAGGATCAATGTTATCAGCCGTCAACATCTGAGTATTCGATCCGCCCCTCATATCGTGGGTGAGGAGGGGAGGGGAGGGAGGAAGGAATTCCCAGGTGTGCGCTGCTGAACACTGTGTATTTTGGGTGATAGGATAGAATGCTCTTGTGCTCCTTCTTTTTCTTTTTGAAAGGGGTGTGTACACCCAGCACCCTTTTTGGGTTAGGCTTCCCAACCAGTGGCTTGCCACCTAGACTGGAGCCTTCAATTTTTTTTTAATTTTTTTTTTTAAAAAGCACTTAAGTTTAAAATAACGGTTTCGCAGTCTAAAATGGAAATCTGAGTTTCCTTTGTCTGACTTTGCATTTCAAATGCACTGGCAGCTGTGAACTCTCCATTTCTAATGAGTGTCGCATATACAGTTTTATTAATTCATCATGAAAAGAACATTTTTTCAAAAGAATGCTCTGAATTAAAGCTGCTACTGAATATGGGGAGAGTACATCTTGCCCCCAAAATCTGAAACTGCTAATTTGTATGATGAAGGCACCTAGTCATTTTCAGGTTACTAGAGATGGCTTGGCTATCTTGTCATATGCAGTAACGTTGAGCCTTGTCAAAAGGAGAAGTGGCTGTTAGTAGCAGCTTATTAAAAATAAATGTATTTCAGTGTGTGCTTGTGTTTTATACTTCTTATTAGTTTGGCACCAGCTGTGATGTTTTTTTTATTTTTAAACATCACTGAGTGTTTGTCACTTCATTGTGAAGTCAAAATTGAGTTGATGCCACTTCACAAGAGCTTTGTGCTACTGCAGATGATAACGGACACCTTCATAATCACTTTCTTTTTTGAGGTAAGAACTGCTTCAGTGTCATAATTAGCACTTCATGAAGCCTCTGTTGTTTAGCAACATTCTGATTTCTTGTGCTTACTGTAGCAGTATAATTGACAAGTATTTGGGGAGAATATGGCTTCGATGAAAGGAAAAACAACCACCCTGTCTCAGTAAATACTAATGCCAAAGATGTGGGAGTGTTGCATTCGGACTCTTTGTCTTCTTTCAGATGGGTCTGCGAAGAAATCCCAGATCTCAAGCTTGCTATGGAAAACTATGTTTTAATTGACTATGATACTAAAAGGTAAGCGAGTTTTGTCATTCTCTCCCCCCCCTCCCCTAGGAGGGTGAACCAAGAGACTCAGAGTGAAGATGCTAACTAGTAGTTCATGTACTTCTGCTTGCTACTGGGTATTGTGCATTCAGCACTGAGGTTGTAGAACTGGCTTGCAAAACTGCGCTCAGCTGAGAACTTACGCTGACGTAATTGGGTTCCGTTACGCACACACCCCTCCAATGTTTCAAGTATCCAAAGAGGGACAAGCTCTGCCCCCTTACACACATGCACACACCTCCCCAAACTCCATGTGCATAAAGAGGGGCAGAAACTCTCCTTCTCGTCATTTCGTTCTCTTCCCCATTAGCCTCTGAAGTGCTTTTCCTGGGAGGTAACCAGGAAAGAAGTGCCTGAGGCTTAAATATTGATGGTCTTGTCGCTGTCTCCTGAGAAGGAGAAAGGGCCTCCTTCAGTAGGGAAGCATGGTAGTAGTAGTAGTAAACGTTTATTGTTTGGCCGTTGGCCGTAACAAAACTCATTACAAAAGTAATATAAAATACAAAATATACATTATAATGTTCAAAGACCAAAGGGTCTCAGTCATAAGTGAAAACGCATAAGTTGAAGTTTGGAATTTAGTTTACCCTTCTCGGGGCTTATGGCGCCAAAATTTGACCCCTGCTTTGCCTTTCCCTAAATAATAAATACATTAATCAATAAACCACTAGTTAGAATCCCCCTTGTCTAGGCTAAACAAAAATTGCACATGGACATACAACACATAAACATCCTAACCAAATAATGAAAGATAACCCATGATAGTTAATTGAAATACTAAGTTTGTTAGAGTTGTTACACCATTTGCCAAAACTAAAGCATATGACCACCACCACTCAACAGCTGTTAACATCAATGGTTAGGGCACAAAGGGAGTTTCGACTCTTTGCTTGTAAAGAGCCGTACAAACACAGAACGCTGCTACTGCTCTGGAGCAAGGAGAATCGGAACCATCTAATAAGTGCTGTAATAAAAGGTCCTCACGCCATCTCCTGGATAGAGATTGAACGTAGTTCCCAATATATTTCTCTCTCAGAATACTAAACATTGAGCAGCCCAAAAGCATAAGGGAAGCATGGTAATATCAGTCCGCTCCCTGCTCAGACCCAGTTTTGTGCCGCTGCAGCAGAGCTCTCATTCTTCGATCTGTTTCTGCCCTTGCATGGCAACTTTGATGAGAGGCTTTAAACGGTGCCTTGATTGTGTCTTGACAACTTCACTCATTGAAAGCCTCCATCGCTTGCGGTGCCAATACGCGTTATGACGCTTCGGTTTTCAGGATTGCCAGCATGAGCAATCTTGAATATGTAGGGGTTTGTATACACAGAACAGTTTATGGGTAGCCAGTGGTTACTGAGTTAGCTACCCACAAGCTGGGAGAAAGAGCCGGAGCAATCCTGGGGACCAATAGCGGGTCCTGCTGTTGCGGCTTGCTGCTCCCCAGGAACTGCTGCTTCTCCTGCGGGTCATGGGAAGCCATTCCTGCTTGGTGCTAGCCAGGAGAGATGGGCGATGAGAGCACAGCTGGGGAGGTGGCTTTCTGCTCCCAACGTGCTCTCCCCACTTTCCTTCATCTACGCATCAGCTACCTGCCGGTGCTTGCTCCGTATGATTAGCCTGGATGTCCATTGGGGCCCACCACGTGAGGCAAGTTGAGTAGCCAACATGTAGCTGCAGAATTAGGGGTTAAAATACATTATGCTAGGTGAGCGTTTCCAGTGTGAATCACTCTGCTTAATGTGCGTTGGAACTCTTGAGCCAAATATGCATCGGAATATCGGGCCAGTCAAGCCATGCAGCCTATTCTGAGGCCTAGCTTTTATCTGTTTAGCTACTTTGATTTCCCCCCCCCCCCCCCCCTAAGGCTCATGGTGGCCAACATCATAAAGATAAATTAGAAAATAAAATCCATAAAATATTAGGCCACCTCTCCCCAACCCCCCAGAATCTATCCCTGCCCATTTAATGCCTGGCCAAATAAATCGGTCTTACTCTGCTTCCAGAAGACGTGGTGTAGCAGCCACTCAGAATGCCTCTGCGTGCCCGGGTCATATGGTCCTGGGCCAATCATGGACCTTGCAAGAGGGCACTCTTGGCTGATGATAGTGGCCGTAGAGGAACATAAGGAGGAAGGCGGCCCTTTAGAGATGTCGTCACCAGAACATATAGGGCTTTATAAGTAAAAAACCAGCACCTTGAATTTTTCCCAGAACGCTATTGGCAGCCTGTGCAGAGGCTGAAGTGGTGGTGTAATGTGCTCCTGGTGACGCACCCCTGTCAAGCAGCAGGCCACCTCATTCTGGCACAAGTTGCAGCCTCTGAACAGTCTTCACAGGCAGCCCCATGTAGAGTGCGTTGCAGTAATTTAGCCTTGACTTGACTTATGGCCTTCACCTTGACCGTACTGATATTGACTCCTTGGGGCGCAATGTGCTGCTGTCCTTTTGTAGCTAGGCCCCTGGTATTAGAACCAGGCTCCCAACACCTCCATAACTGCTGGCTCTAGTTTCCCTTAAGGCTGAACAGCAAAAGTGAAGCATTGAACTAAAATGAACTTGACGGTGGCAACTTCTGCTATCTTGGCTCTGGTTATTTCAGTGCCATTGTCTTGCTCCCAGTTGCCTTTGGTACCCATGATCTGTAGGCATGCACAAGCGGTCACTGAAACATTGCCATTCCAGTGAGCACTCCTACTCAAGCTTCCTACCTTGCAGTAGTCTCCTTTCCCTGCCCTCCCCATGCCTGCCCGTTACTATCTTACCCGGTCCTTGGATCGGGGGTCTCTGTATTTCTTCCAGGTTTTGGACCTCAAGACAGCTGACTCTTGCTTCCTTCCCCCTGGAGCCTTTGCTGGATTGTTTGTGCAACCTTCAGCCTTGATGCAGAGTGTTGTCAAGGATATTTTAAAGCCTTGAAGTCCATGTTAGCTCGTGTCTTCAGGGAATGTCTGCAGAATTTACTTGTCTCTTCTCCCCAGATTTTAACTCCGTATGCTGTATGCGAGAGGGTATTGGCTTAGTCCTTTCCAGATAAAAGGATATTCATAGATTCCTCAATTTGTCTTTTGCCCCTAGTTGTTTGGAGAATGCTGTCTTCCAAACAGACTCTCTCCCATTGGATTAAATAACGTAGAGGGGACTGATTATGTTGGGTTGGATAGACAGAGAGGTATTTATTGGTTCGGCTTTCATCCTGCACCATTAACAATGTAAATTAACAATGGCCCCCACCCTCCACACCTTCAGGTTCCTCCTCAAAACCCACCTCTTCCGCTCCGCCCTTCCTAACTCCTGCTAGTCATCCCCACCCAGGATTATCCCCCACCTGTTATCTGCAAACTCCCAAGTCTCTGTAACCAAGCCAAGACGTGCACCTGAGCGCTCGCATCCTCAAGAATGTTGCATCCCTTGTCTCTCCCTCTGTTCCCCCTTCCCTGTCTCCCCTCCCCCTGCTTTTGGATTGTAAGCTCTTGGGCAGGGACCGTGTCTATCTTACTCCTTGTAAAGCGCCAGGTGCATCGCTGGCGCTATATAAATGCTAATAAAATAATAATAATAATAATAATAATAATTAATTCCTATATGTTGCCAGTTGGCTATGGCTTGCTTACGTGGGACTGTTGAGGCACAGTTCATCAGAGCCATGCAACTTCTGTATCTTCAGCGCACCATCTCTCACTGAGTCATTTGCAAAGTCGCCACATGGAGTTTTTCTTTCTAGCACTGAAATGAATGGTAAATTGATTTATCTGGAGCTAATAACCGCTATTCTGTATAGTTGATTATCTGACTTTTAACCAGTTAACACAATGGCTAACGGACAAACCAAATAACCAGATAATACTGCAGTGGTTAAGTGATTTACTGTGGAGGTGGTGTTGTGGAAACGAATGTTAGTGTTACTAATCAAAACCGGGTCCAGGGAGGGAGAATAAACGGGAAAGGAATGATGGAGCGGGGGAGCAGCGGCCCGTCTAAGGGAAGGAAAGCTGCTGCTGCAGCTCTGCTCCCGGCTGCAGGTTTCCCAGCCACCCCCATAGAGTGGCTGCCCATCTGCCTTGCCTACAACTCTATGGCACAGGGGAGGGGGGCGCATGTGGGTAGACTACAGTCTGCAGTGGCGGCAGCATCTCTTTTAAACCCGCTACCCCGGGGTCTGTCTAAATCCCATCACCCCAGTCGTGGTGAACCATAGGAAGAAGAAACGGCAGCAGCTCGCTGTTCTGAGTGGCGAATTATTTAAAAAAAACATTTAAAAAAAATGTTTTTTGTTCATCACCGTTTTCCCTCTAGCCAATCTGCCTCCCCTCTCCCGCCTGACTGGTGGCTTTTCCATGTGCATTCCCTGTTGGCATTCTCATAGCAGCCGGCTGCAAGCCTCTGCCTGTGCGTTCCTTATTGGCATATAGATGAGCCGGCTGCAGGCCTTGGCCACCCTTTGCATTGACTGTTGGCATTTGTAAGCTGGCAGAGTCTGGGAACGGAGTAGTAAGCGCAGAGGCACAGGTGTGCAGGGGCATACTCTGCGAATGGCAGCACCCGGCCTTTGCCTGTGGGTTTTTACAGCCGTTCCCTTTGCACCCTGGTGGAGGCCTTTCCCCAAGCCTCCCCCTGCCCTCAAGTGCATGTCCACTGGCCATTTTAGGTGCACCCGCTCCCCCCTTCCCTTCCAATCCCCAGCGCGGTGCATCACTCTGCCATACTGCTATTCTCCATGCCCCCACCCCCCCTCCCCGAACATACAAAGCAGCACAGAAAACCTGGATTAGGGAAAACAAAAACTTTATTTAAAAAAAATAAATACCCTAAACCATTTCTTCTTGCACCTGCTCCTTTTCGGGGGCAGCTTAACATGATTTCTTGGGTGGCAGGATGGGCAGTGGGACCTTTCCCCCGATCCTCTGCCAAAGGCGTGCTGGAACGATTGGTAGTGATGGTGGGGGAAGGTGGGCCTAGCATCTGACTGTGGTGGATTGGACAGTGGGTATAGCGGTGCACGTTGCTGCCTGACTAGATTTGAGCCGTGACTCCAGTGGGCGCAGTTATGCTGGTGAACATTAGGCTGCATTCACGTGCGGGGGGGCTACGTGCACTCTGGGACCCTGCCGTCGGTAGGGGCTATGGGTCCAGTGGGTGGCAGCCATGTGTGCCTAATAAACAGGCGGACACCGACCTGATGCGGGCTCTCGTCTCGTTCGTTAACACCCAATGTCGGCATCTGGTTGCGAGGCTGCAGAATAGCCACCGCTGAGCCTGTCACAGAGGTTTAGTCTCAAAGATCAATAGTTCAATAAATTCTCTTTATCTTTAGACACTCTGAACTGAGGTGAAGTTTTCTTTTAGAACTGGCTTTGGAGTTCAAAGTTAATTTGGTAGGAAATGTCTAATGAATTACTGGCAAAGGCTGTCAGATTAAGGACATGACTGAAAATGCCACAAAGTTATTGGAGTTACTCACCCTGAAAAAATGATTGGTATCTCTGCCTCAGGCCTAGAATTGTAGTTAGGAATTTGAACGTCATCGAGCTTGCTGTGTCTGTGGTAATTATTCTTGTCAGAAAACCACATACCAGAGCTGTGCATGGGCACCCCTGATTTATTTTTTCCCCCTGTGGCTGCCGTTGGCTCACTCTTGCTATACTTCCCCTATTCAGAATCCAATGTGAGTGGGATGCCACTAAAAGTTAAAATTTGCTGTTTGTATGGCTGTGTCTGGAGAAGAGAGAGTAGGGTGTGATAAACAGCTGTGTGAAAACGCCTACTCTGTGGATTTGCTTAAAGTAGATGTATAGCTTGCTCTGTGTTGATGAAGGGACAGAATCTGGCCGTATTGAAAATATATGGGAGGTTCTACATTCTGGCTCAGTTTGATTATTATAGCAGAGCTTGGAAATAGATATAGCACTTGCCTGCCGTCATGATCAGTTCTGTGAGAACCCATTGAAGGCACATTCCGACAAACACTTGCTTCAATATTGATTAAGTCTTGAATCACTTTTACTCAATAGTTCAAACATCAGGAACTCTAAATCGAAGTTCTTCAGAAGTAAGAAGAGAAATATGCGTGCCAGAAAAAATGAGTACATACTCCTCTTCACTTTTTACTTTGAACTAACCATAATGTGAACCATTTCCATGTTTTGAGTAACATTTGCTGCGACCATTAGGTGAAGATTGTGGAGTAACTATCTCGGTTTGCAGCTGCAGCGAGAACAATGCCAAAATGTAGTAGTTACTTTGATTTAATTAAATCAAAGTAGTTACTTTGGTTCTGTACTGTTCTTCCAAACATGCCTTGAGGAGTTTTATAGAAAGAAAATAAACTCCCCTGTGCCCACAGCCAAAGTGAGGATTAACTCCTGGTATGGATGAGATAATCCATAACTCAATTAAGACTAAGGCCCTTTTCACACGAGACACGCCCCCTCCCCGCCCATGTGGACGACTGGGTGGGCAAGGGGGGGAGCATCCATGTGACTGCCGGTGCGGGTGGGTCGAGGTGCGTGCGCACTTGCGCACTCCACCCACCTCCACGGTCCCCTGTGCACGGAGGCATTGGAGAAAACGGAGGGGCCTCTGTGCGTGGAGATGGGTGGAGGTGGGCAGGTGTCTGTGTAATAGGCCCACCCACCCATTCCCTCCCCCCTGCACCGCCAGCCCGTTTGAAAAGGGCGTATGTTAAATGTTGTTTGAACACTTTTATAATACAATGGATCTTCACAGTTGAGTGCCGTTTTATTCCATGTTTTAAAGGTCTGAGTCTGAGGAGAGCTAGTGCCTTCTGTGAATAAACTAATAATAATAGAACATTTAATAATAGTGCCTTCTGTGCGCCTCTACTCCCCCCTCCATCTCGATGTCGCTGTCATCTACCGCCGCCCTGGTGCTCTCTCTTCCTTTCTCTCTGAATTAGAGCGCTGGCTCACTTCCTTCCTCTCCGAAGATACCCCCACTCTCATTCTCAGTGACTTCAACATTCATGTTGATGTCCCTTCCGAGACTCCATCTCTCGCTTCCTCTCACTAGCCTCCTTCTTCAGCCTCCACCTTTGGACCAACTCCCCCACCCACACGAACGGCCATTCTTTTGACCTCGTCTTCTCTAGAAACTGCTCTGTCTCTGATCTCTCCTTCGATCCTCATCCCATCTCTGACCACTTTCTTGCCTCTTTCAATGTCTCCCACTGTCCCCCCTCCTCTTCCCCATCTCCACACCCCTTCCGTGACCTGCAGGCCATTAACCCCTGGACTTTGCTGCC
>QEPC01008752.1:7597649-7618897 GCA_003113815.1 Sphenodon punctatus | reverse complement strand
CCACACGCAGCCCCTCCTCTCTTCGCTTCACTGGCTCCCCCTTCCTGAACAAATCCTGCACAATCTCCTAGTCTTCACGTATAAAGGTCTTCACACCCTTGCTCCCCCCTACCTCTCTGCGCTTATTTCCATCCGTACTCCAGTCCGTGAACTCCGCTCCTCCACTGTCCCTTCTCTCGTCCTCCCATGCCTCCCCTGCTCCCCTAACCGCCTTCATCCCTTCTCCCTAGCTGCCCCCCATGCCTGGAACTCGTTCCCTGCCCACATCCGCCTCTTCCCCCTCCCTTCGTACCTTCAAATCCCTCCTCAAGACCGACCTCTTCTGCTCTGCCCTCCTCGCTCCCCTCACTTAACTCCTGCTGATACCCTCCATCCAGTACAATCTGTTACCTGAGGTCTCTGTACTCCTATCCTCACCACACGGACCAGCCAGCCATCATTCTCTATGTAGCCAAGCACGTGCACCTGGGACCTCGCATCCTCGTGAATGTTACACCCCTTGTGTCTCCCTCTGTTCCCCTTCCTTCATCTCCCCCACCCCCGTCCCTCAGATTGTAAGCCCTAGGGCAGGGACTGTGACTATTCCATTACTTTGTAAAGCATCAGGTACATTGCTGGCACTATATAAATGCTTGCTAATAATAATTCTCTGCAACCACACTGTGATTATCTGCGTGGCTGTAACGCAATCCTAAATCTGTCGTTTTGGTGAGAATTTAATTCCGTTTACTAGGCTAGAAAAATTCTTCCTTACTGACCCCTCCTGTACACTGGAGTTGCATCGGATTGACTCTGATGCGGACACATGCAGTGGATGGGCATGAAAATAGTAGATATACAAAATAAATAGGAAACTTAACCCGTGGAAGTCCACGTCTTAACTTGTATTAAAAACCAAGCTCTCAGTCCAGAATGTGTGAACCAGCCATGGTCTCTAATACGAGTCTCGTATACATGCTGGGTTGAGTTCAGGAGGTATGCTGCTTTGATCTCTGTGTATGCCATGAACCTAACGCTAACACTAGCAAGTTAAGTGGCAGTGAAGTCAGACTCATGAAAGAGTTAAACGGCTACTGTTTTTCTCTTCTCCTGTGTATTGCTCTTCCTTTCCTCTGTTGGTGTGGCTCCTGCTGCATTACTCTAATGACTCCCTGGACTGGCCCTGCTGCTGCTTCAGCTGCCTTCTGGAATCTGGTTACGCAATGAACAGCGTGAACCGGCAGCTCTTTCTCCTGTCCTCAAATGGTTCATTAATCCCATCAGCCTCTGTCATTTGAGGTACCCGGATAAACTGACTATACACCAGGCTAACCCATACGATGAGCAACTCGTTTCTGTGATGACGCAGGCCTCTCGCAGATGGAGCTTATAGTGTAAAGAGGCCGCGTGGCGGAGGCCGTTTGTGTCCTTCGTTGGAGAGATGGGCCGAAAGGAACCCTGGAGCAACTTCTAAGTAGGGCTGCAACCCGATTAGAAATTTTCATTGATTAATTGATTAAGCCTCTTTGTCGATTAATTGATTAAAATCTGCATAGATTTGCCTAATTTGCGTGCGTTGGGTAAACTTGCCTTCTGCTGGAATGCGTCCCCCTTGAGCTACAGACTCAGAACTGTGGACTGTCGGAAGGTCCTGGCAGCTCACCAATTAATCGGGGGGCAAATTTTAATCTGGTTTAGACAGATGAATCGGTTTGATTAATGGTTGCAGCCCGAATTATAAGTGTTCTTAAATTGCAGTTGTTCTCATTTTATGAGGAAAGTGGGAAAACAAAAAAGAGCAGGGGTAAGATAAAGAAATATAGTCACTTGAATTGGTTAGGTCAGAAAATAAAAGCTTAAGAGAACATCAAGTTATTACCGTTAGTGAAGCTTAATATTAGTTAATAATTTCTTTAGAGAATGCACTTCCATCGCATATCCTGTATGAAATCGCGTACGGTTCCAGGCTGCTTTTTTATTTAAGAAAGCGCTCTCTCTCCTCTCTCAGGAATCTTGAACCTTATGCGGTCTTTTTCAATTTCAAACATGGCCACCAACTTGGGTAGTGTTACTTAATATGCAGAAGTAGTGTTGGCTTCTAGATTGATTAACTAAAACTTTTTTCCCCCTTTCCTTTCTCAGCTTTGAAAGCATGCAAAGGCTTTGTGACAAATACAACCGAGCCATTGATAGCATTCACCAGTTGGTAGGTATTTTACCTTTGTGATGCCTATCTAGTTGGTTGTGTTCAAGCCCATGTGAAGCAAATAACCTCCAAAGAAGTGCTGGCTTTCCTTGTGCTTCAAGTAGTGTTACATTTTTCTAAAATGCAAGCTTTCAGGCACGGTCCCTAATGCACACTTAGATTGATACCCTTGCTCTGATACTTGGAATAGCCGAGTTGCTTTTAGACTGAAACCTTTTCCGTGCCCTTCAGCTTTTACTGTCCAGCTTGTTCAAGAATTTCATATACTGACTAGGGAGAAAATATTGTAACTTAAAGGCTCCTTAAATACTTCGTATAAGCCCTCCTGTATGTCATAAGTGATCTGTTAAGAATTCCTTCATAGTAATGCGGTATTTGAGAGATGACCTTTTCTGAAAGATTGCTATTATGGAATAACTAGAATGAGATTAGGTTTTTTTTTTAACCTGAAATTCAAATTGTAGTGTGAAAAGGAATTAAACCATTAATTGCTATGGTGCCTAGGAGCCCTAGGACCTTTTCACATGGGTGCCCCCCCGCCCCCCACTGCACACGTGTGGTGATGTGTGGGGGGGGCACCCACGTGAACGCCGTGGTGAATGCAGGGGGATGGGTGGGTGCCTGTGGGAACACCGTGGTGTGTGTGCATGCTCCCGTGCTCCACGCACGGCGCAACGGGCTCCAATGCTGGTTGCTCCATGCATGGACATGGGTGTGCCCCCGTGGGAATGGGCGTGCACCCACCACGGCTGCTCACCCATCCCTTCACCCACCGCGACCCATTTGAAAAGGACCCTAGACACAGGTGAGGGCCCAACTCTTATAGGCACTCTGGAAATGCATAATATGTTTCCCTTTTCCAAAGGGCATACAATCTATGTAAAGCTGAAAAATATTATTAATCTAGTAAACACTTGAGTTGACATCCTGGGGTTTAGAGTTAAAATCTTTGTGTAATTTTATTAAATACACAATTTAAAATGTACCTTATTCTACAAAAAAACATAATTTTTTGTTTGGGACATCCTTAAGTATATTGTTCTACCCAGTACAGCAGGGGTGAGGATCTTCTTTTACCCCAAGGGGCCACTTTGAAAATTAGTACAATCTCCAAGGACCATATAGAAATTGGGGGTGAGAGTACTTATGGGGTATGTTCAGGGAAAGGAGGATTTAGATCCTGGATCTGTGTCATGGGTCTGTCCCCTGTTCTTGTGTGCACGTCCTCATCTCTGCTTCCTTACCCTGAGCGTTTGGTGGTAGGAATTGGATCCAGGGCCAGATCCAGGAACTAGAAAAGGCCCAAACAAAAACTAGTCCTGGGCTGTGTTTGACCCTCGGGCCTGACGTTCTTTGCCCCCTGCCGTACAGGTTGAGATGGGATGGAAAATGTTGGCAATGATCATGCTTATGGTATAGAATTCTTAAAGCTAGGTTCAGAAAGAAATGGCCACCAAACATCGGGGACACGTTTGACCAAAAGGGACGTCATTTGCCCGATTCGCAATGCCAGCTCTTTTTAAGTTAATGTCTTGAAAAGCTGTTGAGCGTTTAGCAATTGCAGCCTCTCCCTGATGCAAGAGTTCAGTGTGATTTACTTTTCTTGCTTGTACCCTGCTGAATGTTGGAGCCTGCTGGCTGAAGGAACTAAAATGAGATTGGCCCCTGAAAAGCTGCATCCAACTCTGGACACTTTTTATATGTAGAGACTATCCCAGAGTACCTGCATTGGTAGTAACAATCCTCTGGCAAGTGCTGACACAAGTGCAGGATAATTACCCATGAGGAGGCTACCTGAGAGTAAATGACCATTCAAACAGTTGGCTGACACCTAAAACACACTGTTAATGCCCTTTTCCCATGATCACTTACTCCAGATTAGTCCTCTCCTGGGGGCATGTGGTGATCTTTAATAATAGGTAGATACCTCCAGGTGTAACCCTAACTCTACTTTGCTTAAACACTGTGTGTCAACATGAAAGATGGGCGGGTGTGTGTGTGTTAAAACAAAGTAGAGGTAGTTACCCCCAGATTAAATGATGGTGTGAACAAGGCCCTGGAATGGAAAGTAAGTTGGTGTGAATCCTGGGTTTACTACTTTCCTCCAAACAGAGGAATTACAACAAAAAAAGGGGAGAGTTAAAAGATGCATAGAAATGAGAATAAATTAACTTGTCCAAAATCTAAGGGGAAAGATGATTATTTAGGACTGAAGGCTCCCAGAGTAAAATCTCCCGTTCTCCCTTTGTCTGTGAGGCTAGTCTTCTGTTGACCTGTTCCATGAGACGGTCACATAAAGGTTTTGAACTTTAAAGCCCGAAATGGCCTGGGCCCCGCATGTCTGAGAGACTGCCTTTTCCCCCATGCTCCACTGTGCCCCCTGCAGTTGTCCAGGAGCGCGCTCTTGTAGGTGCCACCAGCCAATCTTGTTCATGTGACAAGGTTCTCGGTTGCTGCCCCTGTATTATGGAACTCCTTTCCCCTGGAGGTCTCTCAGAGCCTGACCTTGAGCATGATCCAGCGGAGAGGCAGTGTAGAACTTTTCTTTTTGGGAAGACATTTGGCAGGCGGGTTTAGGGGTGAAGATGGGCTTTTAAATGAGGATTTAAAAGGGATTTTATTGTATTGTGTGTGTTCATTATGTAAGCAGCCCTGAGCCTTAGGGAAAGGGCCTGGTGGTAGTTTGAGTAAATAAACAGTATATGCATATCTTAAGGGCATGAAACTTGCTGCTTTTTTGCTGTGCATCTGCACTAATTTGCACTACCTAGTCAGCGAGGTGACATGAAGCAAACTAGATTCCCCAGCTTTCATTGCTGCAGGATTTCTCTAGCATGTTGCTCTGCTGCTTGTATAAAACCTCGAGTTGAGCTTGAGAGAAGTGATGAAATGATTTTTGCTATCATCAATTTTCCTCTGTTCCCTTATGCAGTGCCGCTGCCCGCCTGCCTCTTGTTCTTATGTTTTGGTTTATTTTTTCCTGGCTTTAGTGGAAAGGAACAACCCAGCCCATGAAACTGAACACTCATCCCTCCAATGGGCTCCTCCGTCATATCCTGCAACAAGTGTATAACCACTCGGTGACTGATCCAGAGAAACTAAACAACTATGAACCCTTCTCCCCAGAGGTGTATGGAGAGACTTCCTTTGATTTAGTGGCCCAGATGATTGACGAGATTAAAATGACTGAAGATGACTTGTTTGTTGACTTGGGAAGTGGTAAGTGATGTCGAAAGCACATGATTTTTCTTTCTCTGTCTTGAATATGGTTTTAACAGTCCAATTTGTTTGGAAAGTCAGCCCCAAGGACTTTGTGCATCGTGCTGCAAGTCCCTGTTTAAACTTTAGTACTTAACGAAGCTCCTACTTCTAGATAGAACTAAGCAAACTGGATTGCTGTGCTGTCCTGATGACAGATCACTTCTGTCCTCCTTGTTTGGCCGGTGAAACGTGATACCCAAAATATGGTCATCCTAAGAAGAAAATGATCTGTTTGTGAATCTTCAGCTTCGCAACCAGAGGAGCTACACAATAAAAACCCAACGTGTTTTTCATTCAGAATTTAGATTCTTTTTTGACACTCTCAAAACCTGCTGTCCCATAGCTGTGTTAGCTTTAAGTTAGCAGTTTGTAATAGCAATGTTTTGTTTTGTCTACAGAGTAGTCAGACCGGATTCAAGCACACAACTGAGAAATTAAGATGGTGATGAGCTGCTGGCTGAGTTTTAAAAAAAAAAAAAAAAAAAAAAAAAAAGTTGAAAAGTTAACTCGACTCTTATGACTCTGTCTTAAGTTGGTTTATTACATGTAGGGATGAGTGATGTTCTTGATTTCTCAAGAACTCTCCTCCGTACCACCACCACCATCACCAAAAAGAAAAAAAAAAAGATGCCTGCACAATGGACCGTTTCCCTTATACTTACCAAACTAAATTCCCAGTCAAAGATGTTTAAAGCTGGCCACATGCAGGGAACAGAATTGTCGGTCTGTTTTTCCAGCTTCAATGACTTTTATACTGATTTATTAAGCACAAAACTGAGGGTGCATCCAGACATCACAACACCACCATCACATTTTCTTGGGGTTATTGCAGGAGAAGATTTGTTCAAATACAGATACTATTTCAGTACAGCTAAGCACTATGGCTTCACTCTGACCCAGATTATAATAGACTCTGAATGCATTCAGACATCACAACAAACCTGCATGATAGCATCTGATATCTGCTTCAGCGCATACATGTTTGTTTACTAAGTTAATAAATGATCATATTGGAATTGCACCTGCTGTTTGCCTGACAAAGTATAGGACAATATGATTAAATGAACATATTTTGTTTTCCTTGAATCCAGAACCACTAGAAATGCAACAATATATTTATTCACTCTCAAAAAGCTCTGCACAATATGTTTTAAAGTTGCTGAATAGATTAAAACTGCTTGATCTAATCCTATAAAGAATGAAAATCTAGTATAAGGTTTTCACAGTGGCTGCAAGTAACCTAGCAGTTAATGACTCTTCTCCACATCTGCTACCCTGCACACACTGCTCTCAGCCCTACCTTTAAATATAGCCAAGGAATCTTAACTGTGCTTGTTGAAAGATGTCCACAGTTAATTTACCTTTATAGATATAAAAATTTGGTAGGAGGGAGGATAAACCTTTAGTAGAATTTTTTTTTTGGTGCCCCAAGGGATTTCTACTTCCCTCCTGACCATCTGCTTTACCCTGGGGCTTGCAGGGCACGGCAGGGAGAGCTTCCCCACTTTCCAGTTCAGGGCTTGTATAGTGGGTGTGGGAGATTGGCTTGCCCACTGAACACGTGGCTTCCCATATTCAGATATCTTATTCTGTTTCTTATCCACTGTATATGTAAAGTTTCCTGACTAATGAAATGATCGCTAGATGTGCAGACTTGGTCCCTCAAAACACCAGCTCAGGGCTCCATCACTTGAGCTATGGGAGTAGTTACTGGCCTTTTCTTAGTTCAGGCTCTAGAGCATAGTTGATGCTTTCCCATTAGCCCGAGCAGTTGTTTTTAAAAAGGCAACAGCTGGGTGTACCATGCCAGAGTCCTGAGGTGAAAACAGACGTAATGCTAACTCCACTTTAACATTTCTTATTCATCTTGCAGGCTTGTATTGTTGCCCTATGGAACCCTGCAACATGCAGAAGAAATGTTAGAGAAGTTCATGTCGTGTCTGCTTTCACCCCCAGCTTATATTCTTCCTGTGGCCCAGCCCAGGGGGTATTCCCCCATACTGCTAGAGGGTAGGCAGGAGAGAATCCCTACTCTCTCTTGCCTACAGTTCTCATTAGTTGTGCTCGAAAAAACGGAAACCTTGGGTATCTCTTCTGGTATATTTAAAATGGATGTTCTTTCCAGTCTTATTCCTTCTAATTGTTGCTCATTTCGTACATGTTTTATTTAAATTGTGTACATTCTTTGGCGCAGGGGCTTCATTTTAAAAAAAACCAAACACCAAAAACCCACAGCCTGTTTGGGGGGGGATTTAGACACGACAATAATATAGGTTAAATGTTCATTATAAAGAATTTTTAGTGTCTTATTTCCCCATTACCAGCGTGGGGGCTCGGAGCCAGGTAGGCTCGCCCCGATAGGGGAGGGGGTAGAGCTCCCCCCAGACAGCTCTCTCCCCCCNCCCCCCCCCCCCCCCCGATGACTTTCGGTGGGAGGGGGTAAAGGGAAAGCGACCTGGCATAGGCGCGCGGCCTGTGGCGCACACTGGCGGCTAAGGGCCACGCCAAAGGGCCCTTGGGTGCGGTCCTTAGGTGAGGGCCGGGGGAGGCTGGGTACGGGCTTATTACAGGGTAGCTGGCAAGGGTATATGCTAAGGAGATGGGGGAGGATGGAGGGCAATATAGCCCCCCCTGCATATGTGGGGGTGGGGAGGGGACTGGGTTGGGGAAGTTTGGGTACAGCCCCCTGCTGAGAGGGGGGGGGGTTTGACCCAATAAGGGTGGGGGATTCTGGTCTCCCAGTGAGGAGGGGTGAGAGTGTATTTGGGGGATGAGAATGGGGGGGAAGGGTTAGGGGAGGGAGGGTATTCTCTCAGGAGTTGTGTGGGACGGCCACCGGGGAAGGGGGGGCGGGGTGTGTATCCACAGCCATTGGGGTCGTGACGGACCAGGGTAATTATAGTCTCTGGGAGGCAGACACAACTGTGGGGAGGAACAGGTATTTAGTTCCTGCCCCCTACATAGGCACACAGGCAGGTGATACAGGGATCAGGATCGGAGGAGCCCCTGGTCTTGGGCTGTTGCTGTTGAATGCGAGGTCGGTTGGCAATAAATCAACAGCGATCCGGAGTTGATCCTGGATCAATTAGCCGACCTCGTATGTATTACAGAGACCTGGCTGGACAATGAGTCGGGGCTGATATTGGCTGACCTTGTTCCAGCCGGATGCTCTGTGCAGGACCAGCCCAGAACAGAGGGGCAGGGAGGCAGTGTAGCTCTTGTTTTTAAGGACGCTTGGTCTGTGAGGCGGTATCCTGTGCAGACCATCTTGGGCATGGAGGGGGTTCACCTTGTGAACGATTTGGCAGGAGACAGATTAGGGTTGGTCTTGGTATACTGTGCACCTACCTGTGTAGGGATGCTGCGGTACACTCTAGTGGAACTGGTATTGGAAGTAGTCTTGTGATCCCCGAAGACTTTGGTCTTGGGGGATTTCAATATCCACGCCGATGCCAGTTTAGGGGAAGCAGAGTGTGAGTTCATGGATGCCATGACAACCATGGGACTGTCTCAGAGGATTAAGGGCCCAACACATGAGGGGGGACACACCCTTGACCTGATGTTCTGCACCGACCTTGAGACGGGGGGATCCGGTGGTGGCGGATGTGACTGTTTTACCCCTGTCATGGACGGATCATTACGTTCTCTGGACCAGTCTCTTGGCGCATGTCTGCCCCTGAAAAGGTGCAGGACCAGTTTGTTGGGTCCGCCCCTGGAGACTTACAGAACCAGAGAGGTTCCTGAATGCTCATGGGGAAATGTCTTCTGATCTTAATGATCGCTCACGCGATGACCTGCATTTTCTTCTAGGACAGCTTGTTGACTGAGGCCATCGACTGAATGGTTCCCGAGCATCCCCTTCCAGAGAGCCGGAGGCGGGGGTCGTCGTGGTTCACGAAGGTGGTTCACGAAGGATCTTTGCCGGATGAAGCAGGATGGACGGTGGTTGGAGAGATGGTGGTGACGAACTCGCACTGAAGCTGAGCGATTGCAGCATAAAGCTAGTTTAAGAGCTCATGCTGTTGCAGTGCGGGCAGCAAAGGAAGAGTTCTTTGCTGCCCTCATTGCATCTGCAAAGTCGCGTCTGGCGGAGCTTTTCTGGGTGGTGCAGAGGCTGGTCAGTCCGGCCTCTCTCCACCTGGAACTAGAATTTTCCAGTGCTCGCTGTGACATGTTTGACTTTTTTGTGGATAAAATCACCCAGATTCACCACGATCTTGATGCTGCATTTATGACAGTGGACTTATCAGAGGTAGAGGAAGCCCCGCCATGTCTGTTGTTGTGGGATCAGTTTCAGTGAGTGTCGCCCGCTGATGCGGCGGATGTCCTAGGGACTGTCTGGGCCACCTGTTTTGAATTTGATCCGTACCCGTCCTGACTGGTGAAGGCCAGCCAGGAGACGTTCAGACCATTGCTGGTGGGGGTGGTCAGTGCCTCCCTTAGGGAGGACAGATTGCCGAGCCGCCTCAAAGAGGTGGTGGTGCGGCCTCTGCTCAAGAAGCCGTCTTTGGACATTGTCTCCCATGCCAGTTATCAGCCGGTCTCTAACCTTCCCTTTTTAGGGAAGGTTATTGAGCAGGTGGTGGCCCGGCAGTTACAGGGACATCTGGACCAGGTCGGTTTTCTTGATCCCTCACAGTCTGGTTTTTGCCCTGGGTTTGGCACAGAGACTGCAGTTATGGCCTTGGTCGATGACCAACGCCATGAATTGGGCAGATCCTCAATTTTGATCTGACTGGATCTGTCGGCAGCGTTTGATACCGTTGATCACGAGGTGTTGGTGGCGAGACTGCAGGACCGGGCTGGAGTGAGTGGAATTGTTCTTGAATGGTTCTGCTCTTTCCTGGCAGGGAGAACTCAGCGGGTAGTTCTCGGGGAATGTATGTTGTCTCCCCGGAATCTCACGTGTGGAGTCCCACAGGGTTCTATTCTGTCCTCCCTCCTGTTCAAATATGCAACCTTTGGGTGAGGTCATGAGAGGGTTCGGTGTGCGATGTCATCAGGACGCCGATGATACACAACTCTACCTCTCGTTTTCTGGAGACCCAGGCCCGGCAGTCTCGGTGCTTACCCGGTGCCTGGCAGCTGCGGGGGATTCGATGAGGGTGAGTCGTCTGAGGCTGAATCCTGACAAGACGGAGGTGATGCTGGTGGGTAGAGCTGAGGGTGGTGACTCCCGTCATAGGCGGGGTCTGCCCCCCCTGGCCACTCAGGTTCGTAGTCTGGGGGTGCTCCTCGACCCACAGCGCCGCCTGGATTGCCAGGTGGAGGCTGTGGCGAAGGGAGCATTTTGCCAATTGCATCTGGTGCAACAGCTGCAGCCGTATGTCTCGGGCTCGGACCTGGCCACCATCATCCATGCCTTCATTACCTCTCGACTGGACTACTGTAACGCGCTCTACGTGGTTCTACCCCTGAAGATGGTCCGGAGGCTGGAGCTGGTGCAGAATGGGACGGTCCGCCTCCTAACGGGGACAGGCCACCACGAGCACGTTACACCGGTGCTCTGTACTCTGCGCTGGCTGCCTATTGTCTTCCGGGCCCAATTCAAGGGGTTGGTGGTGACCTATAAAGCCCTAAACGGCTTGGGTCCTGATTACCTGCGAGACCGCTTCAGGCCCCGACTGGGAGGGCGTTTTCGGTGGCCGCACCCCGGCTGTGGAATTCCCTCCTGCTTGAGGCCTGTTTGTCCCCTGACTTCCCCTCTTTCTGCAGATGTTGTAAGACCCGGTTGTTCCTTTGGGGTGGTGGTGGTGGGGTTATTTGCGGCTGCTATTGAATTGTATGTGTCCATTTTTATACATTGTGGTTTTTAGAAGTTTTTATTGTTATGATTTGTGTTGTGTGCCACCCCGAGGTCCTGAAGTGCAGGAGGGTGCGGGATAGAAGTGCTCGAAATAAATAAATGATAGGAAGCTGGGCATGGTATTAGCAATGATTTAATGGAAAGATGTCTGCTGCCTCAAGTTACTAATGCTACTTCCTTCCTGCTGTGTAGTCAATGAAAGCGAGTAGTAGTAATGTATCCCATACAGATCAATGGTATCTAGCATTACTGTTTCTCACAGGATCATTTATGAAGCTACTGTAAATTGTTAGGGTCTCAATGGGGCTACTAATGCATCTGTGCCAATACAGAATGAACTAGGATGAACTCTTGGGCTGAACAGAGGAAGAATTGTAACCAAGCACATTAAATGTGGAATGGTTACAATAGTTTTAAAGCAACATTATATCCAAAATCTGGGTCCAGTTTGTAAGTAAATTTCTGGCTTGATTTTTGTGAAAAGAATCCTAGATAAGTTTACTAGTAGTTCATATAGACAAGGAGAACAGTTCTCATTTCCCAGGTGTTTAAAGGGGCTTCTGTGTGGGTAAGTTGCATAGCACTTCAGCACACTATAGACTGAAGAGGGGATCGAATCCTCACAGGTACTGAGAGGCAGCATTGTCCATTTCGCTCTCTCACTTGCACATAGTGCTGTCCTCCTCGGAGGCCAGCACAACCCCTCTGTGTGATCTGCACTTAGGTTTGGTCCAACCATGCCTTTTAGTATGCCCAAAATACAGATTGCATGCTTTGTTTTCACCCTCTATTGCTGTGAAGGAAGATTTGGCATCCATTGAAGTCTAGTATGATATTTTGGCTTGCCACTTACATGTGCAGAAGCCCCCCCCCCCCCTTGATGAATGAGATGTGGAAATGGGAGTTAAATACTCATGGTAATGTGTCTAATACAGGTAAAATATGGAGAGAGGGTGGAATCAGTGCATTAATGTTTAGTCTTGAAGTGTAAAAATGGCTTCTGAAATAACTTTAATTAAACTTTATTACATTATGAAATAATCTCCTGCCTCCTTTACTTAAGACATGCTGCGTGCAATTTCCATCACAGTGACAGTCAAGGAAATAATGTTAATTTGCATACTTTAAATATTAAATAAAAGCTTCCTTATGATATTGAAAGTTTTTAAACCCAGGCTGTGATGCAACTTTTACATTCACTTCTGCAACAAAACCATCTGCATTCATTCCATCGGTTGGATTCAAGATGTTTAATGGGAATATAGACTCCCTAAAATTGATACACAGGGTTTTTTTGTTTTAAGAGAAGTGAAGAGAGAGTTTTTTTGAAGAGAATGTGTAACAATGAGGTCTGTAATGTTTTGTTTCATGTTACTAGCCACAGATTCCAGTCCGCATTGCTAGGTGTATATTGTCACTGTGCCATATAGAGTGGTAATCGCTGGCCGCTGTGCGTACCGTGGGTGTGCACGGCGGCACAGTTTGCGCATGGGTGTCATGCCGGGGGTGCGTGTGCTCGGTATATGCAGCATGCGCTGGTCTGCAGGCCAAGGCTTGGGATTGGCCCCAATGAATAATTCAAATAGATGACTGACGGAGGGGCTGGGGGAGGGAGAAAATGTGGTACTAAATATATTTTTTTTTCAGATGTGAAGCTGACAAAATAAGTACCATGTAGCAGAACAAGTAGTCAGTGTGGTGTAGTGGTTCAGAGCACGGTACTGGGACCAGGAGGTCAGGGGAGGCCCCCAGTTCAAGACTCGCCTTAGTCATGAACCCATTGGGTGACCTTGGGCCGGTCACCGAGCTCTCGGCGTAACCTACCAGAGAAATAACAGGGTGGTTGTGAGGATTACTAGTTGAGTTAATTAATGTTAATGGTTAAAGTGAATAAGTTGAAATGTGAGTGATCCGGAGCTTAACGGAAAGGGTGGGAATACCAATTGAAATTAAACAAATAAATAAAACCTTTGTCTTTGAATTCACATCCCTTAACTTAATTGTAATCCCATCCTTTGTCTTGTACCACTCTTTTCTTGCTGTTTTTTGTTTCATATGCTATTCTGCGTGTGTGTGTGTCTGTCTGTGTGTGTGTTTACTGTAGCTTTTTTTTCTTTCCCATTACAGGTGTGGGCCAGGTGGTGCTTCAAGTTGCTGCAGCCACAAACTGCAAACATCACTATGGGGTGGAGAAAGCTGATATTCCGGCCAAATATGCTGAGGTGAGTTGAGAGAATGTTTGTTTGTAGACTGCTCGATAGCTGTGATCGATGCATTTACGAGTAGGAAACCTGCTCTTGAATCCTGGACTTCCTTACTCCTTGGGTCACTAATGTGAGTGCTGCACCGTGCATGAGGCTCCAGAAGGAGGCGGTTATGAGCCATATGTCACTGGCAGTGCTCAAAGCAGCCTTAGCTGACTCTCCGAAGAGAGCTTCGTTCGAGGACTGAGTGGAAACCAGGTGATTGGACACTGTGTAATTTGATGGGAAGCTTATATAAAGGGAACAGAAGGTGCAGATCTAAGCGTTGCACTTTGCTGTCTGTGCATTTCCGGACTTCCACCTAGTATCCTCTCTGTTCTGAATGGCTCTGTTCCCAGAGTGCCATGTTGTTGTTAGATTTGTGCCCTGCCCTTTTTTGTAAAGGATTCAGGGGGACTTGCAGAGAAATAACAAAATAAAATGTCCAAACTCCACACCAATCACCCACAATAATTTACAATTAAGCCCCCCCCTCCCCCAACTTCTCTCTCTCTTCGTTTTTTTTGTTTTTGTTGGTGGTGTATATTACTTGTAAAGCTGGACAAATCTGATCCAGTAAAACAGTATTAGTAGATGGAAAACTCTTAAACCGTCTCTCGCTTCCACCGTTTAAGTTCACTAACAGTATTTCGTTTTGAAGCCATTCAACTTAAGTTATACATGAAACAAGTCTATTTAGCAGACTCGGCTTGGTTAACTGCTGGGGCTTTCAGTTGTAGTGGAGTATTCCATTAACAGCAGTACTCGGTGTGCTTCGAAACCCAGTCCTTGCATGGAAGTCTTCTAATAAGACCATTATACTTGGTGAGATGTGCCAGACATTTTGAAAACAGCGGTAAGATTATATGTTGGTGTAGCAGACAAAGGAACCACTTTGTCTCTCTGTCACTTAGGACCAATATGGCAGTCGTACTCACTATGGATTAGAATGGAAGATATCGAAATTCGCCATTAATAATATGTATTTTTATATAACGCCCCCCTGCCATAGCGCTCGGAGCACTTTACATATAACAAATACAACTTTTAATCCTCCCAACAACCCTGTGAGGTAGGTTAGGCTGAGAGAATATTGTGACTGGCCCAGTGTCACCCAGTGAGTTTCTGGCTAAGGCGAGACTTGAACTGGAGTCCCCGCCCCGCCTACCTCCCAGTCCAAGTATTGTGCAGTTAGCCATTACCCCACACTAACTCTCGCTTACTTGCAATGAGGTCTCTGTCTTTGTTGTGGTAATAGAGGCAGAAAACAAAGTAGTACAGCAACATCTTTTATTGGGCCCACTACAGTTGGTGGAGTTATACAAACATTCGGACCTCACAGGCTCCTTCATATCCACTGACCTGCCTGACGAAGGAGCCTGTGAGGTCCGAATGTTTGTATAACTCCACCAACTGTAGTGGGCCCAATAAAAGAGATCACTTTACTACTTTGTCTCTGTTGCATATATTTGGGACCAACACAGCAAACCCTACTCCTTCTTCTATTTCCACAAGCCGGAAGAACCACTGGTTAATTAGCAATTTCCCTCCCATGACTCTCTTCCTTGGCAACCTTCAGGGAGAGCTGGAATCGGGTGCAGCGGGTGAGGTACTGAGCTTGTGTAAGATACACAAAAGAAGTAGTACTGAAGTTTAGGCAAAAGACTGCATGGAGGGGGGTTATGAACAGTATGCGTAAGTGTGCCTACCCAGAGGAGGAGCCTCACTCCGTAGTTTTAACTGGACTTGTTTGGATAGGAAAGTACCCTCCTGCCCTGAACCATCTTTGGCCCTTCTTCTGTGCTTGCCCCTTTTGCCTGGAACTTCCTCTCTAAATGCATTCATTCTGCTCCCTCCCAAAGCCTCCTAAAAACCTCTCTCTTCCATCAAGCTTTCCCTGAGTCGTCCTCCCCACAGACTGGTCACTGATGCTTCTTCTACCGTCCTTTCTTTCATGGTCCCCTTCTCCTCTGTAACTAAGCTAAGCACGTGCATCCACAGTTTCCCAACATCGTGACTGTATCCCTATTTCTCCTATGTTCCTCTCTCCTAGATTGTAAGCCCCTTAGGGTATGTATGGCTCTTTCTCTAATTGTCTAATGCCAGGTACGTTGCTGGTGTTCTATTAATAATAATAAAACTCGTATGAGACCCCCTTTCCTCTAGATAAGCTCCGTTTTTGTGACTCTGCTGTAAATAACCAGAAATTTACACCGACTTGAATCCCCTTTGGGTTCCAGAGTTATGTAAAGGGGACTGAGAGCAACTGAGAATTAGGCCCATAAAGACTTGGCAAGTGTAGAAGAATGTAAGAGTTAGGTGTTGTAAGTCTGATAGTGACACTGGCTGTTTTCAGATAGGATGTGCCCATGTGGGCCCACACGGAGCAGCCGGGGGTTTTCCCTGTTGCTTCACGCGGGGGCGTGGGTGGGCAGTGCGTGTGTCCGGGCGCACCCCCATCCCCTGCTGTGTGAACGTGCCCCCACCCCCGAAGTCTGCTGGTGCTCCACCTAGTGTATAGGGACCGAGGGGGTCCATCTAAAAATGGCCAAAGTTGGATCAGAGCAGATTTTTTTTTTCACTCTGCATTTGGAGATCAAGGATAAAGAATTATTCTTGTAGTTACAAATGGTGTGCTGTCAGATTACGAATTGAGCAGCTGCTGCTGCTGCCTCCGAATGTGTGAATCTGCCCATATATAGCGATTTGCTTCACGCTGTTTTTAGACTGGCCCAGTTTTTCGTTGCCTGATTTGCAGTGCGTGGATGGGATTGAGCTGACAAAGCTGAGTTTGGCTTCTGCCTGCCGCAGCGCATTGTGCAGATACGTAGAACGGAAAATCTAAGCTTTTATTTTAAGAAAACCTTTCATAATGAGATAAAAATGTCCAGTGAGTGCACACTGTCTTTTTGTGTCTGGAGATAGATTGAATGGCCGCCCAAGGGATGTGAATTTGCCCCATTAAGCTCTATTGGGTATTGATTTTGGACCCTAATAGGCAATGTAAACATTAGCAGATATTATTTGACAACCAATGAGATGATAGGGGAGACCATCCGTTTTTCTAGGGTTATGAGCAGATGTTCAGTAATGCTATTTTGCCCAATCAGAGGCTTGGTTTGTATACCAGTTCTTTTGCAGTTGTAATAGTTAAGTATTTCTCACTCTTGCTTGGCGGCTTCTATTCCCCCTCCCCCCCGGCCTTTTTTTTTAAAAAAAGGTGTTGAGTAGGAATAATAGATCCACCCCGTAACCCCCTTTTACAGCCATAATTCTGGCATGCCATGTTCTCCACAGCAATACTAAAGCATGAACCTGCTTTCGGAGAGAGAGTGGTGTTGCATACCCGCAGACTCGTGTTAACTGAAACCTTGTCCTTGCAGCATTCAGTGCTTTTACGGGGATGGGTGTCCGCGCGCTTTTGCTTACTGTTGTGTGCTGTCTGTAATCCTCGTGTGGCAGTTGGTGACTCCACGCACGTGACACGCCCCTAGCCATTTTATCTGTGCTACCAGGGGGAGGGTAGTTACTCGATAGCACAGCTACATCATTGTATTTTTGGGTGAGGTCCAGAGGGGAGAGGCTCTTCAGCTTCCTTATGCATCTGGCAGTGGAATAGATGCTTTTGGTGTCTAGCCATCACATGCAAGTTTAGCCTGTTTTAGGCACAGAGTCCGATGATCTTTTCTGTGCCTGTTGGCAGTGCCCTGCTCTCTAGTTTCTCTTGCTCAGAGTTGTATGCCTATTCCTGTTTTCTCGTTCACCCCTTCTACTACCCTCATTGTCTAGTCTTGGATCTGGCTGCATTTGCTGCTGCCACGCCCTTACTCTAGGATTACGTAGCACAGCAGCAACAGTTGCCTTGGTTGCACTTTTCTCGGTAGTCTGCTGAGCAGTGTCCACTCAGGCTGTGTTCAGGAGACAGACCGCTTCCTTGGAGAAGAGAATAAGCCGGCGGTGGTTCCTTGGCAATAGCAAAGCAAAGGGCAGGTTTTTTTTTCTATAGGGTGCTGGATCGCCAGGGTCATGTGTATTCCATGATTTCTTAGTTAAAAACTTACTGTCAAACTCAGTTTCAAACCATTAAAAAAATGGGGAAATTCCCCTAAAGTGCATCCTTTACTGTACTGGCAGCATATGCACAAGCGTGTACCATTGCAGACTGTCTGCGGGGTGGGTTCTCAGGAAAGGTCTTCCCTCTAGTTCTGCAGTGGGACAGACTGGCCTAGGATACTACAGCTGCTGGAAGCGCTGTGTGAGTGGAGGAAGGCCAGGGGCAGGGACCTGGGACTGCAATGAGGGTCCACTCTGGTGTGAGGGGCCTATTACCACTCCCACTTCACCCCCTGCCTCCACACACCCACATGCTACAGTTCAGGCTGGCACCTGGTTCTGGGATTGAACCAGATCGGATACTGCCAGCAGGTGCTTGGATTTAGGTCCTCTTTGTCCTGGGGCTGGTGCTTCAGGAAACTCCTGGCCCCTGTGGTTATTTGACTACCTTTTTTGAGATTGACCCCAGATTGGAAACCACCATGGGCAGTTCTATCCTGTATGCCTCTTCCCTGGATTCTACACCTTCTCTCCTCTTCCCGATGCAGCAGGAGTTTCTAAACTACAGACAGCACAACTGGGAGAAAAATTGCTGTGGGATGTCAGCCTGTGCTCCTCAGTTCAGGGCTGAACATGTCCCTGGCTCCAAAATCCAGGCCTCGGTGCTCTGGGACAAAGTCGCAGCAAGGAGTTAGGAGGATGTGATGCTGTTTGGGATTTACAGATTGTCAGATCTGGCTGCAGAATTTGGGTCACCTTGTCATGGAATTTGCATTTTTTGGCACAGAAGACATGTGGCCCGGATAAAAGGGTGGAAGCTCAAGAGCGAAAGAGTTTTCCCCTGTTAATTTCCCCAGTTGCTATAAAGCGTTAATGGCAAAGAACCATTATAGACCAGTGAGCACTGGGATAGTTGCCTCTTCCTCCTTTCACTTAGTGTAACTGGTAATGCAAGATTTCCTAACAGGTGGTTTTGTTTTTTTCCCTCCCTCTTCTAGACGATGGACAGAGAGTTCAGAAAGTGGATGAAATGGTATGGGAAAAAACATGCAGAATACACAGTGAGTGGAATTCAACTGAAAAGCGTCACGCTTTGCTTGTTACTGATGTTCAGGGATTAGAAACCCTCGCCTCCCTTTTTCTCTAGTCAAGAAGCAGCATGAGTCAGAATGCTTTTCAGATTTTTATCCTTCAAAGTCACGATTTCTCAAAAGATGTGCTCCTGAGGCTTTCTCTTCTCGGCTTGCGTGATGTTTGGACTGTATTATTGGGAGCGTTTCCAGGACTTGAGGAAATGTTTAGTCCTCCTTACAAGTTCCCCGTTGTCCATGAAGTTGATGTGCGTCATAGATGACACCTCTACCCTTTTTAAGATAATGGACTTGCTGATTAGCCACCATCAGGGAAATTTATGCACTCCCAGTTCTCTAGTGGCTTTCTGTGTTCCTGTCAGGGCCCTGAGAATGAAATAATTTCCCCTCCCTGGTGTACCATGAGTCCTTATATTCTGTTTTTCCATAATCCATTAGAAGAGTTGCTGTTAGATGGGTTTGATGTACTCTTCCCTTGGTCTTGGCTAGCTGCCGCTGCAGAACTGCTAGTTTGGGAACAAATGGTCAGCGTGGTCTCCCGTTGGGCAGAGCAGTACTGCTGAGCAACAGTCTGGTCCACTTGCCTTTTTAATTTGCCTAGTAACATATTGTCAAATGTCGTCTTGCTGACAGCCAGCATTTGGAGTCAAGCGGGGGATATATTTTTGCCCTTGGCAGATTCATTTTCAGATGGTCGTAGTGTTCTAACGTCTAGTGGTGTCTCTTGTAATGAGTGCTTTGCAGCGTCTCTGTGAGAAGCAGGCCATCTGCTGGCTTACGGTGACAGTGTCACCTGTTCTCAAAACGCTCCCTTGCCGAAACCCATTTATTATGTGGCACTATATCTTGATCCCAAAGTTGGATTAGTAGGAGGTTGGGTTAGCATCAATGCTGCTAACTTTTTCCTGTTCTGAAATTGTGCACCCCCTTACTTACCGTGCTTTGGCCATATGACATTCTTCCAGCTAGCGCTATATGAAAGAAATTGCTGCTGAAGATAATTTATGATGTGTATATGCTTTTAAAGAATATTGTGGTATACAGGCTCAAATAGCAAAAGTAATAATGTTTGCCTTTATATGTGGTAAAATCTAATACTATAAACTTTAGGATTATAAACATTAACTTCAACTAAATTATTCCCTGTCAGATTGTTTGCTAATAGCTTAAAGGCTTTAAAATTCGTTCAGTAAGTCTACTTGGCGACAACACGTAAAGAGAGAGGTTTAGATCTCTGGTTTCAAGCTTTGTCACAACTGTGAATCCAGGATATACCTTTAAAATAAAATGTCTGGGGAAATTGTACATGCCAAGCAAATGCACAATTGCATTAATGCCTTTCACACGAGAGAGAATGAGAGGAGATGTCAGGTATTATGGAGCTGGATCATCTGAAGGTCTCTTTTTAAACCGCCAGGAAAAACGTTCCTTGTTTGGAGGATTCTTCTCAGTGTTGACGTTACCCTCATCAGTGTCTGAGTTGGACTCTGGGACCTGGGCATATAAACTGATGTAGACACCATTATTCTGGTGGTACTGACCTAACGTTGGCACTCGGAAGTACTTTGTGCCATTCTCCCTTCCTGCTTTCGTAGCTTTTCCTCGGTCTCTGCTAAGAAATATGAGGGAGAAGATGGAGGAAGCACCTCCTCTTCACGCTTTGGTCCCTAACAAAACTATGGGTGGGAACTGTGAAGACTACTTTTCCTTTTGTGTCTTCTGGTACCATCAAGACTGGTGCCATTTCTGCAAGCTGGTACTTCAACTATGGCTGTCGTACTACCAGTGTAATGTCCCGCACCTATTCTGCACTTACCCTGTTTTGGTCTTAGAAGTTGCATCTCTGTTATATGTGCAGATGGGTCTTCTGTAGAACTAGTGTGGCCAAGTGGACCAAAACTAGAGCTAGTGTGGCCAAGTGGATAAGGTATTGAACTTTGACCTGGGAGACCAAGGTTCAAATCCCATTCTTCTATATGAGGAGAGGTTGGATAGATTAGGACTCTTCAGCTTGGAGAAGAGATGACTGAGAAGGGATATGATAGAAGTTGATAAAAGGGGGAGTTTTTACCTTCTCAAATTGTACTAGAATTAGGGGACACTCTGTGAAAGTAACTGGCAGCACCTCAGTCTTGTCTGGATTCAGCCTCAATTGACTTGTCCGCATCAAGTCCCTAACGGCAGCCAGGCCCTGGATAACCACTGAGACTGCAGGACCTGGCTCGGATGAGAAGGAGAGAGTGTGAGCTGGGTGTCATCTGCGTATTGATGGCATCTCACTCCAAATCTCTGGACAATCTTGCCCAGGGGCCTCAGATACACGTTGAGCAGGTCCGACCATGACAATGGTGTCATAGCGACACCCCCGATAACCGGAACTCCTGTTTCCAGGCCAATGGATGGTGATTGTTTTGTTAGCCACTGACCTTGTATTAAGCAGCATCAGAGACAGATCGGAGGCTCCACTGGCCTCAACCCTTAAGTATCCCAAGACGTGGGGAGAGGTAGCCAGGGGGAACAGCCACTAGTTACCTACCCCAGTACCCATGATGAGATTTCCTCCCCTGCACCATACTTCCCCATTCCTAACATGACCCAACCCCCCCCCC
>QEPC01008752.1:7444372-7597389 GCA_003113815.1 Sphenodon punctatus | reverse complement strand
CCCCCCCCCCCCCCCCCCCCCCCCCACTGGATGGTAATGCCATACCCCTGTACTCCCCTGGGGGGTTGTGGAAGTTGGGTTCTCCCCAGTTAAGATCTGGCTTTCTATTCAAGTAAGCGCCTCCCTCCAGTACCACTTGCACTTCAAGGTCTTGCTAGCTATTGACCACAGTATCTTTGGACTCCCTTCTGTGTTAGCCCCTTGGTTTCTCTAAGGGTGAAAGAACTACGTGTGGGTTCCAATTAACGTTGTCACTGAGAGTTTCTGAACTTGTGCCTGTTTCTATGGTGGGGTGTGTGTGGGCAGAGCAGCTCGACTGGCACTGACGGTCACTGTACAACTAGTAATCAAACTTGCCTGCCTGGCCCCTCGATAAAAGCGGATCTCTTTTTATTAAGGGGTTGGATCACCTCGCAGCTGTAATAACCGGCTCATCTTTTCTGTAGGAATTGAGCTATGGGTTGAGAGCTGCTGGTTTTGAGAACTTGGGCTTTCCACTCTGAATCTGTATGCGAGTTTTTACATGCTCTCTTGGCATTGAACATCCCTTTGAAATCATTTGTCTCCCATTTGCACAGCTAGCTCTAAAAGCCAGTATCCTTGTTAGAGCAAGGAATACTTTCCCTTTCTCCGCTTACCAAGCCTGCATTTGTTGGCTAAAGGGGCACTTCCTGGCAGGCTGTGATGGATCCCATCCATAATTTTAATGGCTTGGAGTTTGGCATAGGTTCGCAGCCACACATCTTCCTAAATTTAGTTCCCCACATGGTCAGCATGCTGTGTTGCCATCTTCTTCGTTTTTATTTGTTTATTTTAAACTTACCCCCCCCACCTTTTCCCAAAGGCTCAGGGTGGCTTTCAGTAGAGCTTGTCCCTGGTAGGAAGGGGTAGCAAGTTCCACCTATTACTATTCTACCATCGTAGCTATAATGTATTGGAAGGCACAAGGTGGAAAGCTGTAGTATCTTTGCAGAAAGTGCTGGGCACAAAGCAAGCATCGGGATGGGGTGGGGGACCCTGTGTGCCTGCAGCGGCTGCATATGCCTGAGGATGCCCCTGTTTGTAGAGAGTCACTCGACTTTAGGGTGCAGTTTGTAGAAATCTTGGAATGATCAAACCAATTTCCCAGATACCTTCAGCGCAAGTTTCCAGTCTTCGCAGGCTAAGTGTCAGGTTACCGATGGACTGGAATGATTTGACACACTAAGATTTTTCTCCTTATAAATTCTACTTGTAAAGCCTTAAAAATGCAGTCTTAAAAAGCAGGAAATTAAAATGATGGGGGTGCAGCAGCAGCAGGCAGACACCTATGTGATTATAATTTTTTTACACTTGGCACGCTGACTCCCTGAAAAATGATTGTAATTAAAAAGCTGGAGTTCATGTTTGACTTACTTCATCCCAAATATACTCCTTCAGCAAGTAAAACAATAGCTTTCTCCTGCCAATCCCACAAATGTGAGACTAGGACTTTTTTCTCCCTTGTAGGGGAGGCTCTGCTTAACCCCACTTGGGTTGTTCGGTCATGAAGCTGCAGCAGTAGCATAGGGTTTTGATGCCACGCTTTCCCACATGCTGTGCAGGCAGACTGTACCCCTCCCTCCTTAATCTTTCTAGTGAATTTATCTTGAATGCAGACTCAGGTCAAGTCCAAGAAGTGGCTGGTTGTCTACTCACCTGCTTTTTTAAAACAAAAACTTGCTTAAATGTGCTATTGAGGCATTCAGATTTCCAGCCTTACTTGCATACCAGGGAAGCAGTTTTTAATATACAGAAGAGCAGCCAGACTAATTTACATAGCAAAAAAAGCAAATTCTTGGCAAGTTGGTGATTTATTTATTTTTTTTGAAAAAAATTCTGTTACAGACCTTAGTTATAAAATACAGCTGGTAATATTTGTAGGTTCTCCCTCACCCGTAACAGGAATTTCAGTACCCCTTTTCCCAACCGTAAAGTGCTTTCCTTCACGTCCTGGTACAAGCTGCCTGAGACGAACCTTTTGGTCCTTCCTAGACTTTGTCTATGAAGAAAGTTTCTCTTTTCCTTCTCATTTTCCTTTTTGTATTTTTCCTGTTAATACATTCTCCATTTTTCTTTTGGCTCTTTCTTCTCCTGCCTTCTTTCCTATGGAAGGAAGACTTACGCAACCATCCTTAGTGTGTATGGTGTGTGTATTCCACCATCACACTCCCTCTTAGTAGATTTTGATCCCGTGAGCCATTGTCAACCCAATTCAGAGAGAGGTAAAAGACCCAGGGGTAAGCAGACCCATAATATCACAACCATATGTACATCTGGAGGAGATGCAAAACATGCAGGTCCCACGAAGTACAATTTCTGCTATGTGTACTTTGGAGGCCAGGGTGATGTCTTGGGAAAGAAGGTGTGGGGACTTAATCCTTGGCTTTTGGTTGAAACGATGCATACTCAGAATCCCTGGTTAGGTTATGCCTGGAAGAATACTACCAGATGTCGGGCCCTTCTAGTCCTTGGTGGAGGATAAATGACTTAGGTTTCTCCCCTGAGTTTCTCTCTGTATTTACAGCCAAACAGGGGTTAAAACTCATTCAGGAGAGATTGAAGAATATTGACACCCAGGGTAATAGAATGCTGGTTGCTAATACAAAAACAGCACCATATTATAAGTACTGGGCTGCTGGGAAGTCGCACCCAGTTTACTTGGGTGGGATATCACAATCGAAGTTACGATATGCTTTTACGTCACTACGGTGTCAGACTGTGGTAACGGAAGTCCTCAAGGGGAGATATTCTGATTGCCTCTGCATATGTAAGGAGAAGGTTGTTGAGGATCTTCCGCATTATCTTTTGTACTGCCCATTGTATAGCGGGATTAGAGCCCATATGTGGTCATGTATGAGGTATCCAGAAGGTAAATCTGATCTGCAAAAGCTTATTTTTCTGCTTGGGGATAGTTCCCCTGAAGTAACCCGAGCAGTGGCTATTTTTGCGTTTAGAGCAAAAAAATATTGCCTGTTGGAAGTCCAGAGGACCTCCCAGCCAGTTTAGAGGAAGGTGGCTGGGGGTTCAAAATGCCTTGGAAATGATATTGTGGTAATTTAGGATTCGTGTTTTTTTCCCTCTGCTCCCAATTTGTCCGTTTACTACTTATTATTTAATGTTATCTATGTTGTATATAAATGTCTTTTTAGTATTTTGGTTGTTACCCTTGGTTATTTGTCAAGGCCAATGCGCCAGCACAATAAATTTTATATTGAACTGAATTGGTGCAAAACATGCACCAAAAAGCAAAAACCCCAAACAAAACCAAATCCCATCCCATTGGCTTACGTTGAGCATTGTCCCCTCTTAAGAAAGCAGGCTTCATTAATTAGGGTGCATGAAGCTACTTTTTCTTCTTTTTTTGGTTTTCTCTTGTGAACTTTGAATTTGTTTGATTAGTTTTACAAATTCAAATACAAAATTTGCAACCTATTTCAGACTTTCAAAGCAGACTTATTGATTTAAGCCTTTAGTGAAAATGTACTTTCGAGGTTGCTGGAAACAGCATATTTTGAAGCCAACACTTGAAAGATTATTTGGGTAGTCACACCGTTATACCTGCCTGGAAGCAACTTTTCTGCTTAGCTTGCTCACTATTATGGTATAGGCTACTCACTCCTTGAACCCAAGGGAACCTGAATCGGCTCCTGCTCCTGGGATTAAGGTTGCAGATTTGTGTTGAAGAGTCTGGGGATTTGGAGCGGTGGCTTCTGGGATTCTTGCATGGGTAAAGATGAGCCATGTGAGTCCTGTGAAGTGATCTCATCAAGAGGGTCCTGTCCCTCCACCCCAACTCTTATGCTGGGTCCCTAGCACTCAGCCCTCGCTCCTAGCACTCCCGGCTGCCTTTCACAGGGATTAGGAGTTATCAGAAGCCCATTCCTCTTGCAAATGACTTGTTGGTAGACCAGTCTGTTGTTCTACCCCTGTTGAGTTCCTATGGCTACATGGTAGAATCTGTGTAGAAAGAACTCCCCACCTTCTGTGGTGCCAATTTCCTCTTCCTTTGTCTACTTAATGATGAAGAAACGTCTTGTCGAACTTCTGAAATGGGCATGAACACTTGTCTAAATTTGATTAAAGAGGATGGAGGAGAAATCTAGAGGTTACTATTGTCTTGCAAAGCTAGACACTTAGGCTTGTTAACATCACTTATAGTGTACTCACCCAGAAGTTTGTGAGTCGGAATGTGATGGGGTGAGCTGGTCACACGGTTGTAGGGGGGAGGCAGACTGGGATCCCTAAATCTCTGTAGATGACTGCTTGAGTTTTGGTGAGTTGGAAGTGGGCAGTGGAAAAGGGGTGGGAAACCTTTTCTCCTCCAGGGGCCACTTTGAAAATTAGTACAAGCTCTGAGGGACTGGAGTGCAGGGGTTTGCTCAAGAGGAGGAGGGTCCAGATAATGGATCTGACCCCTATCCTTTGTATGCATGCCCACAATTCTGCTCCCTTACTCTGAGCGCAGTCTCCCAGTGCTTGGGGGTTAGTAAGGAACTGGATACAGGAGCCAAATAAGCATTAGCCATGGGCCACATTTGTGTGCACACACCCCTGGGATAGTGCCAAGAAATTCAAGGGGGGTGGACAAATTCAGACTGGCTTCTCCAGATCAGTGAAAGGACGTGAGTCGGCTGGTGCAAGACCTGATGTTGTAAACACTGTTCAGAAACTGGTGTTGCTCGGAAGACTGTGTTGAAGACCATCTTGGGGTTCTTCCAGGTCACAAGGGTCTGAGTGAACAGGTCCAGAAGTTGACCTCCATTTTGAAAGGACAAAAACAACCCAAAGAGGGTATTGTTAAACTGAACTGGTGAGTTTGTGCCTTATTCTTGGGGGTGGGTAGAGGCTGTGGATCAGTCCTTAAAGGGAGAAGTTCTCTATGTGGAGGTTTAATGGTAGGGAGTGGAGAAGAGGTTTTTTTGGATACATGTTTTCAATTTTGGCCAGTAGTTACATTTAACAGAAGCTGAGTGTTTGGTCCTATTTTGGAGTTGCAGCACGTGTGACGGCGACAGCTAGAAATGCACCTCATTAGTCCAGGTGTTTAGACTCTGCCTTGTAATCTACAAATGACTTGGGTAATAAACCTTGAGGGGGTGCGCAGTGGTGGAAGTGTGAAACCTCACAGAAATGTCTTCCCAGCACAGTAGCTTTTCCAAGAGATGTGGCTGTTTGCTTCTTTCCCCAAAGCCTCAGTTGAGAATGAAGCCAGTGAGCTTTCCAAAGCATGGATCATCCTCTCAAGGTGGCCTGAGGTCAGTTGAAATGATAACATTTGTGGGCCTTTGGGTGCCCTTACTTCTGTCTAAAGTTGCTCCTGTTTAACCGTCTGTTCTTTGCTTATGATTGAATGGACGCAGCATGAATTTGTCCCAAATATATATCTATATCTATTTTGAATGCCTTATTTCAGTGGGAAATTTGAAAAGCCCTCCAAATGTCCCCTGTAGCTTTGAAACGATGCCATGTTTTGGAGATTTTTTGGGATTCTGCCGATGGTTCATTTTTTGTTCAAAGGGAAAAAAAAAAAAAAAAAGAGAGATCAGAGGCCTAAAAATAACCATGTGTACTTTTCCAGGCAGAACAAATTGTTCTTGTGAGCCAAGCGTTTTGCACCGAGTCTGTCAGAATGAGACCTCTCTCTCTGTGTATTTATGGCATCGTGCAGTCAGTCACGGTAAGCTTTACGACAGATGCTTCCAGTTCACATCTAGGGAAACTAGAGCCAGCTCTCTTCAGATTTTGGGTGTCCAAAGCTATCAAAGAAACGGAGACTCCAGAAGCAGCTGTTGCCCTTCATTTATAATGAATGCAGACCGGCAGTGGTGTGCGTTTTGCTTCCCCGTTGGGGTAAGAGCTGCCAGTTTGCTTTGAGTTGTAGACACCAGACACCACAAGCCTATTCCTGCAGTCTCTGCAGAGCAGCCTTACCTATCTGAAATCCTGCCTCTGCGTCTAAATTTAGAAAAGATGGGGGCTGGCAGCTCTCTGAAGCGGATTTCAGCGAGCTAATTATCTCTTTAGCAGAAGCAGGGCTCCTTCGTTGTCTCATCAGATGAAAATATCTGTGTTACAGATGGTCCCTTCCATTCATTATTCACTAAGGGGATTAAGTTTCTATATGTGAGCGTGCGTGTGCGCGTGAGAGAGCACAAGCATGGTGGGGTGGGGGTTGGGATACTGATTGGAGGAGAGAGTGCATCTCCGTTGATACTGCTGTGCTGTCTCGTTCTGACCTACTGTGTGTGTGGCTTTCCTGTGTGACCGACACACCATATGATATCCGGGACTAATTTTACCAGTGCAGATACCCATCAAATGACGACTCTCTAGCTGCTTTTATTATTCCCCAGAAGCCCAAATTTCATTGTCTTGCCTTGGTCCAAAAGTACTAGTTGTTTGTTTATAAGATACATTTACTTGTGGGGATTGTGGTTAGCACTGAGTCACAACTGAGAACAATTTTGGGAAACGTTGCCTCTTCTCTTCCCCCTTTCCCCCCCCCGATTGGTGGAAGGGGGTTAGCACTTTTAAGGGCTGGTGAGTGGCCAACTCCCACTCTTCCTCAAATAAAAGTGAGTGCTACTAGACATAGAGATGATTATTATGAACCAGGTGGGGACCCTGGTTCTAGTCTCGCCTTAGCCAGAAACTCACTGGATGACCTTGGGCCAGTCATATAATTCTCTCAGCCTAACCTACCTCACAGGGTTGTTGTGAGGATTAAAATGTTGTTAGTTCTATGTAAAGCACTCGGAGTGCCGTGGTGGTGGGTGCTATATAAAAATAAAGATGATTATTTATTAAGTATTTATGTAGCACCAGTAATGTACCTGTCTATATAACATCATTAATTACTGTGGGGTTGCTTCCCAGGAGGTGTACAGTCTAGGAGAGAAGAGGGAGAAGGGAGCACAGGAAAAGACAGGGATATGTTCACAAAGTTTAGGATAACTATGTGCATGTCCATCACTTGCTGAAATTGATGTCCTTCCTGGCGCATAGCAGGTCTAGCAGGCATTTATGCTGGTGCCTATTTTCACGGCTGCCTGATAGTCCCCTTCCACCAGCTGTTGTTATGGTAGGAAGGGAAGTAAGGGGGACACCCCAGAGGGAACACACGCGCGCGCACACACAGAGGCTCGGGGTCTCAGCACTCTCGTGGGGGAAAGACAACTCCTCAGGATCTTATAAGGCCCTAGTGGTCCCGAACGGGACGAGGCCAGATCATCCTAGAGGGGAGATAGAGTGGTGTTGAGAGTGGAGCCCCTGCACTCTCTTCCACTACACCAAGCACCAACACACACCCACCCCTTTCACCCGTAACTTCACACACAACAGCACAGTCACCACAAGGGAGGAAATACGTGCACGAGTGTGGGAAGCAGGGGAACAGATCCAGGAGGGAAGGGGGAAGGACCCGCAGAGAGTTCCCTACGAAGGAATGAGGGACCAGAATGGGTCCCAACTTGAGAGGGAAAAGGGGGGATGGGGAACCCCCTAAAGACACTGCACACTGGTTCTCTACTAGTATCACAAGCACCATACAATTACCCACATACACTAATCCCACACAGTTCTCACTAAACACACCAGGCACCCTACTTTCACCTGCACACACACTCCCTCTCACCGTCACACACACACCAACTATTTGACTGCAATGCCACGCGCTTCACAGTTTCCTTGCAGGAGGGGGGGCCAGTCTCTGACAGCTCTGCTGATCACCAGCAACTCCCCCTTGTGTCCAGCCATGCTTAAATAGGGATGGCCCTGCCGAGCACGCAGGCGGGCGGAGCGGCATGGCCGAAAGACCTTTATAAACAGGATAAAGTGGTTGCATGGTTGGAAACGGTGAAACTGAGGCCATGCCAATCTGAACATGCTCTTAGAATTTTTTTGTAGGGCTGGAATACAAGAGTAGTCTAGTCCAACTTTTGACCCAGAGTACTTTTGTTGTTGCTCAGTGTTTTCTAACTTTGGGAACCGCCATTTCAGGTAGAGCTGCGGCTGCTGGGTGTCAGCTCACCCAGGGTGGTGTTGGAGGAGAGATGATGTTGTGACAGCGGTAGAGTGGTGGATTTCCAGGGCTAACTCTAACTTCCTCCTTTCTCTGCTACTTTCCCAGTATTGGGACTCCAGGTTGTTCTAGCTTTGAATCAGCAGCTACGAAAGGGAGGGATATGGTGGAGTAACTTGTCTACTTGTGGTATCTTGCTATGGGGCAATTTGCATTTACTTAAGCCAGGAGCAACTCTCTACATAGGGTGAACTCAACTATTAAAAAAATGTTGCTATTGAGCAGAGGCAAGTCACTGTGGTTTGTACCTTTTTTGACCCGTAGAATAGTCCTAACTCTAATGATGTCCTTATGCCCGTGCGACCAGTGCGGTTGGGATGGAGTGAGCCAGGCCATGGTCTCTGAATGCATCAGCAGCAAGTTCTTGTCTAGAATGTCCCTTTTGGGGTTGTTTGTAGAGGACAAGGGCTGAAACGCGATCTCTAGTCCGTGTCCCCCCCCCCCCCCCTTCAATTCTTGCAAGAATCAAGGAAAGTCCTGGTTCTTGATTTACTTACCGAAGCCATGTGTGCGCACTACATCGCATGTCAGTCTCTTTGCCCGTCTCTGTCTTTTGTTGTCACCAACTCCATGACGGGGGTGGAGGCGGAGAAGGAAAACAACTGCGCATTCACAAAATGGCCGCTGTTCCGTGCATGCGCGCGGAACAGCCCGGCGGTTGCTTTGCGCATGTGCAGTTGTCCCCCCCCCCCCCCCCCCCCCCCCCCCCCCCCCCTTAAACATCATCTCAAGATTTCAATGACGGCTCTAGATTTCTCACGGGATTCTCATGAGAATCAAACTGATTTTAGTTTCAGACCTACACAGGAACCAGCACTTCCTAAAAATGCCTACATATATTCACACTTACCATTTTTAAAAATAAAAATCGCACTTCTGTCTAGAGCCATTGCCTACTATGGTTATGCATAACAATATTAACCAAGCTGTCTAAGTGACTCGTTAGAGAGAAATCTTTTTACCTTATACTTTTGTCTGTTCAATCACAATCTGACTCTCAAATGGTGCCGTGTGAACTTGTTGGGTTTATATTTGAAATGAAATGCAGAAAATACATAGTGTTTTATTGACGCAAACCAATTGATACTTTTTAATAGCAAAAATGTAACAGAACAACTTCCCATAGATCTTGGATGTGGTGAATCTGTTGTTTGTTAGCTAGATATACAAATAGTCTCGCTATTTGAGTGCTTGCCATGTGCAAATCAAGATATGGGTTATACGTTGGTGGCGGAAGTAGCTCTCCTTTTAACTGCCTTACTTACGTGATGCTTCTACCTTTAGTATAGCTCAGGTAACACGATCTTTAGCATATCCCAGGTAACAATCAAGCCTTTTAAGACTGGGCACTGACAGTATTGCAGACGTGCAAAGTCATGATTTTGGGTGACTGGAGTACTTACTGGATTACTAACAAGTCCTCATTCAGACTGACTCTGGGACAGTTCTCTTACTAGATTACTAGACTATAAACTCTCCAGTGAGTGGCAGAAGAGAGAGTTTATTCCATCTAGTTATAATGTAAATGGTAAATAATGAATCCAGACTGAGATCCTTTGTGAATATTTTCAAACTGTATATATACATGTGGCCGTTTCCCTAAAATTTCCCATTGGTGTTAATAGCATTGGGAATGTTGGAATATTAGGTGAGTGCTATAAAATAATATTATTAATAATGAAGTGATACGGTGACAAGGGCAATAGAAAAATGTGTGGAAAATATGTATTCTGCATTTGGATGTTGAGTAGTAAGGCAAGAAGCTGCGCCGTTGAATGTTTTGGGCTCCTTTTTGGTAAATAGGGCAGCTGGAATGGATTGGGTATGGGGAGAGAAGGTCTTTGTCCAAAGAACTTATGGGTTGGCTGAAAGAAAATGTCTCCTTTCTGGGGCATTTCTTGCCTATATCTAATAGCTATATGCATAACCAGCCTGATTGAAGCCGTCTAGTACAGGGGTAGGGTCACCTTTTCCCTCGTAGGGGTCACTTTGGAAATTAGTATAAACTCCAAGGGCCGCATAGAAGTCTGGGACAAGGGTGTGTGTTCAGGAAGAGGAGTGTCTGGATCAGGGATCTATGCCATGGATCCGTCCCCTATTCTTCAGTGCACACCCTCATCATGATATGCCTTAGCATGCCCTTATCATGAGCTCAGTCTTTCAGTGCTTGGGTGGTAGGAGCTACTACTACTTATCTCCATAGCAGTACTAGGCGTAGTAGGAACGGCTACTACTTATCATCTCCATGGCGCTACTAGGCGTAGTAGGAACGACTACTACTTATCATCTCCATGGCGCTACTAGGCAAACGCAGCACTTTACAATCACAGATTTTGGAGACAGGTCCCTGTCCAGTAGGCTTACAATCTAAGATGGACAAGAGGGAGGGGAACACAAGGGCAGACAGACATGCGCATATTCCTGTTTTACAGATGGGGAACTGAGGCTGAGAGGTTGTGACTTTCCTAAGGCCATGTATTGAGTTCATGGCTGGGGCAGGATTTGAACCCTGGCTTTCCAGAAACTGGATCCAGAGGCCAAATAAAAACTAACCACGGGCCTCATTGCCTCCTGTGCTTGAGGTTCCCCATCCCTGGTCTAGCCTGTTAGCTTTGCCTTCTTTAAAGTAGAAAATAAAGGAGAGAAGTTCCAATTTGTTCTAATTTTTTTTTCTTTCCTTTTTTAGCTGGAAAGAGGTGACTTCCTTTCAGAAGAATGGAGAGAGAGAATTGCAAACACAAGGTACAATAATAATAGATTGTGGCTTGTTACGTCTGTGTTTTGTAATGACCCACCATAGTCAGGATCCAGCCCATGCAAACATCTGGCGGGTGCATTTCGATGTGATGGTAGCCACTGGGTTAAACCGCGCTAAACGCAACCACCATCACGTTTGAAAGCTTTGAAAGCACCCATTGACTTGCACTGCTGTATAAATGTTGTTATTCCTTTAACATAACTTTTGACTATACGAGGTAAGTTGTCTGCTACCTAGGAAACTGTTGGAGCGAACAATGGTTATCCCTTATTTTTAAAACGTGCTTTTAAAAATAGTTTGGATAGTATATAACTGTCTTTGTACAAAACCACAACTACTCCCTATAAAGTTCTCAAAGGATTTTTTCCATCCAAAACGCCTTATTCATTTGACCTTATTTTGTGAGTAGAAGCTAATTAACGTTTGCTGTCAAAGAGCTTTTGGTTTTGCTTGAACAATAATTGCTGCTTTGTCCCATCTCCAAGTACAGCAAAACACCACCACCTTTGATGTTGTGCAGTACACGTTTCCTGTAGGAACCACGGCAATAACAGGAGATACTGTGGATTGAAGGACAGTATTGGTAGCTGTAGCTGGCTCGTTTTTGATTTTTTTGCAAATCGAGTTTGAGGATTCATAAATGAATTTGGTTTAACCAAGTGTAAATCATAGTCACACAAATTCTGACTTTAGATATTTTGGTTCTTTAAAAAAAGAGAGCGTTTGTAATGCAGATGTTTAATATTCAGTCCCCACATCTCTCCTCTCCTGCAGTAGCCACCTTTCCTTCTGGATAGTATGTGTGAGCAGAAAGAGAAGCAAAAGAGGAAGAGGAGACTCCTCAACTTTTGGGGGGTGGAAATGTGCTTTCTGCTCTAGCTCTGCAGAGTCACTGAACTGACCGCAATTTGCTTCTCCCTCAGCGGAATGCAAATGAGCATTTAAGCAGCTTCTTTCCCGTTCTGTAGAAAGGGAGTGAACAGAGAAGCTAGGGGGGAAATTTTCAAGATTTGTTTTTATAGGAAGACTATAATTTGCATACCAAGATAAACAAATCCTTATTTTGATGAGTATTATAGCTTTTATTTATAAAACCTGTATCAAAATATTAGCAAGTCTGTTTTCCTCTGAACAAGTTAGCTTTCAGATGTTGAAATGGGTCACCCTGATGTCTGGAGCTGTTGATCGTGTCCTAGAATCTACAAACAGATGTTAAGCCTTTTTTTCAGGGCCTTTTTCACAAAGCCTTTGACTCTGTTGTACTGTAAGATGGATCAAGTACATGCTTCCAATGAAGAAAGATTTCCTTTTTTCTTTTACTGTTCCTCTTTTGGTCATCTTTCCTCTGGGAAAGGAAGGTGCTGCCACTGGAGAAAGAGCAGGGATCAGGGCAAGACAGCATCAAGCTTTGCAAAAAGTAAAAAATGGAATTTGAAACGCACAAGTGTGATTAGCTTTGAATATTTGTGTTTTTTCCCTAGTTGTGTTGAACAGTTTTGATGTTGTCCTCTATGAAAACCATCCGTTACTTAGTCTGCATTGTTTGTGCTTCAGTTAGAAGAGAGAACGGTTCTGAAAACCCAACATAAATGTACAGGGACTTATGTCCACATCGAAGGGAGGCATTCCAGTTGGGTGTATGCCCACACACCATCTCGTGCTGTTTAATTAGGTTGAACTATCCTAGAAGTCATGCTCCAAGATAGTGTTTTTAATGCCACAGATTTCTATGGGAGTTGAGTTTCTGAATGGCTTATGCCGTCTTCCAACTTGCTGGATTTTGCTTTGCAGGGAAGATCCCCACGCCCCACCCCCCAACGTGGGTTCCATTGCTATCAGTGGCATGTCCCATGTCGGCCCTGGCAAGAGGGCTAAGCATCATTAGGAAGATGTTAGGAGAACAAGTTAATCTGAGAAAGCTAGCATAGATGGTTTGTCTTCCTAAATATAAGCGTGCACAGTTAGACTTAAATTACCCTCCTTAAGTATGAGGATGTATTGAACAAGAAATTGTATGCAAAAACAATGTGTTGATCTGTGGTATTATAGTGCATAAGAGGGTGACTTCAGATGACTGCTATAAAGTATCAATAGTAGCTATGTTCTTATGTGCTTTAACAAGACCGCCAGCTATGGGGGAGACATTGGGATTCTGATAGCAAGAGCTGTAGGAGAAGGGGTGTGTGTGTGTAATGTTAACTTCATTATGGTGAAACTTGCTAACATACTTAAGCCAGAAGGTGATTAAGTGTCAGGATATCACTTTTTTTTTAGTACCACTATTGCTTCATCTGTTACTAACTGTGTATATAGCTCTTCTTTCTCTGTATTACGTGCGAGAGCAAAAACGTATGTGTTTTGGGAACCCCATTCTTCTGTGTGAGACGATTAGCCATTGTTCATCTCTATTATGAAAGAGCAGTGTGTGCAAAGATGCTATTTACCCTGTTTAATGATTTTGACCATTATTTTGCAGTGTTATTTTTGTGAATAACTTTGCCTTTGGTCCTGAGGTGGATCACCAACTGAAGGAGCGATTTGCCAACATGAAGGAAGGTAACACATTGATCTTAACTCTTTCATTTGGTTCCTGATTACGCGGAGAGCGGTTTGCTCTGAGAGGCATTGGACTCTGAGGTTTTGTACGTATGTTCGGCCTCCGTAGTTACTGCTGCCCAATGTCGGCCTCTGATTTGCTGTCTCTTGCAAACTACTACTACTACTACTACTACTTATTTCTATAACGTTACTAGTAGTACGCAATGCTGTACAGATACATTGCAACATAAAGACCGACCTTGCTCCATGGAGCTTACAATCTAATCAAGACACAAAGACACAGACAACTACAAATAGGAGTCTTCCTATGAATAATGGATTACAGTGTGCCAGGTATACAGTAAGTTTATTTATTTCAGTTAACGTGGTTGAAATCAACGATATGGATAGGGCCTGGGTTCATGATTTTAAAAGTGATCTCGTAGAAGTAGGCCTTTAGGCAGGACTTGGATACTGACAGGGAGGTGGCCTGATGCACATGGACTTCAGGAAGTTTGTTACAAGCATATGGTGCAACAAGGTGGAAAGCACAGAGTTGGGAGTTGGTGATGGAGGAGAAAGGTGGTAGCTCAGTGGGAGACCTGTGAAAAGCAAGTGGCATGTGATGAAGACTGGATTAGGGTTTTACTAGTGTGTCCAGACAGGAAGGGACAGATTTTGGCGACACTAGAGAGAGAGAAACGACAGGTTTTGGCAGTGTTTTGGATGTGCGCAGAGAAGTAGAGAGAGGAATCTAGGATGACCCCAAGATTGTGGGCTGAGGGAACTGGGAGGATGACCGTGTTCTCTACAGAGATGGAGAGAGAGGGGTGAGGGGGGGGGAAGTGGCTTTAGGAGGAGAGAGAAGAATTTCTGTCTTGGCCATGTTAGGGTTAAGGTGGCAGTGAGACATCCAGGCAGCAATGTCAGACTGTCAAGCTGAGAGTTGGGACTGGATTCTGGGTAAGAGTTCTGGTAAAGAGAGGTAGATCTGAGAATCGTCAGCATAAAGATGATACTGAAAGCCATGGGGGAGGGGGCGGGCATCAGAGCACCGAGGGAACGAGTGTAGAGAGAGAAGGGTAGAGGGCCCTGGACTGAGCCTTGGGGCACACCAGCTGATAGTGGGCTAGCAGTAGAGGGGGGTCCACTAAAGGATACATTATATGTGCAGTGTGAGAGTTAAGAGGAGACTCGAGACAGGACGGAGTCCCAAAATCCAAAGGAGGACAGAGTATCTAGGAGAGGATGGTGGTCAGCAGTGTTGAACGCAGCAGATCGATCAAGGAGGGTCAGGATAGAGTAATGGCCCCTGGCCTTGGCTATGAAGGGGTCGTTGGAGACTTTGAAAAGGGCTGTCTCCGTGGGATGTAGTGAGTGGAAGCCAGATTGGATCAAGAATGGCCCGAGTCCCAAGGAAATCCAAGCAGCGGAGATGAACAGCATGTTCGAGCAGTTTGGCTGCAAAGGGGAGGAGGGAGATGGGACAGTAGTTAGCAGAGCAAGTAGGGTTCAGTGAAGAGTTTTTGAGGAGTGGTGTGACCACAGAACGTTTGAAGGCAGCAGGAACGGTTGCAGTGGAAAGTGATCAACGGAGGGTGTGACGCAGGGAGGGGATAACTGCAGGGGTGATAGAACGGAGAAGATGGGTGGAGATGGGGTCAGAGGAACAAGTGGTGAGTTGGGGGGAGGAGGAGAGAAGGTAGGCGATTTCCTCCTCTGTAACTTCAGAAAAAGAAGAAAGGGTGACAGAAGCTAGTGGAAGAGGAGGGGAGTGAAGCAGGGGAGGTTGAGGGGGCTTGACAGAGAACTCTAGGTGAATATTGTGAATCTTGGCATAGAAAAAATCAGCCAGAGCAAAGTTCCTACTTTAAATGTATCGGCATCAGAAGGAATCCTACTAAAATGGGCTGCTGTGTGTTTACTGTACGCAAGTGGTTTGACAGAAGGGCTTATCCGCTGCAGCGTCTTCATAATGATTTTGAATATTCAATCCTGAATGTGTGTCCTCCACTCCAGTTTTAATTACTCGGTTTGTATGCAAGTTTGGTGACATCTAAGGCTTTAAGAACTTTTGCAAGCTCTTGTTTCAGCCCTAGGAAGTACCCATTCTGGCTGTGGATGTTTTTCAGATAGCCGTGAATACAAAACCTGCTATTCTTTTAAGCTCCGAGGAAGCGATTAGTAAGGGATTGCAATGATGTAAGAGGTCTTTTCTCAATAAAATTGGCCGCAGAAAGGAAAGGAAGAACACTCAATGTGCCAAGACAATAATAAAGAATTCTCCTTTGTTGGGTCTGCCTTTCCCACTTCAGTCAGCTTTGACCGTGGAGGAGTCATGTTTTGTTTTATTCCAGCTTGCTTCTATTCTGGTCCTTATCTACTCCCACAGTGCTGTTGGGCTTGGGTTCTGATGACTCAGGGTGCCATTAACGGAGAATGGAACTTCTCACAGCTGTGATGGTTTAGAAGCTCCCTATAGAAGATGGTAATGACTCGGTTATCATCTGATGCCAACTGGATGAGTGTTTCATTCCAGTTCCTTGTGGTCAAGCAGTCACACCACAGTGGCTACTGTTTGGAATTCTCCACTCTAGTAAATAAATTAAGTCCAGTCTCCCGTCGGCTCAGTCTCTTCCGTTTGCCCTAAAGATAACTCTATATTAGAGAGGAACTTATTTGAGGCAGTAGCAGCTGGGGTAACAGATGTTCCCACTGTTTCTGCTTTTGCTGTACCTGCTGTGGGAATAAATAAGGTTTCAGTTGCAAAGGTGGTTAATCCAACAAGTATTAAATTTCACCTAATGCGTCTTAATTGTTGAGAGGCAGTTTGGCTTTGAATAGGCATTATGGTGAGAAGCAGAGTCTCGGCAGTTGAGTGACAATAGGACTGAAATCTCTAAAATTGAGTCTCCTTTTAATATTCTTTTTTCCTGTGTGAAAAAAGGAGATAATCCATATTTCTCTATGCCACATTGATGAGGAATATTAGCTAATGTTTGAACATGTAAAATGCTGCAATTGGAAGAGTTTTGTTTTGCCATCTTTTCTTCCATCCCTCCAAATATAGGTTGAAAATCACCCCAAATGCCATGATATTTTGACGGCCCCCACCCCCTTGCTTCTACCTTTTTAGTTCTTGAAGACAAACAAAAATTGAACTTAGATGTGAGAAGCGTAACAAAAACAGAGAATCACTTTAATGAAAATTAACCCAGTGGCCGGTAACAATTATTAGTAGTAGCTGTGGAAGCAATACAGTTTTATTTATTTATTTATTTATTTATTTATTTATTTTATTTGTTTTTGTTACTCATAAGTAAGCATAAACAAAACCAATTAAAATTCCTTATTCCAAATCCTGTCCAACCGCAAAACACCCAGCCAAATAGCTGTTAATCCGAAATATAAATATTAAAACTGTAGTCCAGCAAGTCAGGCAAGTTGGTTAACAGATTATTGAGCCTGACTTCAGAGATGCCCCATTGAATTTTTATTGATTTTAATAATAGAAAAAGCCAAGGAAGGAGCATGGCTTAATGTCAGGGAGACAAGAAATCGGAGTTATGTCCCCGACCTGCAGTGCGGCACCGAGTGTATCTTTGCTCTTCAAGTGTCTTCGTCTGTAAAATGAGGAGAATCCTACTTTATGAAGGGTTTTAAGATTACTGCATGAAAAGACTAATTTAACAGCTAATTGGTGGTGGTACTTGAATTGGCTGGATGAGGCCAATACAATATAAAACTAAGCAAGGTTGATGTTTCTGTTTTTAAATTGCTCTTCGTGTGATATAACTTACTGACTCTCTCCTGCCCTCCCACGCTTTCCAAGAAATAGCATTAATGAGCTTTATTATGCTTCTCTTCCCCCCCCCCCTTTCCCTCCCCAGGTGGCAGAATTGTGTCGTCAAAACCTTTTGCACCTCTAAACTTTAGAATCAACAGTCGAAACTTGAGCGGTAAGATTGGCCTTTCTTGTGGCTAAATATGATTGTTTAATGTTCAACACCTTGCTTGGTTTAACAAGAAATGCTGTGTAAGAAAGCAGAAATGTGCTACTGCATCTTAAATCTTAGACACCAAGGGCATGTCCTTATGAGGGCTTTCTTTTGGCAGTAACTGCCTCCTAACTTGACTCTCCCCACTTTTATGTTCACACAAACATAAGGGGTTACAACGAGTTACTTCTTGAAACCAGTGCAGGTAAAATGAAGAGGAAAGTTCCTACTCTGGGTGATTGCTCGTGTGTACTTATTGGAAAATTACTTCCCTTGCAAGCCTTTACTGTCCCAGCAATCTGCAGTACTTACTGCTGCCTCCATTCTCATAATGCCTTGCTGCTTGGTAATCGGCACCCCCTGCTGGCAGTTCCCTGCAGGATCCCAAGTAGGGGATAAGTTATTTAACTCCTGGCTCTCTCTGTTTGGGGGGAACAGAGGCAGAGAGGGAGAGTTCGTCTGAGATACCTACTTGTTTCAGATATTCTTATGAGAACAAGACCAAGCAAGGGTGATGCAGAAGTTCTCAAACTATGGCTTATGAACCCAAGCAGAGCAAATCTCATTGAATGCAGTATTTCATAAGCATGCTATATCTTTCACTGTCAGAAGTGACAGGATTAGGTTTAAATCTGAAAATGAGGCCACATGGGTAAAGAATTTGGGAACCGCTGCTTTAGATGGAACATTTTGTCTGCGCAACCTCTTCTTTGCTGCTGTCTGGCACTGTGGGATAAATCTCAAAAGACATGCAAAGTATATAAAATATCAAAACTATGACCCCATTAGAGGTCACAACCCATAGTTTGGGAACCTCTGCCTGGGGTATCTCAGGTACAAAGTTGGTGTATGTAAAAGCTCCCCTTTGCCACGAACTCTTCATCCTACTTGTCCACCTCGCAGAAAAATACAAGAATGGCTTTGAATAATGTGTTTTGCAGAAGTGTAAGCTTGTCTACAGTGCCTCCCTTCCAAAAGCTCTTTGCAGAATAAAGGCCACTTTCCCCTAAAAGCAGGAGAATAAGAATCTGGACTATCTTAAAATAGTGGGGAATAAGGAAAATGAGGGGAAATTTCAGTTGCAGGATTGAATCCCAATTGTTTTACAAGGGAGATACAATGACAAATATGCTTGTGGGATTCAAGACCTGGGGCTTATTCCAGCCCTAAGGGCTTTCTTTAAAAACAACCCTGTAGCTTTTAGTGGATACCTTACTGCAGACAAGTCTGCATTTCCCTGACTGAACAGGGAGGCTTCTGTTCTGGAAGTGAAAAATGCATGTGGGGTTTGTAGTAGAACTGAATGCCCCTCAGTAATAGAAAGCTATTCACTCACCCTGGAATAAAGTATCTCTGAAAGAGAAATGTAAGGGTAGGTGTGTGTGTGTGGATTCCACAGGTTTCCCCTAAACGACTAAACTCTGAGCTGTGGAAAAAAGACTTTTAAAAATATAAATTAGATTATTGTTTCCCGGTATGCGCAATCACCCAGTTAGTCCCCTGTAATAACCCTGGATGCCCATCTCTTTAGGAAATGGCTTGCTCGGTACATTTCTCTATGGAGCACATAAATTGCTTGAAGTGTTGTTTTTGTAAATTGGCCAAGTAGCTGGTAATGGGTCCAATGGAGACTGGCTTGGCTAGGGGAAGGTGTTCTAGCAATAACTGTTGCCTCAGTCTTATTTTCATTAAGTGTGATTTCCTTCCCCCTCCCTTCTAGATATTGGCACTATAATGAGAGTTGTGGAGTTATCACCACTGAAAGGGTCGGTTTCATGGACCGGGAAACCAGTTTCTTACTACCTGCATACTATTGATCGAACCATAGTGAGTATGGATGTAGACCACTGGAGCCTAGTCACAGACCTTTGAATACAGAGCATTTTTAAACCCCTAAAGGCGCAGCTTTTGGCATCAGTGCCATTTACCCTAACACGTATAGCTTATACGGTGTGTTTATATTGAAGATTACGGTTTGCTTTTATTATAATTAATCTTCAATTCCGTTAGTGTAACAAGTGTCCCAGACCAGAGTCATTTGTTAGGATGAACTAGTAGTGGAGTGTCTTTTTAAAGTATGGTTAAACTAGCATGCTTACTGCATCGTAAGCAGCATGTTAGTCTATGCATTATATTAACTAGTAAAAATACAGTCCACAGGCAAAAAAAATACATATAAAGTTCTTCAGGAATAAAGTTATTGACATTGTTGGTGCTTTTCCAACCTAGACAATAGCTTTTTAAACTTTGAATGAAGACTGTGGCGGGACCTGGAAGTTAAACAAAAACGAAACAGGAACAAAGTGCTGTGCTAACTGTGTAATGTATCGGTTGCCAAGACATTTGGGGAGCTTTGCAACAATTCCCATCCTTTAAACTTGTTTGAATTAAATCCTGAGATGTTATAGCATTAGCTTTTTATATGGGACTTTTCATTGCATTCAAATTCCGGTTTTATAAATAAAGCCTGAAGGAATATAAACTCTTTAGTGGAGAAATATTTTTCCTTTATGTTCTGAATGTTTATAGTGTAACAGTACAATCTTTTAAAAGTCTTGTCTAGTCTACTAGTATTTGTAGATCTATCTTAGAAAGAAGATAGGCGTGTTACTGATGTTGTGTACTAAGAAGCCGCCTGGTGTAACTAGCCTTCTGCTGAACCGAGATATTGAGAACACAGCTTTTATCATAAGGATGGTACTGCATTGAAGATAATAAACCATGTGGGGGCTTGGAATCTGTCCCGCTGTGCCATGTGTGCTGCTTCTCTCCAGGAGGAATTAAATGGAAATGGGTTCTTGATGTAGCTTATCAGAGCAAAAATTAATGTCTAAAATTTTGCTTTCCTACTAGAAATTAATGTGGCTCTTTTTTTTTTTGGCATGCATCTTTCTGTTCAGATAAACGACTGATTATCTCATATCTTCCCCCCCCCCCCCTCTTTTTTTTTTCCAGCTTGAAAACTATTTTTCTAGTCTCAAAAATCCAAAACTCAGGGTAAGTTACTTTTCGGTCATATACTTGAAGTAATGGAACGCCCAATCCGATAGCTTTTTAACCAGTAGCTTTATAAAGCTACCATAAGCAGATAGAAAATGGGATTTGAGCTTGTCAAGAAGCTATCTGCAGTGAGGATTATTCACTGCGGAAGAAGAGAACATGTGTCTTGCACACATGCTTTGCTTTGACAACTCCATAGAAGAAGTTTATAATTCTTAAATAAGTAGGAAAATCTAGAGGTCTTTCTGTCCCACTTGCATTATATGCAAATGAATTCCAAATGTTCATTACATTAAATAAATCATAATGCTCTGTTTCAATGCTGATTCTGAGCTAAGTGAGCTTAAAAATGGGCTCTCCATTTTAGACCTAACCTTCATCTTGAAATGTATGATGCCCTGTTGATCACTTTGCTGTACTGCTCTGCAAGGCATTCAAAGTCCAGGGGTTTTTAAGGCATAATGCTGCACTTAGTTAGATGCACTAAACAGTGGTTAGGATGACGACTTGGATGTAAACCACAAATGGTCTTTAAGGGGCTGGAGCTGTCTTCTACCTTTCTGGAAATTGCTTTACTTTAAAGGGTGTGTTTATAAAGCTGTTAAGGCTCAGTTGTAGTTGTGCAGTTAGGGGTGACACAAGTTTCTCTTCCTATGGGAGGGGATAGAGCCCATACAACTGCATGTTTCTTCTTCATGTATTTTTGTTAAACGAATAAGAGAAACTATTTATTGGTCCTGTCTTGTCACTGGTTGTATGGAGTGTAACAAATCGCAGACCCCTGGTTACAAGGGAGGAGACCCTGAACGATAGGGCAGTAGAAGGAAGACCATCAGTGGGCAGACTGGGGAGGTGAGGTAATAATGTCTGGTAACAGACATTATCTCACTTGCTGATGTATGACTAGACAGATTAGCTATGACTTATTCGAGAGGAAATAGTTGAACAGCATTTGTCTGTGTGCTAAAAAATAGAGAATTTTATCAGTGTCCTCACTTGTTTGTGAATTTTTTTTAATGCAACCTATTACATCTTCTGTAGGAGGAACAAGAGGCAGCTAGGCGTCGTCAGCAAAGAGAAAACAAGAGCAACACAACTACTCCAACGAAGGTTCAAGAAAATAAGGTGGTATTCCTTTAAATCTTCCCCCCAGTAAACCCTACATCTCTCTAATAACACACAAGCTTATGATCTATCCTAGCAGTTATTTCTAGAGTAGGAGTTTCCCAAATTTAATTAATTGGAAATACTCTTGTGTTCGTGAGGTTTTTTTCTTTTCTGTTTTGTCTTGGGGTTTTTTTTTTTGTAGCAAAGTTTATGCTTGGCCACTTCTTTCTTGGTTCCTTCTCATTGGTGGCCAAGCAGCATCTCTGGGTGAAAACCGATGGGGCTGGAGCCAGTTGGAGCGTGGGGGTCACTCCATAGAGCCGCCATGCAGCCTCCACTCCCAAGGTTGAGCATAACACCCCAACAAAATGGGCTGGTGCTGCGTTCCACCTTTCCACCACCACCGAGACAGGCTCACTCCTCAGTCCACTCTAGCCACTGCTCCTGGGACTCTGTGGTCCTGGAGGACTTGAATGTGTTGTGGCTGTGTGCACCTCAGTAGACGGGGGTGGTCACGTGGGTGCGCTGTGGCCCACCCCAACAGACCGGAAGCACGGTACCCCGGAGTGGCCCACATGGCATCATCTGCCTCCCCCAGGATGATGCTGTGAGTAGCAATCCCATGGTGGGTGGGTGGCGAACATCTGAGGGGCCCCTAATAGATGGGCCCGTGGCTCCAGAGCTGCTGCTGGCTAGTCTTGTTTGTAAGCGCCCTTTGTTGAAACTGCAGCAGTGTTGCTCACACAGAAAGGCAGGCAGTACATGTAGTAATAGCACACAGGTTCCCAAACGGTGGGTCAGTCCCCTGACTGGAGTTGTGCCATCTGCAGATTGGGGTCATCATTTGGTGGTTGTTTGATATACAGTGCCATCTCCATTATAATGCTGTATTTGGAGGGCCGTACCTCACACCGTGTTCTAATCAAATCTGTGTAATAACGAGGGTGCTTGAGCCATGGAAAAGATGTTTGTGATGTGACACACTGGGACCCATGCGTTGCATCATGTTATAGAACCAAATTCACGCTGGAACAGCATGTAGTAGAACGAGGTTGAATTGTACTTTGCACATTCTCTAAATCTCAGAATGAAGTCCTACAGGCAGACCGTTGGGGGAATGACTGGCATAGCATCCAGCGCCTCTTACTTTATAAACACAGCTCTATACCCACGTAGCTTTATGGAAATGACTTGCTCTCTGTGCTTCAGTTTCCCTTCTGTAAAATGGGGATACCTGCTTACCTCTCAGGGGTCCCATAAAGACTCTCGAAAGTTCGGTAGACCTAGAATACAAAGTATTAAAGAGCGTTTCTCCTTTTTCAATCTGTCAAGGATTCTGGTGGTGAGGATGAAAAAACTGGGGTGAACACGGTCAAAAAGCCCTCTCCCTACAAAGCACGCAAGAAAAAGATGAGTAAGAAAGGAAGGAAAATGGCAGGCCGGAAGCGCGGGCGTCCCAAGAAGTTGAATGTTACAAATACGGAGCACAAAGCCAAGAAGAACCAAACTGCACTGGAGCTTCTGCATGCTCAAACTGTGTCACAGACATCCTCATCCTCCCCTCAGGGTAAGCTTCGGAGCTCATGGGTTGCCAACTGAGGAGCCTTTGCCATATTGGCACAGACTAGTGCAAGGCTGGCTTTAGAATTCCCAGGTTCTGGGGCAAAAACAAAACCAGAGGATTTCCATGGTCCCCCTCCCCCCCGTAGAAATTGGCAGTCTGTTTGCTTTCAAAACCAAAGTAGTGCCTTGTTTCTCACTTACGCGCGCGCGCACACACACATGCAAGCACGCTCTCCCTTTCGCACACCTCTGGCAGGAGGATTATTGATTTACTAGTTCTGGGGCTATCAGAACTGGCCTCCCCTGTGCAGTCCCCCCAAGGGAGGAACTCGGGTCAGGGTCTCTAGTGGGTCGTACTGGACCGGCATCCTGCAAGGGTTGGTCTGAGATGACGTTTATGGCCGTTTCCCCCAGAGACCACAGCCTTTTGAATATCCGTCTTGTTTCCTGCTTCCCTGTCCCTGTGCCACCTGCTTTCTAGCAGGGGAAGGAAGAATAAGACAGCAGAGGAAGCATAATTGAACAGCCTGTGGGAGTAAAGAGCTAGGGAAAGCCTGACAGACGAGGAAGGGATTTTTTTTGTTGTTTTTTTGTTTTGTTTGGAGGGAGCAGAGCATATGTGCCCGAGGATGGAGTTCCAGGCATAAGGGGAAGCACGTTTGGAAGCATCTTTTGAATTTGTACTTGTATTTGAAGGCAAACCATGTCTCAAACGCAGTTCTGCTGCACTTCCTGTTATCTGCAATTCTAGATAACACCATTCAGCTTCTCCGTCTCTTCAGGGTCTCTCTCTCCTCCACACACACCCCGCCCTCGTAACCAAGCATAACACAGGCACTAGTACTTCTTTCCCTATGCTAGTCTCCCTTTTCTCTCCTTTGCCTACATGGATAAGCCCTCTGGGGCAGGGATCTGTCTCTAATTTATGATCGTTCAGTACCAAGCACATTGCTGGTGCTATATAAATGATTATCATCATGTTGCATGGTAAGGTTAGTAACAGGGTCTCCTCCCCCCGACCCCCAATTGTAAACTGACGATGAAAATTTTCACTTTGCCCTGATAGCAAATGGAAACTTTCCGATTTGTAAAACTTCAAGATGTATTTTAACCACAGTCTGGCTTGCCTTCCTTTCTAGATGCATACAAGTCACCTCATAGTCCATATTACCAACTACCTCCTAAAGTGCAACGGCATTCATCTAACCAGCTGTTAGTGACTCCCACCCCACCTGCACTACAGAAGCTGCTAGGTAAGGCTTCCCATCTTGATGAGTAGAGAGTTAAAACAAAAACAAAAAAACAAGAAAAACCCTTAAAGCACTGGCATAATGTGAGTTGTGGTGGATAAAGAAGATTTACAAGCAGCAGCATCCAGGAGCATTGTGAGCAGGGAATTGGGAAGCATGGCAAGGCCAAAGCTCCTGGGTTTTTTTTTTTTGGTTTTTTTTTACAGTAGGGGGCGGAGACAAAGGGATAAATTCTGGGGACCTTTTGAAGGGCAACAGTTGATCAGATACCTAGTAGAATGATCCACAGCTCATGCGATTCTAAGGGTGCTGATGCTCTTGAGTACAGTTCTCTTAACGTCAGAACTATAATGGGTATTCTGTCCTGTGGTTTATTCAACTAAAGCCCGTTAAGAAAATGTGTTTTCAACAGGGCCTTTGGCTTCCTGTCTTCTTCCTTTTTAAAAGGAGTTAGGATTCTCTCTGCATAATACTTCTGTCCAATTAATGGATGACTCATAGACCAACTAAGCATGTCTATGCACAAGGATCAGGAGGAGTGAGAAACTGCCATCTTGTAGCCCTAGCTCAATTTCTTTAAAAACGGTTGTGTTTTTGGTCAGGTTTGGTTTTTTCCTGCAGCAAAAGCATGTTGTTGAAATAATCCTTCCAGAAATTGACCCCCCCCCCCCCCCCCCCCGGCCCGGTCACATTCTGCCCAAGCCCCTCAGGTTGAGCTTCCTAGCTGCAAGAGGAACCAACTCCCCTACAAAGCACTGGGACAACAGGGTCCTCTCTAAAGGTTGTGACCTCATTGGAAAATAGTGGAGAAGTCATGGAGGACCCACCCCTCTTTTGACATAGCCTTACCCCGTATGGGGCCACGCAAAAACATCAGGGCTTGGGTTCAAAGCCCAGTGTAGTCAGGTCCATGCCTGCGTTTCTGGCACAAAAAGTTACCACCTGGCTATCAACTGTTGATGTTACATGTGAGCTTGACATTTTCTCCCCCTTCCTTCTAAATAATCTTGCCATCCTTTTTGTTTTCTCCCATGTCTCAGACTCCTTTAAGATCCAGTACATGCAGTTCATGGCTTACATGAAAACTCCTCAGTATAAGGCAAATCTGCAACAGTTATTGGAGCAGGAAAAGGTAGGTCTTTTCAGCTAGTCTCCTGAAGTCCTAAGTCTGTTACTGGGTGTAAGAGGCCTTGCTTGAAAGATTGTGCTCGGCTTTAAAGGAACAGGATTGACTGGGCTCTGTTCCCAGCTGTTTCACTGATGTACTAAGTGAGGGGAAATATATGCCAATTTTAGAGTGAATCACAAAGGTGAAGTGGCTTGGCCAAGCCACGTCACCTTTGTGATTCACTCTAAAATTGGCATATATTTCCCCTCCTTGCAGAGTTCTCAGAACCTAAATATTTTTTAATTTGTACCCCACCCTTGCCATCAACGGTGGCCCAGGGAGGCTTACAGTGTCAAAATATAAAATATCAAAATATGAAATGCCAATAAAAAACAGCCCAAAAGACAAAAAAGTAATACTCCCCAACCCTACACCATCCCCCCCAACCCCTCTCCACCCCAACTCCACAACCTCCTAACCCCCACTGCCAAACGCCCTCGCAAACAGAACTGTTTTACACTGCCTCATAAAGTTACTCAGGCCCGGACATAAATGAATCTCCTGGTTGGGAAGTTCTACAGCTGCGGGCGGTGGCCAAGAATGCCCTCCTTGCCGTGGAGAACAGGTTAAAACCCGGTATTTCCAGGCAGGCATCCCCAACTGACCACAAAGGGGACCAATATGTTCTTAGTATTTTCAAGCTGTTTTCCCGAAGGTGGGTTCTCCTCTGCAGACACAAACTGTGATGCCATATAACGGCAAGCAGAAATTGAGAATTTTAGATTTCCAAGAGAAAACACTTTAAGTTTCAGTTCCCAAGTTCAACTCCACCCATTCTGAGCTTTGAGAGAGGAGGTGGCCAGAAGTTACATGAGTGTTTTTCCCCTGTGTTTTTTTCTTCTTTTCCAAAATGATTGCAAGTCCAGTCTAGGAACTGTGGGGTAAATTGACCCATCAGACTAGGCCTTTTGTAGGGTAACCCAATTGTGTTTAAGGTAGTAGAAAATAAGAGGAACGCAATTCAAAGCAAACTAATTCAATGCAGAGTGCTGAGTAAGATAGTGTACACACATTTCAATCTAAAAACGTTACCTTCATGCTGTTTCAATGTCAAGATATTTTATTGCCTGCTAACAAAATACAGGAAGAAAAAGAAAAGAGATGTAACCTCCCTTAAATCTGCATGATCCTAGGTGTTGAGTTCTGCAGCGATGGGCAAGACGAGTGCTTGAGATGCTCACGGAGAAGGCTAGCTGCAGTTCTACATGAACTTGCTGCAGTAGGGCCATGCATCCAGCAAAGGACTCACTAGCCCTTCAGCTGTTTGTACGGCTTTCCCCTCAATTTAATGAGTAAATTAGTCCCCTTGGCAATACGGTGGCCATTGGTCTTGTTTTATACAAGACAGGCCTGGTTTTTTTTGTGGGGGGGGGTTGTCCATTGTCCTTCACTTATGTGTTTTTGTCCTTTGTTTTCCACATGCTGCCAGCGCTGCCACTTTGAACCCCCTCCTCCCCAGTCATGATCTCATTACTTGTAGGTGGGAAGAGCAGCGTTGGCCGCTAGCTAGCCAGTTACTTTAAAGTGCTGTGGGCTAGCGCTCCCCTCGCTTTCCTGACGGCAGGCTAGGCTGTTGTTCGGTGCTCGCTAAGACAGCAGTGCTGGTCCAGTTAGCCACCACCAAGGAGGGGAAAGGAGTGTCTTCAGCAGAGGAGTATACTGCTGTAGCTTTCCCTCCTAAGCAGAACTTGAGCTGGTCATAGACGTTTGGGGTGGCTGCAAAGAGAGAGAGAACTGTTCCAGACGTTGTGATATGGTGCTTGCAGGTGGGCATCGGGCAGGGTCCGGGGGTTTGGGAGTGATCCCTGTGGCCTGGTATGAGACTCAAGTGGGGGCAACTGGGAGGGAGGAGCTGTCTCCTGTTGGGCGAAGACCTGCTGAAGATGAAAGTGTTGGGAAGCCATTGGCTTTTTCATTGTGTTTGAGAGACACAGTGGTTCAAGTATCTTTTATTGGACCAACTAGCTTTCGAGGCCACATAGGGCCCTTTCTTAGGCATGTAGCGTAGCCAGTGGAAATATATAAACTGAGTAAATGTAGGGCAGGTCTATATTTTATTTATTTATTTATTTATTTATAATAAAATGTGTATGCAGCCCCCATGTGTATGCTATAAAAGCATCTCGGGGCAGCAAACAACATATTAAAACAATTTAAAAACAGCAATAATAGGATTTAAAACACAATATAAAAACAACATCCCACCCACCCCCTCTTCCTCAGGAAAATCCCGGCGGAACAGCCAGGCCTTACATTTTCTACAGAAAGAGGGGAGGTCGATAATCAGGCGGGCCTCCAATGGGAGGGAGTTCCACAGCCGCGGTGCAGCCACAGAGAACGCCCTCTGCAAGGTCGATACCCGAGAAACCCGGGGGACCTCGAGGAGGGGGTCCCCGGCCGACCGCAGGGGCCGATCCAGGATCCGGAGGGTGAGGCAGTCCCGCAGGTAGGCTGGCCCAGGCCGTTCAGGACTTTAAAGGTCAACACCTTGAATTGGACCTGGAAGACTATAGGCAGCCAGTGCAGAGAGCGAAGCACTGGTGTAATATGCTCGCGTCGGGCTGTTCCTGTTAGGAGATGGGCCACCGCATTCTGCACCAGCTGCAGCCTCCGAACCAGCACCAAGGGTAGCCCCACGTAGAGCGCGTTGCAGTAGTCCAATATCGAGGTAATAAAAGCATGGACGATCGTGGCTAGGTTGGAGTCCGAGACATACGGCCGAAACCGACGCACCAGATGTAATTGGCAAAATGCCCCATGCGCCATAGCCACCACCTGGGCATCCAGGCGGAGCTGCAGGTCCCGGAGCACCCCCAGACTCCGAACCTGAGATACCAGGGCAGGACGGACCCCATCAATGATGGGCGCTACCACTCCCCCGGCCTTCCCCACGACCATCACCTCCATCTTGTTGGGATTTAACCTCAGACGGCTCGCCCTCATCCAATCCCCCATAGCTGCCAAGCACTGGGTAAGCACCGAGACTGCCGGGCTTGAGTTGGATGAAAATGAGAGAGAAAGCTGGGTGTCATCAGCATACTGACACCGTATGCCAAACTCCCTAACGACCTCCCCCAAAGGCTGCATGTACACACTGAACAAGAGAGGGGACAGAATGGAACCCGGCAGGACTCCACACGTAAGGCCCCGGGGAGAAGATGAAAAATTACCCAGGACCACACGCTGGACTCTCTCAGCCAGGAAGGAGCGAAACCACTCAAGAACAGTCCCGCCAATCCCTACCCAGTCCTGCAGCTGAGTCACCAACAACTCATGGTCAATGGTATCAAATGCAGCCGAGAGATCTAGTAGGATCAACAGGGTCGAATGACTCCAGTCCAACTCATGGGAGAGGTCATCGACCAAGGACACAAGTGCAGTCTCCGTGCCATATCCAGGGCGAAAACCTGACTGCGAGGGCTTGAGAAAGTTAATCCGGTCCAGATGTTCCTGCAACTGTCGAGCCACCACCTGCTCAATAACCTTCCCTAAAAAGGGAAAGTTAGAGACCAGCTGATAGCTGGCCAGGACGCCAACTTCCAATGATGGTTTCTTGAGCCAGAGGCCGCACCAGCGCCTCCTTAAGGCAGTCCGGCACCCTGCCCTCCCCCAGGGAGGCGTTGACAATCCCCGCCAGCAACGGCCCTAATGTCTCCCGGCTGGCCTTGACCAGCCGGGACGGGCATGGGTCTAATTCACAATAAGTGGCTCGGACAGACCCCAGGGCATCTCCCGCATCTGAGCGCGACACATTCTGAAATCATCCCACAAAACAGGACAAGGCGGGGCTTCCACTGCCTCTGGTTCACCCACTACTAAAAGTGTTGCATCAAAACTGGTGGATCTGAGCGATTTTTATCTGCAAAAAAGTCCACAAACAAATCACAGTGGGCATTGGATGACTCTAAATCCAGACAGAGGGAGGCCGGACTGACCAGCCCCCTCACCACCCGGAAAAGCTCCACCGGGCGTGACTTAGCAGACCTATGCTGCACCACCACGGCATAGGTATGTATATGAAGGTGGATAGGACAAGATAGCAGGTGGGCAGAGGGGTAAAGAGAGAGTGAGGTGTGCCAGACATTTTAAAACAGTTTTAAAAATTACATATTGATGCGGGAGACAGAAACAGTAGGTAGTGTTAAGCACACAGAGAGGGCAAATCTTTGAGTTGGGGGTATAGTGGGCAACTGCTTATCAGGTGAAGGGAAGATGTCTATCGAAGGAACTGGGTTCACAGTATCACAGAGGGTGAATATTCAGGGGACGTAGTCGGTTACAGAGAGAGAGACAAAGTAGTTAGAGTATCTAGAAACTTGGTACAGAGGAGAACAAAACATTTAAAACGCAGTAGGCTGTAAGGTATAACAGCTATTTGTAGTGGCTGGAGAAATATTGGTCCTTCTGAAGTCCATTATTTTTGGTGTCAAAGTTTACAGATTTTTGTAGTGGCTGAAGAAATTTAGATCTTTAACTCATTCCATGCCTCCTCATATAGACCTGCCGTGCATTTGCTCTGTTTATATATTTCTCCCCCCCGCTGCAGACAGTCCTCCGGCTGGGTAGTACTACCTTGACCAGCAGGTGGCAGAAGAGTTGAAAACTTTGAGCGCATGCGTGAACTGCGCCTTCCTTCCTATCTCCAGTTCGTTCTTCTGCCTGATACCGGCAGGTTGGACTTCCACAGGCTCCGGGAAGATGAACCGGATAGACATATTCAGACTCCACGGGGTACGGGGGGGCGCGGGACATTAAAACAACCTCCCCACTGGGTGGTTTTGTGTTTTACCCCTTTCCACCACCTCCCGCGCCACTGCCCGGGAGGTAGGAAGAGCCCGCAGGGCCCCACGCTCACGCCCGGGTTCCCCTGCAGGAAGGATCGGGCTCTCTCCTCCGTGCTAAAACCAACCGCTGCCACTGCAGTAGCGTGGTTGCTGGGTAGATCTTTCCAGCTCCTGCCTCCCAGGAGAAGAGAGGCCAAGCCGAGGCCCCGTTCTCTCCCTCACAGCAGTGACGGACGAGCGGGCTGGACAGGAGACCAATCACCTCAACATGGAGGTAAGAAAGAGGGGTTAAGGCGATAGTCTCGCCTCACAACATCAGCCCTCTCCTCCCCCTCTGTCCTCCTTCCTTCCCTCATGGCAAAGGGGAAAAGTCTCTTTAAAATATTTGCAGCCCTTTTCTTATGTCGGCAGTTCCCTGCTGAACACGGCACGCCGATAAGCCCCTCTCAGAAGGCCGCCCCCCCAGCCTCAGGAGACTCAGGCGGACGGGCTGGCGCAGTTAAATTTAAATATGGTCAAGATGGTGGAATCCATCTCGTGGTTGTGCGAGAGGCAGGGCAGGAAGAGGGGGGTCCAGGCCATCCCAGGCAAAGGCTCCCCTAACTAAAAAAAGGAGGGGAAAATGACAGAGCAGGGAGCTAGGGCCACCAGGAGGGTGCAGGTTCCCTCCATCTAGGCTCCCCACAATCCTCACACAGCAGCTCTGAGGAGATTCGGGGGGCTTCAGCCTCTTGCCTTTGGCAGTCCGAATTAGAGTCTGATTCCTCTTATTCAGAGGAAGAAGAGGGAGAGTGGCAGGAGCCGGCACAACCTGATAGGGATCAGGATAGACACTTCCCCTTTTCATTTAGAGAGGAGCTAATGGAGCAAGTGATAAAGACCTTGCAGTTGGAGGAGAAACCCTCAAAAGATAAATCTGAATCTGAGCAGGAGGATGACAGACAGCTCCTGCCATCCGCCTCGGGTAGGGATCTGGGTGTTCCCTTAGACAAGGCATTTGAAAAACTCTTGATTACAGAGTGGAAAGCCCCAGCCCAAACAGCGAGGCTTGATAAGTCACAGGAGGCTCTCTACCGGTTCTCCAGGAGGAAGGAGTACCTATTTAAAACCCCAAAGGTGGATGCGGCGGCTGCCTCCTTGGCTAGAAGACGGTGTTTCCAACGGAGGGTGACTGCTATCCGAAGGACTCTTCAGATAGGGGGCGCTCAGGAAAGCATTTGAGGCAAACTCCACCGCTATCAGAATTGACATTCTAGCCTCATGCGTAGCCAGGGCCTCTACGGCATGGCTACAGGAGATGCAGTCGCCAACAGTAACAGAAAAGAGGGCAAAAACCTTATCAGCTAGGGTCGTTCTTGCCTAACGCATTACTGACCGATGCGACTACAGATGCTCTGGCTTGGTGGGCTAGAGCAGCAGGTCTAGAGATCATGGCCAGGCGAGGGTGGCTAAGGACATGGTTGGGGGACGACAACAGCAAAGAGCCTGCTAGTGTCTTGCCCCTATAAGGGTCACAAGCTCTTTGGAACTTGCCTGGACAAGGTCCTGGAAGAGGCAAATGATAAATCTAAGAAAAAGACACTACAGCAAGTGGAAGTGAGGAAGAAAACTTTTCGCACCCCCTTTTTTCGATTTCGAGGCTCCCAGTACTCGTCGTCCTACCCCTCGGGGCAAAGGGAGAGGTCAGTTACAGGACGGATTTTCACAGACAAAATCTTCAATTCAGGGGCCAGCACCAGCGAAGACGAACGTGGCAGACCACGAGAGCAGTCTGGTCCTTCCACAGCCAAGCAAGCATGACTGGCTAGGAGGGGGAGGAATAGGAGGACGCCTATCAGGTTTTGTAGAGATCTGGACAGAGTCCATCTCAGACCAGTGGGCCCTCCAAATCATAGCTCTGGGATACAGATTAGAATTCCTCCAAAGACCAAAGGGCTGTTTCATCCCGTCCCCCCCCCCTATCAAGAAACCCTCAAAAGGCATTAGCCATATCCTCAGAGATAGGAAGATTAGCTTCCATGGGAGCGATAGAGAGAGTGCCGGCGGATCAAAAAGGATGCGGCCTCTTCTCTATAATTTTTCTGGTCCCAAAGAAGACGGGAAAATGGAGGGCAGTCCTGGATTTCAAGAGACTGAACCAGTGGATCTCTCCCAAGAGATTCAAAATGGAGACGGTCTCGTCAGTTTGGCAGAATCTCTCCAAGGGGGATTGGCTAGCCCCGCTAGACCTGAGAGTGGCTTACCTCCATATTCCAATTTTCCCAGCTCACAGAAAATGGCTGCATTTTGCCTACAACAACATTCATTGGCAGTACAGGGCCTTTCCCTTCGGCCTATCATCAGCGCCACGGACGTTTTCCAAGACACTGGTGAAGCTGGTAGCAAATCTACGCAGGGAGGGAGTACGTGTGTTCCCTTACCTGGACGATCTGCTGATCAAGGCGCAATCGCAGGAGTCAGCATCTCAGAGTGTGGACAGGGTCATAGCTTATCTTTCCCTCCACGGCTTCATGATAAATTATCAGAAAAGCCATCTGTCTCCAACACGCAGATTAGAGCATTTGGGGGTGATTATAGACATGGCCCTAGATATCACCTGCGTTCCAGAAGAAAGGAGGGAGACAACTCACCTTCTTGTCCTACTCCTACAAGCCAGTCACTGCTTGAGACTAAAGACACTAGCCAGACTGCTGGGGCTCATGGTCTCTTACTCCCACCAGATAGCGTGGGCCAGACACAATCTAAGGCCCTTGAAGTCCTTGCTAACTCCTTTCCAGAGAGAGCTTACACGAGGGGCAAATCCCTGGGTCTCCCCCCTGGGACATTTCAAACCATTAATGTCTTGGTGGTTAGACCCCAAAAGATTTTGAGAGGGGGTGCCTCTCGCAGACCCTCCTCGATCGGTGATCACTACTGATGCGAGTCTCGGGATGGGGGGCTCACATGGACTCGACCTCAGTACAGGGGTTGTGGAACCAGAGGGATCTGGGCAAATCCACAAACTTTCTGGAGCTAAAGGTGATCCGCCTGTCTCTTCAGTGATTCAGCCCACGCCTGAACAAATCCCATGTGTTGATTTATACAGACAACACGACAGTGAAAGCCTACATCAACCACCGGGGGGATCCAGATCCAAACCCCTACAAAGAGAGGCGTTTCTTATGTTTACGTGGGCTCAGGTTCACTTGGCCTCTCTGAAAGCAGTTCACATCAAAGGGTCAGAGAACTCTCATGCAGACTGGCTGAGCCACAGGGAAGTGGACCCTCACGAATGGTCCCTCAACAAAAAAATCTTCCGGATGATTGTCAAGAGGTTCGGGATGCCAATCCTGGACCTCTTTGCAACAAGAGAGAACTCTCAGGTGGAGCGGTTCATAACAGGAGGAAAGGCACTAAACGATCTCCCTCCGGACATTCTAAATCAGGTATGGCCAAGGGGTCTTCTCTATGCATTCCCTCCCTTCCCATTGCTTACCCGCACAATAGCAAAAATCAGGAGAGAAAGATTCCAGATAATCCTCGTGGCTCCATGGTGGCCGAGACGTCCATGGTTCTCAGCTCTGATGGAGCTGGCAATTCAGGATCCGTTCCGCCTGCCGTTGACACCAGACCTCCTCTCTCAAGGTCCGGTGCTCCACGAGAACCCCAGCGTGTTAAATCTAACAGCTTGGAGGTTGAGTGCCTAGTGTTACAGAACATGGGGTACACTAATCCTGTTTTGAAAACCCTTTTACAAGTTAGGAGACCAGCGACTAGATGCTCCCATGCTGCAACGTGGAGGGTCTTCTCCTTATGGGTGGCGGAAAGGAATATCGATCCCTGCACAGCTACTATTCCTCAGGTATTAGAATTCCTTCAGGAGGGACTCGACAAAGGTCTGAGACATAACACCCTGGCTAGACAAACGTCCGCTCTCAACTCAGTCCTTGGGGCGGTTACCAGCATTAACTTAACTTCCCATAGTCACATAAGGCAGTTTCTGAGGGCAGCGAAGCACCTGTCCCCGCCTGTGATACATCGATACCCTTCTTGGGATCTTAATTTAGTGATTGACGCTCTGACAGGACCTCCCTTTGAGCCACTCACACAGGTTTCACTGTGCTGGCTATCCATCAAGGTAGTGTTTTCTGGTAGCATTTACTTCAGCTCGCAGAATGGCAGAGCTGGGCGCCTTTTCTATGGAAGATAACTTCTGTGTTTTTCAGAAACAATCAGTCACATTGAGACTGGACCAGGCATTTATTCCTAAATGCAATACGGTTTTTCATAGGGGGCAGGAGATAGTTTTACCCTCATTCTCTCCGAATCCAGTTCATCCCAGAGAAAAAATGGCACACACTAGATGTAAGGTGTGCCATTAAAATTTATTTACATAGAACAAAAGCCTTTTGAAAACTTCAGCCTTATTTGTCAACATAAGACCCACCATAGTGGGAATCAGAACGTCAAAAATGCTAATTTCTAAATGGGTTAAGCAAGCCATAGTGGAGGCGAGGCGTACAGGGCTACGGGTAAGATCCCTCCCGTACTTATTTGGCCCCATTCGGTATGAGGGGCTGCAACATGGTACGCATTTAGGGCCAGGGTGTCACGCCGAGATTTGTAAGGCTGCAACATGGGCATCGATACACTCCTTTGTTCGGCACTACAAAATTGACACCTTTCAATCATCAGAGGCAGCTTTTGGGAGGAGAGTTCTACAGGTGGTCTTAGATCCTCCTGGGACTGTTCCTTTCCCTCCCTAGATTCTCTGATAGCTTGGGTATATCCCAGCTGGAGGACTGTCTGCAGCGGGGGGAGAAAAGAGAATTGGTCACCTACCTCGGTGAATTATTTTCTTCCTCCGCTAAGCAGACTGTCCTCTGGACCCACCCTAGGAACAGCATCATCCTGGAGAGGGGAGACTTAGAAAAATGTTCACTTTAACTATGTTGCCGTTTGGCTATCTTACAGTTATGTATTCTCATCTTCTTGGCCGTAGGCTACTAGTGTTAAGGTTAAATTTATCTGCGCAGTTAGCCGCTTGTTCTCTAAACTGAGTTTTGGGCTGACGGTACTAAGCTTTGGAACTCACTGGAGATAGGAAGGAAGGTGCAGTTCATGCATGCGCACGAAGTTTTCAACTCTTCTGCCACCTGCTGGTCAAGGTAGTACTACCCAGCCGGAGGACTGTCTGCTTAGCGGAGGAAGAAAAGAATTCACCAAGGTAGGTGACCAATTCTCTTTTCTACCGGCTACGCTACCTGCCCGAGGCAGGGCCCTGCATGGCCCCGAAAGTGTGTGTATTTCCACCGCCAACAGTTGGCCCATTAAAAGAAATCGTTTGAACCACTTTGTCTCTCTGTCGCTTGGCACCAACACGGCGACCGCACTCTCTCATTGTGTTTGAAGAGCTATTGTGAACTCTTAGGACCAGGAAGCATTCTCTCTCTCCTCTCTCTGCATGGGGAAGTTATGGGCTGCCTCTGGGGGCCCTACTGCTTCATGTGGTGAGCAGCTCCGAAGCTTCCCCTTTCTGTTCCTCTGGGCCGGCTTCCTTGCACTTTCAGTTCATCCTTTCTTATTTTACCAGAGCAGGCCTTTAAGTGGTGGTCAGTTCCTTTTTTTTGTTAACTCATTTTACAAAATAAATAAATAACGGCATGGTCTTATTTTCACCAAGTAACGTTTTTCTAAGTTTAAGGTTTTTTTATAAATAAAATAAAATAAAATAAATGCTGATACCCACCCCGAGCTTCTGGGGAAAGGTGGGAGATAAATTCAAACAAATGAAACTTGCTAAAATTGCTGACTCCGATTTCATTTTTGGTTCAGTAAGTAGGACAAAATTATGATTCTAGCAAAAATACCAGTTCTGCGTGGTTCTCATGTTTGACTTGCAGCTCTCTGATGTGAAGGACTGTTGCTAATACCAATACAGCCGCCTTTTGAGAATGAGTCATGTATTTCTTGCTGCGTTCAATATGTAGGTGAAAAAGGATCAGAGTCATCGGCCTGTTCTTTACACTCTGCTGTCACTTGTTTGACTTGCGTTCCCCTTGGAAACAAAGGATTAAAAAGTGACTTAATCCTCCTGATCCCACACTTAGTGTCAGGGAAGCCAGCGGCAAATCTTATACTCTGCCAGAGAGTATAAAAATGAGAAATAGCACAGAGCCTGCGGAGCTCTGTGCAGGACAATGGAGATGTGATTTTTAAAGTGCATGGCAGAGTTATCTATTGGTGAAATCTCTCACCTTTTGATCATAAGTAAATGCTAGAACGCAAGTTTCTGATTTTATACCTAGATCGCTTCATGGGTTGCTGCACTGGGCACTTGTGTTTCACTCGTGCCATGAATTACAAAATAAAATTAGACTTGCTTGCCGAACACCAACCCACCCACCTCACTCTGCCTACAACCTTGATGTCCTTCAAATGCCCACCTCCACACCTTCCCATAGAAAGAGACGCACCTTGCACAAAATAGCTGCCTTTTCGCTGCATTAAAGAGCCTACCCAAAGTGACTACTGCTTAGATTATTCTTGAATGCAAGGCCCTTTAGTTCTTCCTTCACTGCTTGGGGGCGAATGTTGTGCATTTGCAGAGAGAGTGGCTCTTGAGCTGCTAGAAAGATAGCGGGGAGTAGCAAAAAACATACTTGGTATTTTTACCCATTCTTTGGGGGATTGTGAAGAAATGGGGCAGACTCTGGATCAGAGGAGGCTACAAGTTTATTATTTCCATGAATCACCCCACAGTTCAGAAGGGAAAAACAAACCGTTGAGGGATTTCTAGATTTAAAATGGAAATGTACAAAAGAGGTGTCTTAGCATATCTGTTTGAAGGAGGTTTTTCTTGGAAGGGAAGCAGTTGCCAAATTTGGATTCTGTTTCCAGCTTGGCCTTGGACTGACCGAGTTGCTCTGTGCCTCAGTTTCCCTTCGTCTGCTGGGAGATTACTGTAATGCGTACCACAGACAAGCCTTTCACCATGTAGGGGGTGTTGTTTTTTCCCTCCCATTTTTTCCCCATGTAATAGATGTCTTTCAAAAATCTAGAAGCACAAAGGTTAGAGTGAGAGAATTCCATCAGTGGAAGATATTCCCTGCTGTATATCTATTGTCCTTTCTAGACCAGTTTTAAATGTCTTGGGCTTCCTTATTCTTTATCGCTGAAATTCCGAGGTTGGTCAGATGACACTGTTTCCCTTTTCCACCCCCCCTTTCAGGAAAAGAATGCTCAGCTAGTGGGAACAGCACAGCGGTTAGTCACCCACTGCCAGGCACAGAAAGAAGAAATCAAGCGACTGTTTCAGCAGAAGCTAGATGAGGTAGGACTGGTGGAAATGGATTGAAAATGTGCATTTTGTAAAAGTTCAGCGAGTCCGTGTGAATGAAAGATGTTGGTATCATCACACAAAGCTGGTTTGTCTTGAGTGGCACTGAAACCCAACACTTTTCTTTTCCTGTAGTTGGGAGTTAAGGCTCTGACGTACAATGACCTTATCCAAGCTCAGAAAGAGATCTCCGCTCACAATCAGCAACTCAAGGAACAGACCAAGCAGCTGGAGAAAGATAACAGTGAACTCAGGAACCAGAGCTTACAGCTGGTGCGTACAGTTCTTTGTCCGATGTGCTTAACCGTGCCATTGCTTGTGTGTTCTGTACAAGATTGTTTGTTGTTCTGACCAGGTTGTATTTATCCCTCTTTGCAACGGTCAGATGAATAAATAATACCCCCTCGACAAGGCAGGCCATAAACTGTGAGGGCCGCCCTTTCTCCTTTTCAGATCATAAAATTGTTTTTGAAAGTTTGATTCCCGAAATGCTATTAATGAAAATAACAGAATGCTAATGATGAACCTTGCATGTCAACATGGGCTCAAATTGGTGAGTCGGGTCACTACAGTTGGTGGAGTTACTGCCTGGCTCTCTTTCTCTTTGTATTCTCCCTAAGTTGGCTTCAGAAAATAGCTGCTCTGAGTTTTTCTTTGGCCCTTTTCACACGGGCTGTGGTGTGGATGGGGGGGGGGGCATTACACGGGTGCACACCCATCTCCACTAGCCTCCACACACATCTATGCATGGAGCAACCGCTGCTGTTGCCAGTTGCTCCATGTATGGGTGATGGGTGGAGGTGGGGGGAGCGCACATGCACCCCCAGCCACCCACTGACCGCGGCAGTCACATGGACACGTCCACTCAGCGGATCTTTATGGGCATATGGGGAGGGGTGGGGGGCGTTTCAGTTTTTAATTGGCATGTATTTCAAAAAGGGGGCCACTGCACTATTGCAGTGCGGGTGACTTAATCCAAAGGAGAATAGGTTGGAGATGCAGAGGGTAATTACATAATCCTGTCATCTCAGAGACCAAGTTTGAAGTCAAATTAAGGAATCTTCAGATGCGATAGTGAAAGCTGGTTTGTTTGGGTTTTTTTGGCCTTGTGAGAATCCATAATAGAAAGCTATGGAGGCAACAGTCCCTGTGCATTTGGGTATAAGAGATTTCAGTTTACAAAAACATTAAATGCAGGATCATTTCTTAAAAACAACAACAAAACAACATTTGGAGAAATACTTTATTAACACAGCTATTTAACAATATGCACTATGATGAAATTTGCACTCCAAAAAGCATGGAAATTATGCTTATTTATGCAAATTAATCCAATAACTTTATTTACTCTTCCAATCATTAATACAACTTACATTTGTATTTAAACCGACTTCTCTACATTGTTTTAATAATGACTTAGTCTTCCAATGATTGTTGTTTATTCTTTCCATAATTACTTATATTTAGACTCACCAACTTGCCACCTCAACATCACAATTAATGCACTGGGTTAAACTCTGTCTTTTCAAGCACATATTAGAATTTGAGATTATAGAACTACTTTAAAAATTACAAGTCGAATTTATTAATTACATCCATTTATATTAATAAAATTAGATTGAAACTGTCCAGCGTAGAAAGACAAGAGTTCAAGGCAGCGTATTAATTGTGATGTTGAGATGGCAAGCTGGTGAGTCTAAATATAAGTAATTATAGACAGAAATAATGAATCATTAGAAGACAAAGCGCACGATCCAGCTAATCCCCTGCGCAGGGGCCAGCTGCCTCGGCGGAGAGTTCCTGGATTCTGGTGGCCACAGTGCCCCATCCAGCTCCATGCAGGGGACGGGGCTGGGGGGGTGGTTATTATTTATTATTATTAACAAACATTTATATAGCGCCAGCAGTGTACATGGCACTTTACAAAGTAATAAAATAGACACAGTCCCTGCCCCTAGGGCTTACAATCTGAGCGACAGGAGATGGGGGAGAGACATAGGAAGGGGAACAGAGGGAGAGACAAGGGGTCTAACATTCATGAAGATGCGAGGTCTCAAGTGCACGTACTTGGCTTGGTTACGATGAGGGTGGTGGTTATGGAGGGATGCCCAGGAGCAGCAGGAAGGGGACTCGAACCAATGGGAAGGGCACCTGGGGTCACAGGAGCTCCTGCATCCCTGCCCGGCCAGCCCCCCACATACCCAGGGTGTGAGAGCCCCAGACCGCACCGCAGCACGTGGAGCGGTGGGGGAGGGACAGGACCTCGCAGAGGCCTGTCCAGGTTTCACACACCCTGCGTGTCCTGGGGGCTGGCCGGGCAGGGGTGCAGCAGCTCCAGGGACTCCAGGCAGCCAGTGCTGGAGTCCCTAAGGCTGCGCTGGCATGTCTGCCTGATTTGCTGTGGGGGGTTGGGGGCTGTCCCATGGTGGGGCATGCCCAAGGGGTAGGGAACCCCTTCCGCGGGCTGCGCCCCCTTCCCTAAAGCTGGCGGTGTGGCCATTGCTTCGTCGGAGGGGCGTGACCGTCTGGCTGGTGGAACCTGCTTCCTCCGGTGCTCGCGCACCCCCGCTCCTGGCTGCTCCTCTGCCCTACCACCAGCGCAAGGCCCCTTGTGTTGGCAACACCACGTAGCTGGATTGCGCTCCAAGTCTTTATTGGAACAATGCAGAGACGTACGTTTAAATATAAATGTAAGTCATATTAATGATCGGAATAGTAAATAAATAGTTGTTGGATTAATTTGCATAAATAAGCATCATTTAATTTCCATGCTTTTTGGAGTGTAAATTTCATCATAGTGCATATAGTTGTTGTTGTTGTATTTTTAGAAATGATCCTGCATTGAACGTTTTTGTAAACTGAAAGTTTTGTTGGTTAAGAGAATTTCCAAGCTTTTTTAGATGTGAGGAATAGAATGTTATTTTTTAAATATATAATAATCTTCCTGCCCCCCTCCCCCAGAAGGTAGCCTGCATAATGCTAAGGAGCTGCTCCTGAGGCCACAGAGAATCTCTGCCACTTAGAGATGCCGATGCTGCCATCCCCCTGGCTGAGGAGAAAACTCGCTTCTGAAGCAAGATGACCCATGAGGAAGAAGGGCTGGGGTATCAGGAGGTGCAGCTGGACTCGGCCAAATCCCAGCCTGTAATCAATACATTGTGTCATCTAATGATTCACTGTATCATGCACACATTGATACATTGGGTTGGTATCGGACACAATGCATCAAATACTGTTTTTAGAAAATGGATTTAGGACGCAGAGAGGGCCGCGCTACCCGACGGCAAAAGTTGATGTAAGCTGAGTTGCCTGAGGAAGGGCCCTGTGAGGTCTGAAAGCTCGCATAATTCCACCAACTGTAGCGGGTCCAATCAAAGATACTGCCCTTGTATTGCTTTACTGCCCAGTAAGGGCTGTTGGCATCCACAGAGCTCCATTATTTCCAATTGGCATTCATGTTGCATCTGTTGTTTCCAATGGGCAATCCTTCTTCATTTTCGTATTTCATTTAGTGGATAATTTCTTGGCCACCACTTCTGTTGCTGCACTGGCTTCCCTTCTTGTTTTCATTAGCGTGTGATTCTCTCAGAATTGTGGTATTGAGGCGGCTTGAAGCAAAAGCTTTCAGGGATATTGAATGACATTCTTGGCTTCAGCAAGATTAAACCTTTCCATGTTGTATTAAAAATGACAGGAGACTAATTTTTCTCTGTTCACTTTTTTTTTTTTTTGGTGCCTCAAACTGATTTTTAGTAGAAATATATTTTTCCTCTTGCCGATCTTCAGTTGAAAGACATGAAATTACTTGTTTTTAGGGGTATCACTGATTTGATACCTCCCACTCATCCACTCCTTAATGCGCTTTCAGCTCAAGGCTCGGTGCGAGGAACTGAAGCTGGATTGGTCGACGCTATCGCTGGAGAATTTGTTGAAGGAAAAGCAGGCTCTGAAAAATCAGATTTCGGAGAAACAAAAGCACTGTCTGGAATTGCAGGTAAGATGAGAAACTAGCTTGGGCCCTACTGGAAATAACCACTGATTCTAGTTATAGTGCACCTGTATTTACTTTTATTTATTACTTATTTATTTAAAATTTATATCCCGCCCCTCCTGCCCTCAGGGCAGCCCGGGGCGGCGAACAACATTCAATAAAAATATAAAATTACAATATGTGGGGGAAAAAACCCCACCCCATCCCTACCCCTCGCCAAAAGCCTGACGGAACAGCCAGGTCTTGCATACACGCCAAAACAGCAGGAGAGTGGGAGCCAACCGAGCTTGAAGGCGTTCAAATTATTTTGTAGAACATAATGCTGAAACATAAACCTGAGAACAGCCATCAGAATTAATGAATTATGGTTAGAAAATGGCTAACAAAATGGTAAAAAGTAAAGATGGAGATGGTTTATTCTAGATAAGGTAGTTAGTGAATGCTTACCTAGGCTATAATACTCTTCCTGGCTTGCTGGTAGCTTATCGGAGGCGGGAAGGATGGTATTGGCTCATCAGTAATTCTAGTGAAAAAGGTCTAGTTGGCTTTGTTTTGGTGTATCCAGTGTCTTGCACCACAACAGTATTTCTTCTGTGCTGCAGAGTCCCAAGGAAACAATTTATCAAAATACAAAACCTCCTGCCAAAAAAATCTTTCTCTCAGTGGGATTGAGTCTCCTTCTCCCGTAAAATGACCTTCATTGGGTGCTTTTAGACAAGCACCTCCCCACCCACTATACATGTTGCAGGGCTGCAGTGGTGCCCTATGGGGCCCCTGTAACATGTNGACCTTCATTGGGTGCTTTTAGACAAGCACCTCCCCACCCACTATACATGTTGCAGGGCTGCAGTGGTGCCCTATGGGGCCCCTGTAACATGTATAATGGGTGGGTGGGTGGGGAGGTGCTTGTGTTAAAAGCACCCATTGTTGGTGTGGAGTGTCTGCCACCAGGCCTGGGGAGGTGGGGGAAAGAGGATACGTTTGCACCGGACTCCTGAGCTTGAGGTGGGGGCAAAAAACGTCAAGAATTTTCTTCCTTACTTGGCATTAAAATACGAGTAAAATCCTTGCAGTTACTATGTATAAAGTAAGTACCAGCATGGTCTCCAGAAATCAATTTTCAAAACTTAGGATTGGGGTAGGGTAGGGAATGGAAGGTTAAAGGAGCCTCATCTCCCAAGGACATACCAGGGTCTGCTCGCTACTTCCATCCCGTGACGTTAATTTAGGTTGTATTTTAAAAAATAAATAAAATTCTGACTTCCTTTGTATTCCTCTATGTCCTTACAGTTGTTTTTGAAGAAATCGGTTTTGAACTTGTATTTAGTTACACTTTCTTTTTTTATATACAGACCTAGTGCAGCATAATGATTTATTCCCCCCCACCCACCCCAATCAGAAATAGCGCTCATCAAAAAAGGGTACATCTTTTCTTCCTGTTAAGTAAACACTATGCCTAGATACAGTCTTTATTATTTTATTTCCCCCCCTCTTCATTTAAAGATCAGCATTGTGGAGCTTGAGAAGAGTCAAAGACAGCAAGAACTCATGCAGTTGAAATCATACATGCCGTCCGATGAGTCCCTGTCGGCACAGCTAAGCAATAAAAACCATTTAAGCCGTGATCCTGAGTCTGATCACGGCAGGTTCCATCTTGAGCTGGAGTGTTCTAAATTTCCCATGCCCCAGATCAACGGCATGAGCCCCGAACTGTCCATGAATGGCCATGCTACTCCCTATGAAATCCACAGCGCCATGAGCAGGCCTTCCTCCAAGCAGAGCACCCCCCAGTACATGACCTCCCACCTGGACCAAGAAATAGTTCCTTGCACCCCGAACCACAACAGCAGACAGAAGGCAGACAAGGTGTCAAGCTTGTCCTTGCCAGATTATACCAGGTTTTCACCGGCAAAGATAGCCCTACGGCGACACTTGAATCAGGACCACGCGGTCAATGGAAAAGCTACTGCTCATGAGATACACCAGAGGTGAGAGTGGCCAGTTTCTGAGCTCAGAGAGTAGTCTTTACAGCAGGTGTCGGGAACCTTTTCCCCCTGGGGGGCGGGGGGCAGAGCTGCTTAAGAGATGGACTCAAGAAAAGGGGAGGACCCAGAGCATGGATTTTTGTGCCATCTGTCCCCTGTCCTTGTGCACGCCCTCATTTCTTCCCCCTTTCCTGAGCTCAGTTTTTCAATAGTTGGAGGTAGAAACTGGATCCCAGTGGAAAGGGGCCCATGTAAAAACTTGCCTCATTCCCCCACCCTGCACCCCCAACATGTCTTGGGTTCCCCATCCCTGGTTTATAGTGTCAAGTTCCAGCAGTGACAATGGGCAATCCCTTCCCTGCTGATCACTCCCTGCTCCTGAGAGAAATTCCCATCTTGTCATCTACTTGGCCGATAGCTGCTAACGGACCAGGAACTTACCCAGTCCTGCTACTGGCCCTGACAACCTCCTCTGGCAACAAATTCCATAATTTAACTGTTCGTTGAATGAAGAACGACTTTTATTTGTTTTAAATCGGGCACCCGTTAGTTTCATGGAGCGTCTCCTAGTTCTAGTGCTACTTGAGAGGGTAAATAAACATTCCGTATAAGCCACCCCTCATATCTTCCTCCTTTTTGTTGTTGAGATTGTGCTATTTGGGATTTTAAGGTGGTGGGTGGGATAGAATACAGGATGTAGGAAGGTGGGCTGGGAGTGCTATGCCCTGCCCATGAGAGAGGGGAGAAGTGTGGGGTTTTTTGTGTTGCCTCTGTAAGGCAAAGGGGTGGTGGGGGGAGTCTGAGTGAGAGATGGAAGTGGAAGGGGTAACCTTTGGTGGGGGGGGATTTATGTTGACTTTTAGTTTTTATGCTGTGATTAATTTGGGTTTTTAAAATGTACTTTAATTTAAGCTGCCCCAAGTCATTCTGGGAAAAGGCAGCACATAAATTGCGAACTCGGCAGTAGCAGTTGATAGGGTAACCAAGGCAGTCATGCTATTTTTCAACAGGAGTTTGATTAGAAGTAACCATCTCGCACTGTAATCCTTTGTTCCAGAGCTGAACACATCAAAGAGACTGGCCTTACCTATCCGAGCCCTGGTATTTCAAATGGCATCAAGCTGAGTCCTCAAGAAACTCGGCCTTCTTCCCCAGCGGCCTTACCAATTGCAAGTGAGAAGGTGAGGACAACGTCAGCGTCCAGTTAAGCCGCTTTAGAAGCCGATGGCCGTGGTACTCTTGAAAAGAGGGGGCTAGGTTAGAGATGTGGTCATTTCCCTCACCGATAGCCCAGAGGAATGGCCGGCGTGGTGCTAGATGTAGCCCCTACGTGGAAGATGTGTCCGAACCCAAAGGGAATGACTGAGAGAAGTTAGTAAACGGGAGGGTGGAGGCTTTTGCTCCAAGACGCTTGCTTTTAATATGAATCAGGCTGACAGTCCCCAAACATTTTATTGCTCTCTGATTTCTTTTCATTAGACTTTTGCCAATGAAAGTGAGTCCAATAACATCCCCCCCACCCCACAACTACTTGACCTTTCTCTCTCTTTCTTTCGGGACCAACATGTTAACCACTCTCTCTAAAAGCGAATATCAGACCAGTTCTCAGTAAACCCTTCCATAACCAGGCCCACTGCCAGTTCCTGCGTCTGTCTCGGCAGAGACGCTAAAAGCTGAACGCACCACCGAGCGATGCAGAGATAAGAGACCGACGGAAAGGAAGCGCACGCTGCTGCTCCTTGTGCTTTGCAGAGAGAGGGCGTTTGCGTAATGTACACCTTCCCCTAGCATTACGTTAATGTTAATACAAATCAGCGAGAGAGAGAGAGAGAGAGAGAGGACACTCGCACGTACACCAATCAAATTTCCCCATATTTGGTGTACGCTGGAATGCTCTGCTGTCCACGTTTCAGCCACGATGGGTGTTTTTTCTATGTGCATGACTGGGTGCCCAAATCTTGCCTTTACAAGGACAGGTATTAAAAAAAGGTGGGGATTTTTTTTTAAAATATGAGAATAGGAAAATGCATGTGGATCGATGGATCAGTATTCCAGGCGGCAGCTGCTCTTTGCCAGCATGGGAGGATGGGGGTCTAAATATGGACCAGGATATCAGGGACTGTGGTTTTGGTGCCACCAGCACAAGGGACTAACAGGAGCACCAGGACATCACCCCGGTCACTCCTCAGCTGGGGTGAAGGTGGGAGCCCACTCACTTCAACTCCGGCTCGCGGGGCGGAGGCAGGAGCCTGGCCACTCTAACGATACGTGTGGAAAATACGATGTTGGGAAAGGGGCGTGGCTAACTTTTATACGCATTTCCATTCCTACGCAAGATAAATTCTGTGTGTTTTTGGGTACGTGTGAATGCACCCAGAGAGAGAATTACCTCAAGTTCAGGGAATTATGTTGTGGCGCCAGCTTTTTAAACAGGTCCCCACCCTTGGCGCCCACAGTTCAGTCTCTGAAATGCAGAGGAGTCTGAATTAGGCCCTCTTAGGACAGAATTCTATCTATCCTGGATGCAAGGGTGTAGCTATAACAAGAGACCGGCAATGCAGATATACCAGGACCCATACATCCCCTGAGCTGGGAGTGCCCTATTTCATCTCCTGCACCAGAGCTGCTTCTAACCTAGCTGTACCACTCCCTGGAGATGGCCATGGCTGGATGCGTTGTCTTTGCAACATACTTGATATTTCTAACATCCAGTACACCAGCTCATGGGTGGAGAACCCTTTCCCTCCATGGGACTGCTTTGGAAACTAGTACAAGCTCTGAGGGCCACGTAGAAGATGGGGAAAGGAAGGAGGAAGTCCAGATCCTGAATCTATGCCCTGGATCCATTCCCTGTTCTCAAGGGGCATGACCTCCTCTCTCCTCCTTTCCCCATAGCTTACTCTTTCAGTGCTTGAGGGTGGGAACTGGATCTAGAGGCCAGATCCATGGGCTTGAAAGGGGCCAAATAAAAACTAACCACAGGTTGCGTTTTGCCTCCTAGGCTTGATGTTCGTCACTAGCTGATGCCCTTGTTTGATCAAATACAAAAAATGCAGATGATTTTGGGGTGGGGAACATGCTCAGCCCAACTGCTTAGCGTTCCGTCTGCTCGATCATGGTTGGGAAACGGTTACGTGAGCTGTATTACGAAATTGTCCTCTTGTGTGTTTACAGGTTTTGCGAGAGAGAACGTCCGCAAATAACGGAGAAACTATCACCAGCCTACCTATCAGTATTCCTCTCAGCACGGTGCAGCCCAATAAACTCCCTGTTAGCATCCCTCTGGCCAGCGTAGTCCTACCTAGCCGTGTTGAGAAGGTGGTGAGTAACGGTTTGTCCATGGTTTCCATCCCGAACTAATGGGGAGAATGGGGTTCTGTTCTGTGCACTTGGGATCCTGAGGAGAGTGAAGAGCTTGAACATTTCCAGTGCCATTAGGGGAATGTTGCTGTAGCTGGCTTTTCTGTTGGTGCTTGGAAAACTAGATCTTTACCTTGGGTTTATTATGAGGACCAGTACAAAATTAATGTCTTTTTTTCTCTGCCAAATAAAATATGAAACTTATATGGAAAATTTGTATATCTTCACTTAGAAGACACCTAGTTTTCAACATAATCCCTGTGTCTATCAATATTCCCCCCCCCCCCCATTGAACAAGCTTCATTGATTCATTAATTCATTCTCCTGCCCTATTCCAAGGGCTCACAGTGGGTTACAACACATACACTTGCCCAACCCTATCCCAGCTTGCCAAACCCCTGGACAAATAATAATAAAAAAGGTCTCACATAGCCTCTGGACGATGAACAGACTTGGGCCCAGATGAACGTCCAAGGGGAAGGGAGTTCCAAAATTGTAGGGCAGCCACTATTTCTTTGTGTTCCCTTCCCTTGTGAACTTGATGGGCAAATGGTGTGCACAAGAGGGCTCTCCGGCAGACCTCAGAAGCTCACCCGTACATCAGCTTGTACGCCAGAGAGGCAATCTCCTCATCCGTGTATGGACTGTGCTGCCGTATCCTGCATACAACCGGGGCTTGGCACCCTCCGATTGCTATCTCTTTGGGGCATTTAAGGATGGGCTATGTGGACAACAGTTTCAGGATGACAGCAGAGCAGTGCGACAGCGGTTAGGCAAGAAAGACAAGGACTTCTACCCTACTGGAATATATGTCCTTGTCCAGTGGTGGGAAATATCTATCGTTAGTGGGGACTGCTGGAAAACAGCTGTGTGTTTGGCAAGATGTACACATTTTCCATGCAAGTTTCATTTTTTTTTAAAACAATATTTGGCTGAGAAAAAAGTAGGTGACATTGCTCCACTTATTTTTTGCTTATAGAGTAGCATCCCATGATCTGGACAGGGAAAAGTGAAGTCCTTTCAATAGCACTGTATCTAGTTGAGGTTAGCTGACACTTTCCATTATAAATCCCTGTTTTTAGTCAGTCTGCTTGGGTTGAACTTGTCCATGCCTTGGGATGAATTCGCCCCCCCCGCCCTTCCTCCCAGAAAGTTTCAGCTATGAATTTTTAGCCATTTCCCAAGAAACGTTTGTTTAGCCCATCTAAAAACAGGTGCTGTACACTTCATTGGGAAATTTTAGTGCCTCTATAAATTTAGAGCAAGGACGTGAAATTCGCCAAGAGAGTTTCCTCTGTCTTACGTTGTCATTCCTGTGAAATTCCACTCAAAACCTAAAAACTCAAGTCAACAAGCAGGAGCCAGGAATTCTCGAGTGCTCATCCAAATGAGACGCTGTTAGTCAGTGTTGCATTTGACAATTGAACGTTGGTATCTGCTGATCAGGAATCCAGGGTGCTATGTCTACCTCACAGGGTTGTTGGGAGTTGGTTTGCAGGGAATTTTAAAATGAATATGCCTGAAGTGTGAACTACACAACGGGTACAAAAAGGTCGTGTTTACCTGTTGCTGCTGCTTTTCAGCCTTTACAATTGAGATTGTGTGAAGTCCTGCTTTTATTTATTCAAGCTCTTGTAATCCTGACACACCACTGCTTGATACATGGGTAAAGGCAGAGCTTGGAAAGGAAGCTTAATTCTCAGCAGATCAAGGATGTAAGGTGTCCTATGATCTTGCGAATTTCCAATGGGTAATTCCAGCAGATTTATTTATATATTTAAACATCTATCCCACCCTTTCCTTATGCCTCAGGGCAGGCTACAATATAAAAATAGAAGAACATTTAAAAAAAAAAAAAATCCTCAAGAGAATCCCTTCCTAACCTCTCTTCCCCTCCTGCCAAATGCTTGGCCGAAAAGAAAAGTCTTTCATCGCCTCTGGAAAATGCTCAGACGTTAAGGAGCGTTTGATGCCTTTCCATGGGATATGTAGATTTGGAATCCAATGAGATTGGGGGGGGCGGGGGGGGAAGGAACTAATTGTGGGATATTTATAAGGGCCAAGCCCAGCTTCCAGAGAAAGGTGGGTATGCATAATGACATCCTTCACGTTGTCTGTCAGCAGCAGACCTCACGCTTTTATAGTAGTTACGCTGGAGAACCCTCATCTTCCCAGCTACAGTCAGTGCGTTTCCCCAGCCTGAAGCTGCAATTTTCCTCTTTCAGAGAAGCACGCCTAGTCCTGTCCATCAGCACCGAGACTCCTCGGCAACACTTGAAAAACAGTTTGGTGCTAGTTCTCATAATGGCATAAGCAATGCTGCTGGAAACAAGCCTCTGGCTTTAGCTACCTCAGGTGAGTAGCTCCCTTTCCGTGTTGGTGGCGGCTAGGGGAATACCTTGGAGGAACTGTCAAGGGCACTTTCCCGCCAAAAGGCTGAATGTCCCCGTGTTGAGGAGGATCTGGATTTAAGGGTGAAACAACATTGGGAAATGATTAAGGTGGAGGGCGAGGGAAACAAAACAGAAGGCTCAGAAACTAATATGGAGAGTATGCTCCAGTTGGTCAGCTCTGAGCTCAGAAGCTGGCCAAACATGTTCTCTTTCAGCACTTGTAGAGATGGGTTTCAAACATCCACATTCTGAAACGTCCTTGTGGCCTCGCTTCTATTATAATTAATATCACTAATATTATTAAACAAAAATATTAATAGTAAAAGTAATATAAGACCCACAATGTACTTGGTGCTGTTCAGTTATTAATTACAGCGAGATCCCTGCCCTGAGGTGATTACAAACTAGCAAAGAGAAAGGAGGGGAGAGCAGAGGAAGGCTAACAAAGGCAGGGAATGTATTCATGAAGTTGTGAAGCCGCAGCCGTGTCTGCGTCACTTCATTCCGTGGAGAGTGGGATCCTGAGTGAAGGATGGAAGAGGAGGCTGAGGAGCTAGGGAATGTTTGATGGAAGAGGTAGGTTTTCAGGAGGGATTTGAAGGTTGGGAGGGAAAGGAACAGAGCAAGTGCATTCAGGGAGGGAGTTCAAGGCCTAGGGGCAGCAGGGGAGAACGGGCAAATACGTTTTGAGGAGCAGGGAAGTCGTGGGCAGTTGAGAGTGGAGGAGTGAAGATCCTAAGCAGAAATGTGGCAGGAGACAAGCTCCCGCTGCTTCTTTGAAGAATAAACTTTGCCTTGAGTTCAGACGAGACCGGGGGGACAGAATTCTCTTGCTCCCACAGGCCATTGTGAAAATGGAGTGCAAGCTACATAAGCCGGATAGGTGTTGGAGGTGGGGGTGCTTAAGAAATATGCTCAGGAAGGGGAAAAGAAGGAAAGGAATCCAGATCATAGTTTTGTGCCGTGGCTCCATCCCCTATCCTCGTCTGCATGCCCTAACTAGTTTAGCTAGAACTGAAAACTAATTCCTTTGCTTCTACTAACTAATATGCTTTTCTTTTCCACAGGTTTTTCTTATTCTTCTGGCTCTGTGGCAGTCAATGGGCTTTCAAACAGCCCAGCCCAGCTTAACCATGGGGTTGATCAGGTAGCTCTAGACGACTTGTCGAGTTCGGGAAGCCTATTCAGTTCAGTAGGGTCTCGGAGTTCCACTCCCCAGCATCCTTCTTTGCTAATGATGCAGTCACGGAACTCTGGGCAAAATTCCCCTGCCCACCAGCATTCTGCAAGCCCCAGGCTAAATGGGGCCCCTCAAAGCATAGGAGGGGTATTGCAGTATGTAGACGCTCAGAAGATGATTTCTGAAGGAGTCAAGGGGGATCTTCAGACTGACGCAACGTTTTCAGATCCTGAAAATGAGGCAAAAAGAAGAATCCTCTTTACGATCTCACCTAGCACTGGAAATGTCAAACATTCTCCTTCCAAAAAGCACAGTCCCCTGACTGCAAGCATTCGGATGGACTGCGGCCAGGCGTACATCCAGGATGGGAAGAAGAGAGGTCGGAGGAAGAGATCCTCCACTGGGACTCTGAACATGAACTCGGGAGTGTCGCCCAAACGCAAATCCCTGCCCGTTGTCTCTGGGCTCTTTGCTCAGCCTTCGGGGTCACCGCTCAATATCAACTCCATGGTGAGCATAAGAATGATGAGAAATGGTGGGTTGGGGTTGTGGGGGTTAGGTTAACACATGCTTCACTCAGCACGTTTGAACTGTGGCTTCTGAAAGCCTACCTCCAAAATTGTTAGAGGTTGGGATTTGTCCATGTCCAAGAAGGAGATGGACAGATTAGAGTGCATTCAGAGGACGATGATAAAAACGACCAAGGGTTTGGAAAACAAGTATTCCGAGGAAAGGTTGAAGGAACAGGGTATGTTTGGCACTGCAAGGAGACAGCTCGGGGGGGAATGACAGTAATGTCCAATATCTAAAGAGCTGTCACCAAGTAGATGACAAGGATAATGGGCTCAAGTTCACAGGAGATAGATTTCAGCTGAATTTCAGGAGAAACTTCCTAATGGCAAGAGCTGTTTGACAATGGGACAAGCTGTCTAGGGAGGCGGCAGGCTCTCGGTCGCTGGGTATTTTCAGGAAAGAGGCTGAACCAACCACCTGTTGGGTAGGTTGTAGCTGTTGTCCTCCTCCACCCAAGGAAGGGGTTGTAGTCGCTGACCCTTGAAGTCCCTTCTGAGTCTATGATTTAAGAATGTGACATTAAGTAGCCCGTGTGTGAGTGGCTCTTGGAGACGAGACGTCTTTGAGTTTTTAATAAGCCGCAGAGATAGTTACAGCATCATTAAAACTGGTTTAATTCTAATTATAATCTGATAGGAAGAAAAATAAATGTTAAACAAAACGCTTACTTGAAGACATTGTGAAACAGAAGTATGCATGTTTAGAGTGCAAACCGGTGGTAGCCAGCATGTTCAGTGGGCTTTAAAATAAAACTTCAAGGGTTTGTGACAAGGATTAGTCATTGAATTCATCAAATTATCAGGATTTGATGTGAATTGTTCTTGCCAGTTTTGCCATCGTCCGGGTCCAACGTTGTCCCCGTGATGGCTGAGTAGGGCAGCAAGTGACTAGAAGGATCGGGCTGCTGCCTTGAATAAGGGTTGGCATCAAACAGAGTTTTTAAAACCGGAAGCTCCTGTCTTATGAAGTCTTCAATAAATATGAAATCTTGTTCATCCTTAATTTCTTGTTTCTCCTCACCTCAGGTCAATACCATTAATCAGCCTTTAGAAATAACAGCCATTTCTTCCCCTGAAAACTCCCTGAAGAACTCTCCTGTTCCTTACCAGGACAATGACCAGCCCCCAGTACTGAAAAAAGAAAAACCCCTTATTCAGACTAACGGCATTCATTACTCGCCACTGACTTCTGATGAAGAGCAGGGATCGGAAGATGAGCACAATAGCACCAGGTACATGTGGTTTTGGAGAGGTCAGGTGATTACACCGTTCCCTGGGGGGTAGAAAGATACATGCAAGGGCTAAGTTGGTTACATCTGTGGACTTGGAGAACTCTCTCGCTAACTGTAGTACACGTCAGAGTTCTGTTTTTAACATTGAGTGTATCCCTATCCCTCCCTTTGTCCACTCTAGATTGTAAGCCCCTTGGGGCAGAGACCTGTCTCTTTAGTCATGACTGTTCAATGGCAGGCACATTGCTGGTGCTATAAATAATAATATGGGAACAAAGTAGTTCAGATGCTGTCTGTTGTTGAACTAGCTAGCAATGCATGTATGCTTATTAACAGTAAAAGATAGCGTCTGAACTATTTTGTCTTCACCTCTTGCATTTGGGGCCAACACGGCAACCACAATCTCTCTAGATTATTTTCAACACGCCATTTAATAGCCGGCATCTTTTCATAAGCAGGGAAAGCGGTTGAGAAGCAGAATGAGCAGAAGTTACCTGGTCTGGTTGCTAGTTTATTGTTGGAGACTGTTTGTATAGTGACTGCATTTTACCATAACGCTTCTCACAAGTCCAGTACATCACAAAGTCTCGCCGGGTACACACTATAACTGCGGTATACTGCAAAGTCACTCTGGGTACCTAACGTTATAGAGCGGCAGGATCCGCTCTATAGCGAAGGTGTCTTGTACGCGCCACTATAAAGCCCCAACACTCTGTTTGTTATAAAACTGACATGGTTCAAGTTAAATTCATGAAATTTGTCCTGAAGGATCTCTTGGGTAAGTGGTTTATGCTGTCTCAAGTCTCAGCCGAATTGATTGGTTGACAGGCGAGGTATCGCAGTTGGAAAACTGCATTTTGAAGTCTGTTTTTTTTTTTTTGCCAGTCTGACTGTCTCAATCTGGGCAGGGTAGAGGGAGTGTTTGTTGGGAGGAGATGTAATCCTTTCAGAAAATTCAAGGAGGTTGCCAGGGGGCGCCTTTCATTTTGTGTTTTTTGTAATAATAAGTTTATTCTGCACAACCGAAGGTCATTGCAGGAAACAAAGTGAAATGTGGTTTTTGTAAATACGGTTAGTAGTTTTAAAATGATGACGATGTGAAAAACCAGTGTTGGCCTATGGAGCCCCTCCAGCCACCTGGATTGCCCCAGCAGTTCCGCTGCTGTGCAGCCGGCTGCTGGCGAGGTGAAATTAACATGCCGGCAGCGAGCCACTGAGTTGCGGGACCATCAGAAGGGGGCGCCCCCTCAGTGCTGGCCAGGAAGGTTTTTTAAAGGAAGGGGGTGTGCCCCAGAAGGAGCAGGCAGGCCCTGATCCAGGGTGGCTGATGCCCAGGGACCAGAGGCAGCTCTGCCTCTAGCATTCCAACCACAGGGGGTGTCGTAGCTTGGGGAGGAGGGGCAGAGCACGTGGGGGAGGGGGGGCAGATCGGGTCTAAGTGGGGGAGGAAGGAGCATGGGTGGGGCAGGTAAGGTCTGGGTGTGAGGGAGAGAGGGTCTGGGTGGGTGTGGGGGAGGAGTGGGGGGCAGGTGAGTCTGGGTGGGCGGGGGGAAGCTTCAGTGCTGCCCCCAACCTGCAGGGGATTGGGGCTGAAAGACAAAGGCAGAGTGTGGGTGCATGGAGCCTAAGTTGTAAGTGAGCACAATATGCGAGACTGTCCAGTGTCTTTAATGCTAACATGGCACGGGAGTTTACCTGGGAGCTTTAACTTGCAGTTTCCATGCTTTTTAGTGCATGATTGAATTTGCCAAGAGCCTTAACTCTTATAAGCCAGAGGTTTTTTGATTATGGAATTTATATCTTATTTAAGGTTCAAAGGAAAGCTGCACAACATCCTCAGAAGACGAGCCTGGGAACTAAAATTCATAACTTTATTTGACACCAAAAATAATGGACTTAACAAGGACCTAATTTTTTTCAGCCACTACAAAAGCCTGTAATGCGTTTACAGCAGACTGCATTTTAACTGTTGTTATCCTCTGTACCAAGTTCCTTAAAGCTAGAATTCCAACCATCGTGTCTCCTTCTCTGTAACTGTTACTGCTGTGACCCCAGTTCCTTTCATATGCAGAGTCCTGTCACCTGATAAGCGGTTTCCTGCTTTACCCCCTACCCACGTTTGCTTTAGCCGCCTCCTCTCCATGTGTTTCCCACGACCTATTGTTTCTGTCTCTCCTGCACCAATATCTCTCTCTCACAGCTCTGTTTTTAAATATCCAACCCCGCCCCCCTTATCTGGTCTTATCCACTCCCACCCATTCCATGCCTCCTCGTATATACCTGCCCTATCTATCTGGTGCGATATGTTTCAGAGAGTGACCCGGCCACTATCATCCATGCTTTCATTACCTCGAGATTGGACTATTACGTGGGGCGACCCACGGTGACGGTCCGGAGACTGCAGCTAGTGCAAAACGCGGCGGCCCGTCTCGTTACGGGGACGGGTGGCCGGGAGCACATGACACCGGTGCTCTGGGCTCTGCACTGGCTGCCTAGAGTCTCCCGAGCCCGATTCACGGTGCTGGTTTTAACCTATAAAGCCCTACACGGCCTGGCCCGACGTACCTACCGGACTGCCTCGCTCTCGGCACTCTGAAGTGGCCTCTGGTCTGCCGGGAGTCCCCTTCTCTAGGTCCCCCATGTGGCCCAGAGGGCCACTACGGAGAGGACATTCCCGGTGGCTGCACCGAGGCTGTGGAACTCCCTTCCGGCGGAGGCTCGGGTAGCCCCGGATCTCCCTTCCATCCGTCGTATGCGTAAAGCTTGGCTGTCCCACCTGGCTTTTGGTGTGGGAAATGGGGTGTAGGGTGGGGTCTCATTCTGGTTTGTTTTTGTTTTTTTGGCATTCTCTTTTAATGCATTTGGTTTTATGCGTTTTTTGTATTTATAATGTTGTAAGCCGTCCCGGGCTGCCTGGAGCAGGAGGGGGTGGGGTAGAAAATTGTTTTATAAATAAATAAATAAATATCTGCTCAGTTTATATATTTCTGACTGGCTATGCTACATGCCTGAGGAAGGGCCCTTTGTGGCCCAAAAGCTTCCTCATTTTCACCAACAGCAGTTGGTCCAATAAAAGATATAATTCAAACCACTTTGTCTCCAATTAGAACAAGGACTATTTATTTATTTATTTATTTATTTATTGACAGACAGCATTGTGCCTGGCTCTGGACAACCATGAATTCGAGACTGATCTCTGCCCTGAGGGGCTTACACTCTAGGCTGGACAAGGGAGAGACGGGACCATTCATAAAGCTGCTTAGCTCGGTTCCAAGGGGAGAACGGGAGCATAGGACAGTAGAAGGAGCCTCAGGGCGCAGTCGTGGGGGTGAGGAGTTAAGGAATTCTTCATGTACTTCTGAATTGTCAGCACAGTTGACTCGGGAGCATGCTGCAATTCCAGCTTCTCTTCCTAGTAAGTCACTTTGAGGTTAAAGGCGCTGTAGAAATGTGTGTTGCAAAATATGGCTGGCAGTAAAGGGTGGGAAAAAAAGAAATGAAAAACTCGAGAAGCATTGCTTCTTTCTATGCAAATAAATAAATACAATCTTTGAAGGATTAGAAAAATAGCCAGGAAGTCAATTTACTTTGTGCACTTAGCATTCTTCATTTATATAAAAATCAAATGGTTTGCTATCAGGGTAACAGCAGCAAGACTGTAGTTGGGTGCTATGTAAAATAACCTTTTTTTCCCCCCTTTGTAGAATTGAGAGGAAAATTGCAACAATATCGCTGTAAAGCAAATCTCCACAAAAGACTATGGAAAATGGTAGGTGTGGGGAATGTTAGCCATCCCTGTTGTATACATTCAAGAAGGCAAACATGCCTGCACCTCCTGCTGCCATATTTTCTTGGACTATCGGTTGGGAGTAGGCCTCTGGGTTGAAGTGAATGGGTGCAACCCTGCTGCTGGCGTACGCTGGCAGCAGGCTCAGGTGCGTGAGCAGCATGGGGCAACAGCGCAACCCACCCTGCTGCGACCCCCGAGCCCACACACCCCGCAGCTCGGGGGGATGAAGCGGGCATGGCTCTTGCTCCATCCTCTGGGCTGCAGGGTGTGTGGGTTCAGGGGGTCGCATCGGACAGGGAGCGCTGTTGTCCTGCGTGGCTTGTTGTGCCGGCGGGGCGCATGCGCACCTGAGTGTCTGCGGTCTTTCACCGCGCCTCATGTAGGCGCAGTTTGCAAGGGCCACAGGATTGCACCCAAAGGGTATATGACAGACGGGAACTTTATAGACATTCCCTTGAAACTAGAGGTTTGTGGCAATAAAGAGCTATTAAGTCTGTTCTGAGATTGTTCTCTTGTATACTTGGTGGTTATAAAGTCGTCTTTATAACCTGTTCCTAGAAATGTAGTCCCTGTTGTTGACACATCCCACTTGTTACCTAGAGTAAAACTGTTGGTACACTGTAACATCTTGCAAGATTGAGTTTCTTCTTGAACAGCAACATTTGGTCTCACGTTCCTAGGTAGATGTCTTACATGGGTTGCTGAACAAGTAATTTTCAAGTTGTGCAGTCAAACCTTTCTGATAGGAAAAACTAAGATGAGTGGGGATTAGTTAGCTATTTGAGTGTTCTGAATGCATGGGGAGAAGACCTGTTGTCGAACAGGTTTGGCTTAACGAAGTCTAAATGAATTGTGTTATTGATGTCTGCAACTCTCTTCCAATCCAGGTGTTGGCTTAGCTGGGAGAAAGCAACACAATGAAAACATGAATAGCAGCAAATGGAAATCCACCTTTTCACCCATCTCAGACATCAGCCTGCCCAAACCCGCAGATAGTCCCTTGCAGGCAGCATCATCCCTCAACCAGAATTCCCTGTTTGCCTTTAGGCCATCTTCAGAGGACGGCATGGCCATTGATGCCAAGGTGGCAGCACACGCAAGGAAGAACATCGCCATGTCTGCCTCCGGGACAGACGGACTTAGCCCCAGTACAAATTCCACTAATGGGTTCACGTACAACGGTGGATTGTCGACAGACATCGGTTTACATAGCTTTATTGATGGTGCTTCTCTTCCTCACAAGACTTTGGATATGAATACCCTTACCACTTCTCTGGGTTTTCAACCGCAGCGGGGCAAAGAGGTGGCGATTTCGGAAACCAATCCTTTTTTGAACAAGAGGCAGCTGGACAGCCTAGGCAGCATGAGAGGGGAAGATCTGAACTGGTCAGGGTTAAAAAGTAAAGAGCACATTGAATTGAGTATTCGGATGGGGAGCTCTTCCGAAAAAGGCTCCCTGCAACATAACGGCAAAGTCGGCAAAGGCCGAGACCGAGACATGGAGTTTAAAAACGGCCACAATCTTTTCATTTCTGCTGCTGCTGTGCCTACTGGTGGCCTTCTGAATGGGAAAAGCCTTTCCACTGCGGTCTCCTCTGCAGGCAACCCACCATCCTCCGCTCAGGCGCACCATTCCTTCCTAAACACTTTAACTACTGGATCCCAGTTCCCGCTTGGCCCCATGGCATTGCAAGCGAACCTCAACTCGGTGACAAACTCCTCAGTATTGCAGTCTTTATTTAATTCCATGCCAGCTGCTGCCAGTTTGGTCCACGTGTCATCGGCTACAACCAGACTGACTAATACTCATGCTATCGGGAACTTCTCTTCTGGGGTTACAGGTGGAACAGTTGGAGGTAGGCTGGACTGGTATAAGACAGGATTGGAGGCCGTGGTGTTTAACCCTTTTTCGTTTCTGCAGGGGGGCAGAGCAGAATTGCCTTGTACGGACAGTCTCCTGCAGCTCCCAGAAATGCAAAAAAATCTGTTCGTGCGGGTGAGAGACTAATCGGGAGGTTCCTCATCTGCTGGATTAACGTAGAGCTCCGTCCTAAAGCAGAGGTGGCCAGATTTACGGTGCACATCCCAGTGTCCACCTCCTGTGATCTGTCTGGACCCCTCCCATTGATTTTGGTGTTTCTGACTGGGACCCCCTCTAGCTGGCTCATAGCTCTAGGGCATCTCAGAAGCTGGTTTCAGTAGAGAGACTCTCCTTAGAGAGAGAGCTTTTCTTGCTGCACTGGAGGGACTCTCCCAACCTGTCTCCTTCCTGGAGACCTTCCCTGGGGCTCCGGTCCTGCTCTCTTCCTCCGAAGCAATATCTGAGAGTCTGGTTCCTCCTCAGCACACCATGCTAGTCTACTGGAGACTAACTGCTGGTCTACCAGTAGATAATGATCTATCTCTTGGCCAACCCTGTCCAAAAGGAAATGGGAATGTACCTAGGCTATCCGAATTCATAGCCAGCAATGGAAAGGATAGGCAGCTGTCCAGCTTGCAAGCAGCAAAGATTTTAGCGTACTATATTGCCTCTCCAAACAGTTTAAGATTGTGGACTTATGGAATTAGGAATGAGCCTTTCTCCCTTCTTTGCTTTTAATATCTGTGTGCCCCCTTTCTTAGAGGAGCAATAGGGATTAGCCTAGGAAGATGATTGGGCTCGAGTTTGCTGTTAAGAGGATGTAGCACATGCCACTTCTGCTGAATCTAGGAGGAAAGCAGGGGGCTTTTTAAAGCCCGTAGTATGGGCAGGTTCAGCCTATCTGCCCTTAATCCCTTTGTGCACCATGTCGGGAAATCCTAACTCTTGCGTCTCAGGATATTAGCCCTGTTTGGTGTGTGAGCAGGAAGTACATTCTCCCCAGCTGCTGCCCTGTAAGGGGGATAAGCAGGAGGGGAAGGGGGTAGCACGGATAAATGACGGGTTAGCAGATAATCGGACTAAAAGGCCGATGTGGAACAGGGTTTTTGCTCTGTCCTGGGTCTGATGCTGTAGAGGCTGGAGCGAAGCAGGTAAGTCGACCGACCCTCCCTTGCTGCCCGGACTGCACCACTGCCGCTCATTGCTTGCTGCTTTTTCATGCTGCATATTTTGTATCGGGCTGTAACATTTATAATTTTTGCTTGTTTGATTTTTGTTTTAATTTCTCTGTCACTGTGACTGTTAAAAAGCCCTTCTGTTGAAGCTGAGTTTTTCTTTCCCGTTTGCAGGTATTTTTAACCATGCGGTGCCTTCTGCCTCCTCTTCTCATCAATTTGGAGCCAGTTTCAGCAGCATTGCTGTCTCCGGCAGCACGATGCTAAGCTTAAACCCGCTGCAGGCTGTTGCCAGCACCTCATCTTCATCCTTCCAATCCCCCTCCTCTAGCTTTGTAAACTCTAACGAGACTAGATCTGCCCCGCACCTAAACCGAGCCCCCGTGCGTTCTGTTCTCCATACTCCACCTCCTAACGTCTCATTACCGCCACCTCCTCCATTACTCGCTTCTAACTCTGAGCCTGCTCTCCTGCAGAACCTGCCATCCATACCAGCTAACGAAGCTTTTTTACCATCCTCTTCCACCGCTTCTGTCCAACCCGCTAATGCTTCTTTGTCTATTAAGCTAGCTTCTCTTCAGCACAAAACGTCCTGCCCCTCCTTTACAGTCCATCACCCACCTCTGCCCCGTTTGGCGCGGGCACAGGCCGTGCCCATGATCCCGCAGTCCAACGCAGCTGGCGCCTCCGCTCTGTGGGTTACACTTGGCATGCAGTCTCCTTATGCTTCGCACCTTTCTGGGGTTAAGCCACGATAAAGAACTTGCTTAGCTAACAGTTCGTATTTTGTAAGGTAAGGCTAGAGGAAAAAATGGAAGGTTTGTAAAAGACACTGAATGACATGCCTTCCTTTTCAGCCTTCAGCCCAGGGGGGTGGGTTTTGAGAACACTTTAGGAGGCAGCTTAAGCATACAGTAGAAGAGATTGTCTTACTCCCTTCATGTTCTGGGAGTCAGGATTTCTCGACACGCTGCATGCTCTAGATAAATTTTGTTTCTCCTCCTCTTAAAGAATATTCAAAGTACAATTTCCTGACCTGCCATTTCAATACTCGAGAAAACCAGCTTGATTCAGAGCATGAGGAATTTAGGGGCAAGGAATTTATTAATATTTTTTCCAAGCGTCTACCTTGATAAATCCACGCATAGTTATGGCCCGGTTTAGTTGTTAAGAGGAATCCTTGTCAAATGGGGAGAGTTCTTAGCAGGGTTGCCACGGGGATTTGTTCTAGGCCCAACTTTATTAGTGATATGCCTGGAAAAGTTGTGAAATGATTGCTGCTAAAATGTTTTGCTGCTAAAACGTTTAGTAAAGTGCCAGATACACTGCTGGCGCTATATAAATGTTTGTTAATAATAATAATAATAATAATAATGCTTTCTGGTGTGGCAGACGGGCACAGGGCAGTTGTACAGAGCGGCCCTGGCCACTTGGTTTAGCAGCATCCATCCCACATACCAACCCTTGGGTTTCAATCTAGCCAAAGGCAGGTTATGCAGCCGTGTCTACGGAATGGCTGTGGTATCCTGGAAAACAGCAACTCCGTAAAAGGGGTGGGGTGTCGCAGTATGTACCCAACAATGTGGGCGCTCCTAGAACAATACCAAAGGACCGTTCAAGTGGAGAAACAAGTAAAGAGTAGGGAAGTGATTTGTATCTCTGTGATGATGGCGAGTCTGCTACTAAGTCCTGCTTCCAGTTCTGGGGTCCATGTCTTAATAGGGGTGTTGAAAAATTGGAGAGCATGCTTTTAGGAGAGCTATAGAAGAATAGCTTTGAAGGTCTTGCACCACAATGAGAGAGAGGGGTCAGGAGCTCAGTCTGTTGAGCTCAACAAAAGGAACATTGAGGGCAACTTATTTACTGTATTTATTTTATTTAATATATTTATACCCCACCCCTCCTGCAAGCAGCTTGGCAACCACTTAATTCTGGTGGTTTCACAGGAAGAAAGTAATGGCCCTAAAGGACTCGTTAATCTAGCAGAGCCAAGTGCAGCACAAACAGCTGGCTGGAAATTAAAGGCAGATAAAGCAAATGTGGATGTAAGGACAATACGTAGTGTCGGACCAATGGTCCATCCAGCCCTGCCTTCTGTCTCCGACAACAGCCAGCCAGGGGAGGACACAGTGGGGGGTGTTCGGTTTCCTGCCCTCCTCCTCCAGCTCCTGACAATGTAGAGTCTCATTCCCCTGACTGACCTAACTAGTAGCCCTTTATGGACCTGGGCTCCAGAAATCCATCCAATCCCTTTTTGAAGCCAGTTATGCCACTGGCCTGCACAACATCCTAGGCTAGTGAGTGCCACAGATTTCTGTGCTGGGTGAAAACACAAGGCACAGTTGTTTTAACAGTGAGTTGAGTGCTTGCATGGTGGTCTCTGTTCCAGCAGCTTGTGAACCTATCAATTTCCTGTAGTCTGGGTACGTGTGGGCTTAGGTTTCACCTTGGCCCATCCTGGTGATGTAACAGGTCAGTGGCATTCTACGGAATTTGCCTGGGCAGTTTTGTGCTCTAGGCAATCCTAGTTCGTAGATTTCTGCTTCTTTTCCTGGATGTAGGGGAGCTCGATCCAACCATCTTTTGCAGTGCTGTGACTATATAAAGCAGGAAGCTTTACCCGGTCTGCTTTTACAGCACCTTTGGCAGCTGCCTGGGGTTGGTGAGCAAGCCTCCTTACGCTTGCCTGGCAGTTTTTGACCAGCTAGTCAGGCTATGCTGCTAGGATAGCTAACGGAGCATCAACTCCTAAACCTTCGCCCAGGGTGAACTAAAGGAGCAAGGCTGTGGAGGGGAGAAAGTCTGAGGCGTGCATGCTTGTGCATCTCGGCAATGGTCTCTTTCAGAGTTGCTACAGAATGACGTCTGCTGCCACAAAACTACACTGCTCTTGTTCTTTAGAAACCCGCCTTGACTTTATTACACAACTAGTGATTGTCTAGTTAACAGAGAGCGGGGGGGGGGACTTTTTCCTTCCCAGAGGGGGCTACTTTGTAAATCAGTACGAGCTCTGAGGGTAGCCTACAAGTTGGGGGCAGAGGGGTGCTTCCGGGAAGAGGAGGGGGCAGATCATGGATCTGTTCCCTAGCCTTGCGTGCAGGCCCTCCTCTCTGCCCCCTTCCCCATGGCTCAGTCTTTCAGTGCTTGGGGGTAGGAACTGGGAAGGGGCTAAATAAAAACTAACCATAGCCTGCATTTGGCCCGCAGGCCTGAAGTTCCCCATCCGGATATAGAGGTCTAGGCATAAAAACCTGCCTCCAGGTCATGGAAGCTGTGGCCGGTAGCATGCGTTGCTTTTCTTAAAGCATTTGGTAAAGTTATGCATCGGAGATTTGTACTAAACACATCGTGTGTTGAATACTTAGCATTTGTACTACACTAGTATTTTAATCTGCCAAGTGTTCTGGGAGGATTAGCCAGTCTTGACTGCTCCTTACAGGTGGGAAACTGGGACACACAGAGGGAAGTGGCTTGCCCAAAGCTACCAAGGTGGTTGGCATCGAAGCGAGGACTATTGGTTAATGTGGAAATAGTTGAAAAGTCTGCATTGGAACAGGCTGGTGACTGGAAAATGGGGGATGATGAGAGAGAAAAGAGGAATCCCAATTAGATGAGGGCTGTGTATGTGGCTGGGTTCTAGCTCTCTTTATACCTGTCTGACTTGGCAAAGAGCACTGGGAAAGCATCTGGACACCCTCAGCTGGGCTGCTTCTGTGCTTAGCATTGAACAAAATATGCAGAGTCTGAGGGTAAACGTACTAAGGAAGAATGACACTTGGGTGCCCAGCTCCCTCTAATTTTCAGGGGAAGTTCTGTGCTTAAGTATTTTGCTTTTCCAAAGCTGCTCCCCAGTTCCTGTCCCAAAGAGCGTATTGCCTAACTAGGCCATACAGAGGATGGGGAGAGGAGACCGAGGTGAGCTGCTGTACAGGAATTAGAAGTAGTGGCATCGGGGTTGGAGAGCCTTTGCCCCCTCACAAAGGGGCCACTCTGAAAATGAGTACAAGCTTCGACAGCTGCATGGAAAGGAAGGGCGGGGTGCCTGGGGCAACTCATGAAGAGAAGGGCCCCATAGCCTTCTGAGCATGCCCTGATCTCCGCTCCCTTGCTCTGAGCTTTCAGTGCTTGGAGGGGGAGGCGCTGGATCCAGGAAATGAAAAAGGGCCAAATAAAAACTAGCCATGGGCCTTACTTGGCCCGCTGGCCTGAGGTTCCCCACCCCTGACCTAAAACAAGGGAAAGTGTTACCAAGTTTAAGAGGCTTGGAGACGGGCAAGCGAACGGGGTAACAGATGAGAGTGTAGAATGTGGGTAACCGCTATTTATCTATTTATTTTGAATCCCACCCTATTCCATAGGCTCAGAGGTGGCTTCCTTGCCTTTGAGACCTTGTTGGATTGGGGCAAGTGATCAGAAGTGACTCGAGCAAGACTCCGTTTTACAATCTCTAGTTGTGGTTAATAAGCCTAAATGGCTGTCCCCGTCCCCCACTCCCTGCGCCTTCAGTTGCTCTGTGACCAGTAGCAAAGACTGGCCTTTCTCTAGGAAGAACCATGAAGTCCCAGTGCAGCTATTCATCCTGCTCTCTCCCCCTCTCCCCCCGCCCTGTCCCACAGGTAACTAGGAATTCTACCTCAGCCCAATGTGACCTATGCAAGGACAACGTGGACCAACTTCACACAGCTTCCACTGACGGTGCTTGCCTGGCCCTGCGCAGTGGCTTCTGCTCTCACTTACTACTGGACAAAGGAAAAGTTTTAAAACCCTACACAACCGAGAAAAGGAAATATTCTACTGTGAATCAAAATTTTAAAAAAGTAAAGAAAAAAAGAGAAACTGCAAAAGAAATGCTTAAACAACAACAAAAAAAGGCTTTGGTTTGTATCGCTAATGTATTTATCTTTTTTTAAAGTGAAAAAAATTTTGACTTTATTTTATTCCACCTGAAGTCATCAAAAGGCAACTTACTACCACCCTGCGCGTTCTCTCTGAATAATAAAGGAGACTGTGTCACGGAGGAGATCGGCCCGCCAGCTGAGATGTGAGCCTCCTCTCGGTGCTATTCACCCATCAGAACTGTGCCTCTAGTTGAAACCCTTGGTGCTGAATTTGGAGGGGTGACCAACGCCGAAACCATTTGTCTGCTTTTTTTTTTTTTATTTATTCACTTCACTCTGTTCATGTACCAAAGCTGGTTGGTTTTGCAGCCAAGTGAGGGGAACGAGTGGGGGTGAAGGCGGCTGTGTTCCGTATTTCAGCTGAGCCACAAGCCACTCCGCCATCAATCATTGAATAGTCTGGTGGCAATTCGAAACAAGAACACGGTACTCCCCTCAGTGGAATGGGGGCCACATTGGCTAACGGAACCTGTGGAAGTTTGCCTGAAGTCAGTCAGCCCATTGAGACACAGGTACATGGTGAAATTGCTTCACTGCGCCATTCAAGCAAGTGGTGGCACTTAAGTCACTGTGAATTTCAGTAGCTAGACTGTTAACTTGCTTCGGGGACCGCCTTGGCGCATGAACAGTGTGTAGTATCATCCAGTGAGACTAGTGACCAGGCCTGCTTTAACTATAGACTTGGGGGAAACAGAAAGCCGAATTTCTATGCTGTGGCCGATTTCTCAGCTTGTTGAGGGTTTTTTGTTTTGTTTTGTTTTTGTTCCTAAGTACAATGTATTTTGTTAGTAAAGTTTTGATACTTGATTCAGAAATGGCTTCGCCTTTTGTACATTTTATTGACTTCAAAGTGCATTCGCTTTTGCATTTCTTTGCTCTGAGTGGGTTTTAAAATGGTAGTTCACAAAAACACCACAATCTAGCTTAATTTGCTGGCACACTGTCAAACCTGGTGAATTTTAATTGTATTGTGTCTTGTTGGTGTTCTGTGTGCAGAGAAGCAGTGCTCCAAAAAGCGACTGTATTTTATAGAGATGTGATGAAAATTTATAAAAAAAATAATAATTTCATATGCTTCATTTATTTTTTAGATTGTACAATGCACAGTAAACTTGTAAAAAAGATGTTCTTATTTATTCAAGTGCGCAAAAGTGTGTGTGTGTGTGTGTGTGTGTGTTTGGGGGGGGGGGGGGCAAAGGATCCATTAGCTCATAACCTCAGTGTGTAGTCTAGCCTGGTCCAAGGAGCACTAAGGGAGATCTGCAGTAACAGGAGGGGGATTGCAGCAGCCGCCGGGCTAGCTTATCAGCACTCCTCTGCTAGAGCAAACTGATGACAGGCTGTGCATGGGGGCATGTCATTGTGTCAGTGGCGTTCAGCATCCTTAAATCCATTCCAGCTAGCTGAGCAGTTTCCCCTTCTCCTTAGCGAGCAGAACTGAGCTCTAATCGGCCAAATTGCTACTCCTTTGTTACAAAGAGCTGGATTGCATGAATCGCCTTGCCTAATAAATTTCTGGCAGACAGTACGTGTAGGTGGGGCAGGTGAAATATTCCCTCCCCTGCTTGGTTTGAAAGCTGCGTCCTCAAGCATAGTGATAGGGTTCCAAAACAGGGCAGCTTGCTCCTGCCGGCTCATCCTCGCTGTGCCTTTCTCTTCTTCTCCTATTTTGCTCTTGTCATAGGAAGGTGCAGTAACTAGCAACTCCTCCCATCAGCCAAGTTCAGAATACTCAGTTTTCCTCTCTGCTACATTCCAGGTGGTGGAGTAGAGGGTTATTTCAATACTTAAATGCCCTGTCTCGTCGGTGATCTCCGTGTGCAGCAGCTGCTAGTTTAATTTTTGCCTTGCAGTTGATTGGAGAAGGAATTGGCTTTTGTCTGATTTGTCCAGGGAGAAGCGTAGGGGGCTGGTGCATCCAGCCAAGTTCTTTGCCATGGGGCGTGAACCTAGAGCAGGTGAAAGTGGTGCTCAAGGAGCTGGTCCCGTGAAACCTCCAGTAGCTTCTAGTGGAAGCCCTTAACCATTATGTCCTGGAATCCAGGAAGATACATCACCCAGTTGTGACTCAGCCGTGGACTATGGCACACACTGATCCAGATTGTTGGGTCACTAAGGTTGCAGAGCCTTCTTAGCAATCTCATTCACAGCTGCGGGCGCTCGGTGTTACGGATGGTATGTCAGAAAGTGAGACAGCACAATGGATTGCTCACACCTGACTGAATGCATCTGATATCTAGACAACGGCACTGGTTGTGTAAGAAGACATCTTGCCTCTAAATCTTATCAGCAATTGACATCCTGATCTGACCACTGTACCTTATACACCGTATAGTGCCACCTGGCCGTTACGGCGGAAAGCATGTGGTTTCTTCAGCACAGCAGCCTTGACGAAGAGTATTACCAGAACCATGTTGACTCGGATAGTTCCAAGGGGTTGGAGGGGAGGAATCTCCGTCCTATCCCTGTAGCTTGTAATACTAAGTTGTCAAGTGATCAAATATTTGTGTTCACATTGAGACACGTGGGCTAATCCAGCACGGTGCACAAGGTGCATGTGAAGTGTTGCGCAACTGTGCAGTCCTACACGGTGTGCAACACTTGTGTGCACGCACACAGTGCGTACAGCGGAGGCACAAGTACTGGATCGGCCCCAAAGCCATCGGGTCTGAAGGGAGAGCTGCGAAGACCGAACTCCCAAGACCTACTTTTGTCTCCCTCTCATTGTAGCAAGCTTTGAGGTAAGTTTTTCAGAACTGACTTGGAAATCCAAGTCCTGGTTTCAAGGAAGTCTAAAGCCGTAATCAGACCCACTCCCTTGGGAGGAGCCCCATTGAAGTCCAGAGGCTTTATTGAAATGACTTTATTTGAACCCCTTTGAAACTGCTTACTTCTCCTGAGTAAGTAGTTTGTGGGTTGTGGCTGTAGACACCGAGAGAAAGTTTCAAAGGCCAAAGTAAGACACCAACACTTAATTTTCCATGGATTTTCAATGGGAGCTAGATCAGTTTCATTTTCAAAATGTGTCCTTTGCTCATTCAGCTTGGGACACTAGCAAAGTCCGATGTGTAGGTGCATTTTAAAATTTTCTTATTTGATTTCTTCTGTTTCCCTTCCCAGTGTGTAAACTGGAGAGGCTTCTATACATGGAAATACTGTAACTCTCTTGCTTTGACAATGCATTGTGGGAGTACTGCGAGTGAGCGGAGGCTTCAGCCGGTCTCTCTCACAGAAACACTGGCGTATGTACTTGCTAGCCATTATACGCCTCTTCAGAAACAGAAATTCTCAGGCAAAGTCTTACTAGATCTTGCCCCCTATGCTGACTGACCAGTCTTCAGAACTGCCTGACTCTCTTGGCTACAGGTGTGGTTTGAGCTCCTGAAACCGCTTCCCCCCAATAGGAACATCTCTGCAGCCCCACTCCCTGGCTCTCCTCAAGGAGAGCCCTAGATCTGTTTCTTGAGGTCATCCCTCTCCTTCGCTGTTTGGAACCCCTGGTTTTAGCAACTGCTGAGGCTCCTTGCTAGCTTCCTCCACTTCCTAACTCTTGCTGCCTCTTCCTCCTGCATGCATACTTGCTTGCTTGGGAATCTAGTCTTCCCCATAACTCAATTAGACAGGCTTCCGGGAAATGGGAGGATCCTTGCTTTGCTGTTTCTAAAAGGCTTTGGCATCTAGGGCTGAAAAATGCTGTTTGTTGTGTATTAATAAAGATCTAATTTCCTTGTATGGCTTAAAAACATGGGACATTTGTGACCTTAGCAGGAGAGGAGCTCTGCTGCCAGAGCCCTGGAAGTCAGTCATTCCAATAATTGGAAAAGGGCTGATTTGAGTCTCATAGGTTAACGTTCAAAGGCGTTTTCCTGGGTTCCAGTTTCCCACTCTGGGACCACTCATTCTTCTGTCACAAGTGTTCTTTCTTGGTTGCCAGCAGGGGACTCCTCACAGAACTAAAATATCTTCTTGCAGTGCTTAGGTTGCCCAAAGATTGAACCTCCTGAAGGCGGCACTGCTGACAGCCATTAAAAAGGCACGCTGGGGAGCCGAAAGCTTTGCTAGCCCAGACAGGATAGGTATGTGCTTTTCGGTGGTGAACTAGAGCCTCACGAGCTCCCTGGCTCATCTTTCTCGGTCCATGGAGACATGCTGCATTGCGGAGTGTGAAACTTGAAATTCGTTTCTTTCTGGAGATTAATCATTCAGGAGCAATCTTTACACGGGCCAGCGAGGCCTGTGGAATCCAGTAGTTAGATTCTTCACTTTGAGGCAAGCGACACCGGACTGTGGAAAGGAGGGTCTTAGAGGAGTTGTGACTGCTGCCTAGGAGACCGATCTCCAGCAAATTGCTTCTCCGTACTCAAATTTCATTCTGTAGGACACAGTGATTGGCACTTTTGCAAAGGGCACTGAGATTTCCCAACAAAGTGCCAGGTAATCTTTGTTGCGTTTTTGGCATCATTGCAATTCATGTTCCAGGAGTGCTCTTTCATACACTCACTCTGTAGCTGAGGAAGGTTATGGCAGGTAACAAGAGGAATCCCCCCCCCCCCCTTCCGCCCCCCAAAACTTGGTAAGGATTTGTCAGAACTGTTCCAGCACCAGATTTAAAAACATAATTGCTGATCTGTTGGATTAATCTTCTAGCTTTCCCAGCTGATTGGAGGGAATAAAACTCAGTTAAATATACAGAGCACATCCTTCATCCTGATAGGGATACCAGTCTATCTGTCCTAACATGGACTGTCGGGGCTTTCCATTGCAGATGGAACTGAAGCCCTCCCCCCCCCCAATTCACTACTTGATAGCATAAAACTCAAATGCAAGTGAAGCTTCTCACAGTGGTCCTTGACTCCACCCTGGGGTTAAGGGATCGGTGCTGACTAGTTAGCACAACTGGCACTTCTTTCAGTTGAGCTTACGGACAGTAGGAGTTCAAGGATTTGATGGGCTTATGATCTTCCGCTTGCACTGCTGTGCTGCCTCCACCTGCAGCACTGGGGTTGGGCTGTCCCAGTCAAAGCAGCAGGATAGTAACATGCTGCGAACAGGTGACATGTACATGTACACTAATTTTAATTGTCAAATGAAATGCAAATGGGATTTGAACCCAGATCTCAATGTTTTGTGTCCTTCGTTTTGTGGCCTGTTAAGTGTGAATAGAGCTAATTTATTGGCGAGATCATACTAGGCAGAGGGATCAAACTTGCTGGGCTTTGAGTACCTGTGATTTCTACTGACCTATTTCCTTCTGCTCTCGATTTTGTCCAATTCTTGGCACTTACCAACTACGGTATAGAGGGGAGGGAAAGGGAGTTGTGTGTGGATTATATAGCCTTGTTTTTCTGTTCTGTTGCCCTATCACTTTGAGGCTGATTTTATTAGATCACTGTAAAGCAGAGTGTACAGAATTTTACAGCTGTTCAGTTGAAGCCACCCTCCCTAAGACGAAATGACTGCGAATGCGTCCTCCGTAGATGGGGGTAAGACGTGCAACTAAGTTTGCATTGTCTCAAAGATGTAGCTGTAGCCAAACTACTGCGGAGCAGCCGCGCTTGGTCAAGCCGTGAGTTAAAAGGTGCAGTAGAAGTGCCAGCATGGGGTACATTTACACACGGTCTGCAAATGGTTTCCACTTTGTGTACTTTGCTCCTGTTAACTACTTGAGGGAACCCTAGGCGAGACCGCTCGGCTCGTTCGTAGAGTCCTACTGTTTGTGACATCCTGGTAGAGACGCAGACTGGCTTGACAAAACTGCTGTGGCCGGTCTTGTGCCGTTGGGTAAATGCTAATGATAATGATGCTTTCCGCGCAAGCAGGAGTGGGTCTTTGGTGTAGGTGGGAGACCGGGCAAAGTAACTTCAGAACAAAGGTCTGCCATGCTTTGCCAGTCCTACAAACTAAGGATACCATGAGTTCTCTCCTGGCTGTAAATGCTAATCTTCAGAGGAAACATGATGAGATCAGTTTGAGTGTCATCTCTCTAGAAACTAAAATGGCAGTCTGTCCATCTGCAAGATGGCATCTACCATGCCTACTCCCACCCCTGGATATTCTGCTGGGCTGTCTGAATGGCAAAGGCAAAGAGTTCAGTTGAACTACAGTTGCCTAAAAGCTGCCATGTCAGGGGAGTATACTTTTTCCCGTCACTGACCACAAGGCTAAACCCTACCCCTCTCTGATCCTGATGATGGTGCTATATTTTCCTCCAATGGTGACTTTTGTTACTCCTGGCCTGTTTTACACCAGTGTGGGAGTAGCCTTATCATGTCTTAGCTTCCAAGCAAGATTGCCGACTGCAATCCCTGGTGCTGCTTGCTGTGTGTTTCTGTGTAATCATGCTGACCTAGGAGAGCTCTTTGACAAACTATAGCCTCTTTGCTTTGGGTACGGACATCAAACCTGTTCTGTTGGATTTTGGAAGCATGAAATAGCAGCACCCTTCTGCCCAGAAGGCTGTATGTTCTCCCAACTAACACTGATAGGTTGTTGCTTTGATAACTTTGCTTTTAATAATAAATTTTCTCTGTATTTTTCCTGAGCCAAAAGCATTACGAGCATGAATAGCTAGCTCCGAACGATGATTTCTTTCAGTTAAGAAATGGAAATGTTTTGTTTTGTTTTTTCCGTGGACTGTAAAACATTAATGTATTAAAATCACAGCTCGAGAAGAAAATGATTTCTGTACTCAATTGCTAAGGAAGAAAAAGTGTTTTTGTGAACTATCCTTGCAGCACTGAGGAAAAATCACATTAGATGGGATAATTATTTTAAGGCACAGATTTAGTCAGCGTAAAAGTATTTGGGGCTTGGCGTGGGTTGTGAATGAATGGATTTTATTTACGGCCATAGGCCAAAGCATAGGCCTGTCGTATCAATAGGGTGAGTTGTGTGGGATTTTTTTGTATTTTCTTTTTTTTAACACAATTTACATTGTCGTCATGCCCAGAAATATGTCGACTACAAGAATTCCATTGCTTTCACTAATGAGTTGGACTGACCTTGTGTGTGATGCCATATTTTATTTCTCTTATACATTTGAAATACACAATTATCTAGACTAAATAATGCAATATAAGATGCTGTTGTGGTTTGGAACTTCAGGGCAAAAATCTCTATTTTAAATGAAATTCTCCTTCCAGTGTATTAAGCGTTCACAATGGAGGATCCTTCAATATTTTAAATGTAGTCTGATTCCTCTAAGGCTTTAATACGCTGAACCCTGAAGCACTTTCCTCACCTATAATCCTGTGATTCTAAGATATCTCTGCTTGCTTTTCTGAAGATGCAGTGAAACTCATTTTTGAAAGATATTTCTGATGCTGACAAGGAAAAGGTCGAGTGGTTTTGGCCCGTCCTTATTAGATTCCTTTCAATATTAATTCTTAATTAAGTGGTCAGTTTTAAAATTAAAAACAAAACTCTTTAGGCCTCTGTTCTGTTTCTGAAAGCTTTTTTTTTTTTTTTAAGCAGTGGAAGTCAACTCTGCTGGGAGGGACTTTAAGGGGAATGCAGTAGATCATGAATTTGCTGTTTGCTCAGGAATTGATTTGTAAATCTTTACTAATAAAAAAAATCCATTTGTAAATGGATTGAAAACAGTACCCATTTTCTTGCTTAGAAGATGTGATATGGGATGTTTCCTAGAGAATAGGAATTAGTTTATACACTTTAGCAAATGAAATTGAATTATTTAAAATTCAAACTTCCCCCTAACTTATCTATTTTGTATCAGTTACACTGTTTGGTCATTCTGCCCCATTCTTCCATAGAACTCATGTGAATTCTTCTAGTGTGTATATATATATGTACAATATCTATATCTATATATATTTTCCACCCATCTTTCTAATTCTCCTCAATGCAAGAGTTGTTTTTTTCTTCCCCCTTCTGTTTAATTTCTTGTATCCTCACCTTGATTTGTAATTGGAACAATGCTTTTAAGTTTGTCTTTATATTAAAATGTATGTATTTTAATACACCATGCTGTTGTAGTGCTTCACTGTCTTAAAAGGCTAGTTGTGCTTCGTTTTGGGCATTGCATTCGCTATTCTCCCTGGCAAAGAACTGTCCACCTACCGCGGGATGGCATTAGAACGTCTAGGCATGACGTAAGGAGTAGCTGTCCCATCCGAACATTATTCCACCCACTCTCCTCGAGCTATTTCAGAATACTCTGGATTTTTCTCTTGCTCCTGTGCTCGGAGAGGTCAATCACAGAATAGCTACATCAGGGGTAGGGAACCTTTCCCCGCCATGGGGCCACTTTGGGGATGGGGGCACTTAAGGGGAGTGCTCAGGAAGATGGAAGTCTGGTCATGTATCTGTCATCCATCCTTGGGTGCTTTCAAATGAGCACGGGGGGTGGGGGGCATTGCCGTAGAGTGCGTGGAGAGCGATTCAACCAGGCTTGACTACTACAGCCGCAGCCGCCGCCACAAACTGCTCCCTCTACCATGGACCCTGGGAGGGGGGGAGCAGGCCAAGCTGTCCCGGGCACGAGTCTGGCTGGGCTGCTATCGTTCATACAGGCAGATCTGTTTGGCTTGTCCTGCCTGGAGCACTCTGGATTTCCCGGCAATGCTCCATGTGGGGCCACGGGCATAGGCGCTCAGATGGGTGGCCTGCAATTCTCCGCTCTGGCTTACACCATGCCCCTGCTGCAGGGGTGCTTTTTGTGAGATGGGCAGGATAGAAATGTAAACATGACAGGTGTGCATTTGTTACCCCGAAGAGCAGCATCATTTTGTGAACACTGTGAAGGGCAGTAGCTTTCCCCTGACAACGTGTAGCTCTAGCTGCTGCGGTAGGAAAGTCAGAACTCCTGGATTCCATTATCAATATTGCTGCCCCCCCCAAACTTTAGCAACTTGCTCAGATCCTTTCATGGCCATCTTGAGTAAAGATCCTTGAAGGAGTGCTGCTAATTGTTGCACTACAGGCAGCCTTTCACCAGATAACGGCACAGTTCTAAGCTTTTGAATGGAGAGGCCAATTTAACACAATGAATGAATGCTTTCAAGACGGGAGGGATCGGTTTGAGTAGACGGAGCAGGTGGCATATTCCCTGGGATAGCTACATAGTAGTGAAAAGCATGTAAGACGACAATCCACTGCACACTTTGGTGGGGGAAGGACTCGCGCACTTGGACACGCACCTGTCTTCACTAGATAGCACTGCCCAACCCCACTGGGCTGCTGATCGTCCCTCTCAGAAACTGCCCACTCGAATCCACAGCCCCACTGACGGGACTGCGTTGGCTTTGCTGGGGTAATCTGTTCATATCAGTATTGGTCCCCTTGCTCTCATCAACCATTCTGCTGTAGCCCAGCGTATCACTAACGCCTTTACCCGGCTTGGTCTCATTTCTGATGCTCCTAGCGTTGCAGCTGCAAGCTGTGTACATACAGGGGGGAAAAGCCAAGTGCTGCTTGTGGTGGGGAATCTCGGGCCCAGGGCCCGAGTGCAGCCCATGGTTAGCTTTCAGCTGGACTGTTTCTAGTTCCTGGGTCTGGCCCATGGGTCCAATCCATGCCCTCAAGCACTGAGCCTGAGCTCAGGGAAAGCGAGTAGAGATGAGGCCGTGCGTAGAAGGCTACGGGCCAGAATAATCCGGGCTTTCTTTCTAACTTCACCCTTTAAACACCCCTGTGCCCAAGTGGCCCCTGGGAGTGGAAAGGTTCCTCATCCCTAGTTTATGCACTTATGAGTTACACTGGAAATCAAGTGCTTCTCAAAATGCCACCCGCTGTGCCCTTCCAAAAACAATTCTGAAGTTTGTGCACGACTATGAGACAGCAGCTCAAACTCAAGCTTAATAATCAAAGTTTTTAATTGAAAGTTCATTGTAAGCAACAGCTTCAATAAGACCGTACCCTCTTATTGAATGTACATTGCAATGAGAGCGACTGAAATAAGACTGGACAGGGAAGTAGTGAATGGAATACTATACAGAGATTAAAGAAAGAACTTTGTATATAAAACAAGGACAAGATTTCTATCTGAACGCTACATCTTCCCCTTCTCTGCCAAACTAACACAGTGTCTTGGCACAATTGCGTGGCTCACTAAGCCTTAGTTGGTTCTAAGTGACCAGGCATGTATCGTGCCGATGCTAATGGTTCACAGCATGTTTTCATACATTCAGTTGAAGTGAAGCTTATTACATTCCATCATAAGCAAATTAGCTGCACCGGGTTCTTGTCTTCACCTAACTTGCCAAATTCTCATTAAAATGCCCATTTATAGACAGTGTGCAGTGAAAATACAGTGAACGTATGGTCTGTCCTGGGAGGTTTACGGCGAAAAGCTGCTGTTGCTGCCGCCGCACTAGGGTACCGACGGGTTTACACAAGCAACGATGGTCACGGAGGCTTTGCTGCTGCTGGCTTTAACCCATGGCTGGTCAACAGCTCGATAACACCCATGAGGAGGCTGATATTTGGAGCAAAAAATCTGCTAGAAGTACAGAAGCCAGCTAGTCCCTCAAGTAGCTTTTTCACTGCCCTTACAATCCAGTGTGGGAAGAGCAGCAGGCTGGATAATGACCCACCCCTTCCCCCATGTATCCAGCCCCCCGTCTGAAGGTGGCGTGGGGGGCATGCTACCATGACCCATGCACTGCCCGCTCATGGCCATGCAAGAGCGTCGGAGAAAAATCCAGGCTGGTCCATGCGGGGGCAGGCGAAACCGTGAGTTGGAAGCGGCGCATCCCCAGCCCTGCCACCTCACTGGAGGGGGGGGGGGCACTCCACATAAAACCTGCCCCCCCAGCCAGGCCCATTTAAAAATGGCCAATGACTAGCTTTTGTTTAAACCGCAGTTTACACTGCAGTGAGAGATTCAATTGTATTTCCCACCCGAAGAAGGAAAAAAAGCACCTTTTCTGCTTGGAATTGATTCCCTATGGAGCTGCATTAACTTTGTGGTTAAAGTCTGTTCCGCTAACCAGGGGAAAAGGTTAGCCCTTGAATCACCAGCCACGTTATTAGTTAATAAGGCTGCTGTGCTGAAAAGGAAGCAGCGGTAGAGGCTTGCTCCTGTGCTGAGCTAGAGGGGGAAACCAGGCGTGGGTTAATAAAGTACTTGGGTCCAAACTCTTAATGTGCTCTTGTCTAATCCCAGGTGGCTGTATCCACTTAAGCTGCAGCTTGGGGCCTAGCTGAAGCGCTTGGTCTCCTCTCTTTCCCACTGTGGTTGGAGCACGGTTCCTGAGGAGGCAATTTAACATGTGGGAGGAAGTGCTAGCAATTGCAATACAGCCACCTTTTTAAGAAAGAAAGGGCAAAGTCAGTCCCAGGTGGGATAAATGGAGAAAGGCTTTTTAAATTCAGTTTTCCGCCTCCTCCTGCCTCTTAGGTAGCAAGAGAGCTTCACTTTGCAGCCTTTGTGTAATCCACAAGGTTGAAACAATGGCTTTTTAAATAGCACTCTGCCTGGCTGCCACGAAGACAATACAGAGCATGTTCTCTCGCTACCTAAAAAGTACAGGATTGGGCTGGGGAGAATGAGGACGGCTGGGCCCTGTTTCTACAGCCCCAAGTTGAATCAAGAACGCAGATGTTTCTAGCAGGTCCTTATTCAAGGTGGCGGCGGAGGCGGCTTTTACCAAGGCCCCAGGTCTCCTTAAGGGTCTAAACTCCTCTCACTTCCTTGGGCTATTGGCATGAGCTCACAGTCCGGTGCATGAGGCTCTTGCTATAAAAAGCTGCCTCCTTAGGTACGAGGCCTATGTTGCGTAGAATCCAGGCCTGAGATCTGCCTGTGGCAAAATTACTGACGTAGCTGGGTCTGCTTTCAAGCAGAGCACTTCAGTAGCCGCTCAGCCAGCTTTTAATTGCAGACATTCTCCCCCTGGGAATTTTGTAAAAAAAAAACTAAGGCCAGGCTCTCTCAAGCAAGAATGGTTTTGGTCTCTTTCCCCAGAAGCTGGTGAGTGAGGGGGCTTGGAGGAAGTTAAAGCTTTGATAGGTGAATTCTCCAGCTGTTGATGCTGTGGTGTCTTGGTTCTCTGCTCCCCCAGCCCTTCCAGACACCCCCACCCCCATCAGCCAGGCACAGTAGCTGACACATGGTGGCAAAATAGGCAGTTAACTAGGGACCAAACCTCTGCACGGGAGAGCCTGGTTGTGTAGTAGAAATTGCTCTGCTCTTTAAAGAAATGATGCTGCTCCTTCATGCGAACCCCACAGCAGCAGTGACCTAAACCGAGCTCCCCCCACCCCCCTCCAGAAGGCCAGCCAGTTCCAAAGGTCATTCTGGGAGCCTGGCTCTAGAAACCGGAGGACACCACCTCTACTAGGGAAACTGGGAGCCTTTCTATTACCAGCAAGTTCATCCCCCACTAGGGTGGCCAGACCGCCCCTTTAAAAGAGGACACTTATGAAAAATCCATGGTGCAGGGCTGCACAGGAACTAATATAGCCCTGCAACATGGATTTTTCATAAGTGTCCTCTTTTAAAGGGGCGGTCTGGCCACCCTATCCCCCACCCCTCCTGTGATTAACAGTGGAAGAGATCAACTTCCAGTTTCTCTTAGCTCCTGAGATGATCATGGTGGAAATAATGCTTGGAGGGGACTTCAGTGGCAAGAGGCAGTAGAGGCCACTGGCTCCAACTGGAGGTGAGAAGCATCCCAACTGGAAAGCCACTAGTTCCACTCGGGGCGAGGGGGTGGATTTCCAAACTAATGAATGGGGTAGCAAAGTGTCGAGCGTGGTGGGGAAGAGAGGGTCCTCCATTACAGACAAGAGCAGGGGGCAGGCCCACCGCAGAGTTCACGAAGCACTGCTCTAACCAAGGGGAAATAGTGAAGACTCCTGCAACCACTCAAGTAGATGAACAAGAGCCAGCCAGAGTTTAGGGCATGGGCATGTGCAAAAATTCCCTTTTAAAACACACAAAACCTTCTTGCTAATAAATAAAACCCACCCCCAATAGTCCCTCGGTCGCTTGCGTGGTGGTGGGAGCGGCAGGGGTCCCAGCAGGAGCGTCTCCCCTAGAGGCCAGCGAGGGACCCACCAGGTTACTGCTTGCGGGTTCCCAGTTGAAAGCGGGCTTCCTCAGAGATGCCGTACTGCTCCAAGGGGTCCTGGAACAAGAGACCAGCATAAGCATGGAACAAGGCTGAAGCCAGACTTGCCCAGGGTGGCCATGGATGCAACTTTTTCCAGGACACTTATGAAAAATACATGTTGCAGGCCCTGCACTGGTGCATTGCTTCCAAGGCAGGCCCTGCAACATGTATTTTTCATAAGTGTTCTGGGAAAAGTTGCATCCATGGCCACCCTAGACTTGCCCGCACAGTCAATAGCGTTGGGAGTGGTTACATCAGGGAGGCACCAGCTTCCTCGCAGCCTGCAGTCCCTCCTGGAATTGCTCCCAGCGCCCTGCAGCATAAACTACACGGAGAATGGCTTGTTTGCTTAAAAGGGCTGCGACGTGGTTTCCAGTCCAACATCTTGAGCGTGCTGATTAACACTGACCGCAGGAAACAATGGCATTTAGTCACTGAAGGGCAGCAGAGTCGGCGTGTCTTTGTGGAAGCTTCAGGCCAGTCGAGGATTATTCCTTCCCGACACAGAGATGGGGTTTGGATGTCCCCCCACCCCCAGCATGACAGTCTCCGAGGTCTGCTCCAAGGCTGGACTGCTAGTGGTACTAGCACAGCCCCTGTGTCCGAGCTTGAGGTCTGTGACCTAAACAGGGCAAGTGGGGCACGCTCGGCTCAAGCCCACATAAGAAGTGCCCTACTGGGTCAGACCCACGGTCCATCGAGCCCAGTATCCTGTCCCTGATAGTGGCCAGATCATGGAGGTGTGACCCCCTGCTAACCACTCCCAACTACCCAGACAGGGGTTCAAGCCCCAATGAATAAGCATTTATGGCTCTAGATAAATTCTTAGTTAAAAGCGGAATTAGTACTCTTGGTTGGGGATATTCCGGGAGAGTGTGGCTGCCTCCTACAAGCCCCTAAGTTGGTCCTTGTGCTGGTTAGTATCTATGTTCCTCCAAGAAATTTGGAGTATTCTGATGAGACGGCGTGTTTAAGGTTGACTACTTATTTGGGGCAGGTAGTATCTCTCTAGCCAGCTGCCAGGATTACGCTGGCAGGGGATTTGGAGCTAAGCAATAGTGGGGGGGTGTCTGGATAAACGATGATGCATCCGAATTACCTGAGAGATGGGCTAAAGACCAGGGAATAAATGAGAGTGGCATTCAGTTTAATTTATTACAGCAATTAGATCTATATGCCCTGAATGGATGCTATTGGAAGGATCTCCCTGGGGCGTGTCCTACTTTATCGGCGCGAGGTTGCAGTACAGTGGACTATATTGCCCTTTCGTCTACTTCATTGCACCTGGTGGTATCCTTCCAAGTGAGTATTCAGATGGAGAGCGATCATCTCCTCCTCATTTTGCAACTTGGTGATTCACTGGATGCTAGGAAGGGAGTTCCATCTGCTATCCATTTAAAATCCCTAGTGGGGCCGAGGCTGATGAGGAGGAAATGGTCCCCGCAGCTGGAGTCTTCTCTGCTGTCTGCCCTGGGCTCCCAGCAGAGGAAGCTTTTTGCCACAGGAATGATATACGAAGCTGCATCGCAGGAGCTATTGTTGGCCCGGTATTAGGAAGGGGTTGAGTGGTTGATTCCTGCAGTATCTAGTAAATCTAGAATTAGCGTAGTGGGGAAGCGGGAACGGAGGAACATCAGCCCCTGGAGTGTCGAGAGGCACAGATGGTTCTAAGGCGGTTGTACCGTTGTTTCCGTGCCTCTCGGAGCGGGGCTTTACTGGGAAAACTATTGGCAAAGCGCAGAGATTAAAGGAGACTCCTGGCCTCAAAGAGACAGGTCCTGGGACAAGCTGGATAAGGCAGCGAAAGATACTAATTCCTCACGCTTCTGGAAACTGGTCAGAGGACTAGGACAGGAGAGAGGTATGTTTAATTCTAGAATCCCAGCGGAGAGGTGGGAAGACTATTTTGGTATTCTTTTTGGTGACTCGGAGGTTGATGTTCCCATGTCACCTTCCTGTCTCTGCGTTCCCCAATGGGACCCTGTGCTTCCGGAACTTATTGATGAGCTATTGGAGGGCCTTAAGTCCGGAAAGGCACCTGGTATTGACTTTATACCCACAGAGCTACTCAAGACAGGGCGCAAATGGTGGTCTCCTGTTCTCGCAACTCTCTTTACGGGTATAAATAGGACAGGGGAGATCCCTGAGGATTAGGGGCAGGCCATTGTGGTCCCCATCCATATGAAAGATCCCCGGGCTGACCCGAAGAACTACCGCCCTATTAGCCTTTTGAGCGTCGTGAGCAAATTTATATGCAAAGTTTTTGCTCACGACGTTAATTAAGTGGCTGGAAGCAAACAACATTCTGAGTGAGGCCCAGGCGGGGTTCAGGGAGGGAAGATCGACCGGGGATCCTTGTTTTTTGTTGATGCGTTTGGTCAAGAAATATTCGGTCCCTCCACGAAGGTTACACGCCGTCTTCATAGAGCTAAGGGCGGCGTTTGATACAATTTCACGGGTGCGCCTGTGGGTGAAACTTGCTGCTCTCAAAATAGACCCCCGATTACTGTGTCTTATTTCTAGTTTGTACAGACGTACCTCGCCGAGGGTTAGGTTGGATGACCAGGGCGCGCTGTCTGGAAAAACAGCTACGCAGAAGGGAGTGAAACAGGGCTGCGTGGTGGCCCCTACACTGTTTAATTAAATTATTTTTTAAATGATTTGTTGGTTGAATTTGCAGCCCTGGATTTTCACGCACCCCAGCTGGGTGGCACCGCATCCCTTGTTCACTCTACGCTGATGGCGCTGTCCTTCTATCCTGCACCCAGGTGGGGCTTCGGAGAATGCTGGAGCGTTTTGGGAGGAACCAGCTAGTAGTAAATTCTGCTAAAGCTAAAGTTGTGGTGTTCTCCCGCAGGAAAGTGACTTACAAGTGGCAGCTAGGTACTATTCCAATCTCCCAGGTGTGGGTATATAGAGAATTGGGCCTGCTGTTTCAGGCTAATGGAGCCTGGACCATGCCAAGGTTGGCTGTGCAGAACAAGGCGTCTCAGCTGCATAGAGCACTCCTTTCCTTCTTTAAAGCTAGGGGTGGGCAACGGATTATCCCAGCGTTGAAGATATTCTCTCTTAAATCTGTGCCACAGATGCTCTATGGGGCGCACCTTTGGGCATTAACTAGGGCTTCACGCCTTGGTCTTGAAAGGCTCCAGACAGGATTTATTAGGGCAGTGCTATCGGCTCCGCCAGGAATAAGCAATCGGGCCTTGCGCTTAGAATGTGGCCTAGTTTCCTCTTCAAGAAAGAATCTGGAGCGGTGCATTGACCTATTGGCTCCGATTATTTTTCAAAACGGCTGCCCCCTGGTCCCAATTGGTCCTATCAGACAGATCCTCCAGCAGTTGGCTGCTCATGGTCACGGAAAAAATCAGGTATTTGGGATTTTCTCCTGAAGTCCTTGAACCCTTGGGTTTATGGGGCACAAGCTGCTGTTAAGGAGGCTGAGAGATATTAATCACCAGGAAGCTTGCGCGGTGGCCAATAACAGCAGGGCACTGGGGCTTTATCCCAGGATGATTAATACCTCTGATACATCTATGGCCTATCTGAACGCTATTAGTAGAAGCCAGTGTAGAAGATTGTTCCTTTTGGCAAGAGTTAATTCCTTCCCCTCCGCGTTATGCGAGGGGGAGGTATAGAAATGTTCCCATGGCCGAGCGTCGATGTAAATGTGATTTGGGTTTGGTGGAAACAATGGACCACATTTTGCTGGTTTGTCCTTTATATTCTGAACTCCGGAAGAAGCTTATTAGCCCACTAATTGCGGGTTTCCCTGGGAGATCCACTGATGCATGCGTGTGTGTTTTATTTGGTGATAGTAGTAAAGATGTAACAAGGACTGTGGCCCTTTTTGGGGGGCTTGTACATAATGCTAAAGTGAAATCCGTTACGTAGGTGGACATGTTGAGGGGGGTATATTGTTTTTTGTTGGTTTATATAGGACACTGTATATTTTACCTTGGTGTTTTTATACTTTGAATTTTATTATTATTGTAGTGATTTCCTTTATGCATATACGTTTGTGTGTGGCGTTTATTGTTGTGTGGGGGTTTTGATACGGATGTTGATGTCAATGGATTTTGTTTTTCCGTTTGCAATGACCACATCGGTCTCGCAATAAAAAAATTATTAAATTAAATTAGAGGCTAGTTTCCATTTAACGCTAGTTCTGTTGTTGGCTTTCACGGCCGCCTCTGGCAACGAGTTCCACAACTGTATCGTCCACGGAGAGAAAAAGTACTTCCTTTTGTTTTAAATCTGCTGCCATTTAACTTCAGAGTGTCCCCTTGTTCTCTTATTGTGAGAGAGGGTAAATAGTTCCCTACTGACTTTTTCCCACACGGTTCATAATTTTATGAACTTCTGTCATATCCCCCCGCCCCCTTTAATCATCTCTTCCCCAAGCTAAAAACCCGTCACCTGTTGAGCCTCTCCTTATAGGGAATTCGATCCATCCCTTCCATCATCCTCGTTGCCCTTTTCTGAACTGTTTCCAATTCTATTATCTCTCTCCTGAGACTGGGGTGGGGTGGGGATGGGGCAGCCTGAATGGTACACAGTATTCAAGGTGGGGTCGTACCAAAGATTTATACAGCGGCATTATGACAGCCTGGCTGCACTGGGATCTAATCTGCTGGAAAACAATCTCTCTCTTTCCTGGATATTAAATTGATAGATGCCTACCAGGGGAGAACAGCCGGGATGGAGTTAATTAGCTCCCTGTTTCAGTGCCCCACAAAAGCCCACATTACACAGGGCTCTGAACAATAAGAACAGCTCCTCACACTCGTTCTCCTCCCCAACTGCTTCCATCCACCCAACGATGCCGTACTGATCAGATCCTTGCCCGGCCTCACCCCCTGTGGAGAAGGGGAAAGGCATTCCCCACGGAAGCTCAAAGCTGGCTTGGATCTGCACGCAGGACTTGAGCTCTTGACTCACAAAGAAAGGGAGTTCCTAGAAAGAAGGGTTACCTAAGCAGAGCAAGGAGCCCAAGGAAGAGACCAGTAATGTCTCTTCCATTCCCAGCTGTTCCACCCATCCATCCATGGGACCCAAATAGTAAGTGTGAGTTGCTAAAATCAGATGCATTCACCTTCCCAGTCATCTTTTGGATCTCGTTCCGATAGAAGATTAAGCTCCTTCGCATGAACTCGTAGCTGTAAAACACAATGGCAAAGCCACTCAGCCGCTGAGCACAAGGCTGGGTGGGTGTCAGTCAAGGTGCTCTAGGACAGCCTGAGGGAGGGGCAGAATGGGCTGGGAGAGAGAGAAATTCTGCATTTTGATCAAGACCAGTCAGCCCAGGTGACCCTCTGTGGCTTCTGAACACTAGCCGAACTGTCTAGCGCCACTGAGCTTCCCCTTTTAGCAGCCTGCGATTGGGAGGATTGAGACTGGCTCAATCTCTGGGTCAGTCTCTGACCCAGAGACTGGCTCCCTTGCCGGCGATGTCCGACAGGCCTTTTTACACTTGGCGCTCTGCTTCTGCCACCCCGCGCAGAGCAGAGGCAACGCTGCTTCAGGTAAATCCCATTTCCCTGCCCCCAATTCCAGCATAAGCCCCCGAGACCCCTCTTCCACCCCACACGTAGCTACATTCCAGTGCATGCAGCGAACAGGCAGGATGCAGCAGTGAGAAAGGGCCCCCTAGGCGAGCAGTCGGCCTTACCTAGCTCTTCTGAGCGCCTCAATCCACTCCTGACACTGCTCTTCGCTGTCGCACTCAAAGGAGTATTTCCTGTCAGGCTCTTCGATAAAACCTGCCAACGAGAAGGAAAAAGCCTTGAAACGCTCCCCTCAACAAGCCCAGAGCGCAGTCCCTTTCCCCATAGCAGGCAAGGAGAGAAGGGCGAACAGTAACCACTCAGCAAACTCCTGTTGCTAGTGCCAGGCTCCCATTCCCCGTCACCCCTCTCTGCTGCCCTCGGCTCGCGGCCACACGCTGCTTTCGCTCTCCCCATCTCGCCGGAGAGATGAAGGCGTTACTCCATTTTTTTTCAAACCCTAGATGGCTTGATAGGCTCTAGAGAGGGATTAGGAATCATGCCACAGTGCACCCGCCAGATGGTGCAAGCTATTGCCACAGCTCAGCCCCGTGGAGTCTTCCCCAGAAGCTAACGGGGATTCTTGCAGAGCCACCCTTTCAGGCAACAAGTCTCTGAAAGCTGGTCCAGGGCCTAAAACGCACCACAGCCGCTGATCTATGGCAGCTTTCGTCTTGAAGGGGATCCTCCTAAAGAGGTATAAACGAGTCTCCTCTCAGTGGAGCGAGGGTTTAACAGCTCTCCGCCTTTGCAGAGATACGGCACTCGGTAACGCTGGAAAGAGCAGGGCAGAATTCAAGGAAGCAAAACACAGCTACTCAAAAACTGCTTGGGTGTCCTGACCAACTTCCAAATGCCCGTTTCTTGCAAAGAACAGCCCAGTGGTACAAGCAGCCACCGAGACTGAGCAAACTCTCCACGTGTTGAGGAGAGACGGGCCTCTCTTTGCTGTGGCGTCTTCCAGATATCAGTGAATACCGCAGCCACACAGCACAAACAGCTCCCTTTGTGACTTGTTCTTTGCAAGAGATACAATCAGGTCGGTTAATTATAGCATTCTTACAGCCTCCCTTTTCAGAACAGGATGCCTGGCTGGGAGGGAACTCGGCCAGATTGTCTCGCCGGCTCTTTGTGGGCTGCACTCTGGCACAGGTGGCAACAAAGGGGACTCGGGGCCAGGCTCCACCGTCTTGAAAGAATCACAAAACTAACCCTAGCTTTAATCTCTAGACTCAGACAGAGGACTGCCCCCCTGCCAGGTGCATCGGCAACAATGGTTGCCACGCTGGCTTGCGCGGTCAACTCCTAGTTTTAAACATGCAGAGAGCTCTGGGGGAAGCTGGCGTGCGAGACAGTCATGGACGCTCCCAAAGACTACAAAGAACAAAAGTGAACGGCTGCTCTATGTTAAATTCCAGCCATCCTCCCACAGGTTCACCCGACCACACGATTACTCCTTCTCAGCTGCCATCCGTGCCTCAACTCGCGAGAAAAAAATAAAATTCAAATACAATTAAAAAAAAAAAAAAAGTTGTGTTCAGGTTCCCAAACTCTATCAGTAAACACTTATTACAATATTTCACCTATTGTACGGTTCCTGTTCTTTACGGTAGGGTGAGGAAGCCTGGAATGGGACTATCGTTTAATTGCCACTTTTAAAATACCTGCATGGAATTGGAGCTCCATGGAACCAGGGGCAGGAGGCTGGAGCGTATAGTACAATGAGGCTACTAAAGTGGGGGGGCGCAGGGGGCCAAATTCAAACAGTGGCCGGGGTTTTGTTTCCCCATCTTTTTAATTTGTCCCCTTTCCAATTCTCGGAGCTGGCCCGTTGATCCAGTCCCCATCCTCAAGCGCTGAAAGTGAGCTCAGAGGAAGGGAGATGAGGGCATGCCCGCAAGGACTGGGGGCAGATCCCTGATCCGAACTCTCCCCTCTCCTTCCCCCACACCCTGGGCTGCCTTAAGCATCCTCCCTCCCTATCTGACACACACAGCTTTGCAGGGCGAGGAGGGGAAACTGCTAACATCCTGAGGCTCTCGCCAATCTCTGCTTCTAGGGGAGGGGTCCGGATCAAGGATCTGTCCCCAATCCTTGTGGGACAGATGCCCCAAGCCCAGGCACTGGAACGGACAACTTGCAGTCCCAGAGGACCCTTCCAAGCTCCCTGCTTTTAGAATTGCCCTAAAGCAGCCACAAGGGTAGGAGCAAGGGGTGGGAGGAACGTTGACATTTTATGTATTAACGGGGAGTTTTACCGGGCAAGCGGTTTGGTGGGTGGGATTTGGAGACCGTCACAACCCCCCTGAGAGGGGGAAAGGGTATGGACTTGGGTGGGTAAGAAGAGGTGGGGGCATGAAGTATCCCCTGGGTGAGATGGGGACTCATGTGGGAGGGGTTTCACGTTATAAGCCACCCAGAACTGCATGGATCGTGCAGAACAGAAAAATAAATAAATGGAAAGATAAGAACTTCCTAGAAAGAGAACTCCTTGTTCCCTGAAAGCCGCCACCCACCAGTTCCGCTCGCTCTCTAGCGGGGCTAAACAATGAGGTCATTGGCTTCTTAAAACAAGGCAGCTAATCATACGGTAAGAAAATGATAACCGTTTTCAAAACACACGGTAACAGGCCTGGCCAATGGGGCTCCCCCTGCGTCCACAGCAACCTGCCGCTGAGATTGGGTGCAAACTTTTCTAAGGCCACTCGTCCACGTTACCGGGGGCCAGCGATTCTCCCAGCGGGAAATCTCCTGGCCGGGAAACTTACACCGAACTCCGCACACGGGGCACGCGTCGTCAGCTGCGTCAAGCAGCTTTTTCCCCCCCTCCGAATGTCAGGCCTTGAAATCCAGCCCTGACGTTTGGAGGAAAGAAACCAAGGCACTGGATGCAGCCGATGACGCTTTTAGCCCCGTGTCCAAGGGTGGCGCTGGGCAAAAGTTCCCCGGCAGGGATATTTCCCGCCGGGAGAATCGCCGGCCTCAGTAACATGGGCAAGTGGCCTACGACTTCTTTTTCCAGAAAAAGGCAGCTGAAGAGAGTGAAACCCAACTGGTCAAAGAAGAGCTTAATGCTTCAGCTTCTGCCTGTGGGGGATGTAGGTGTACGACGGCCGGGTCCTCTAGTTCTTGGCACGGGTGTTAGCCCTTCGCGCCAGAGACATTTATTTTAAGGAGTCTTGAGCCAGTACTAAACTGCCAGAGGATCGTGCCCGGAGTTTCCCAAACGACTTTATCTATATTTTAGAGAGATGCCTCATTGTGGTCCCCGGCGATTGGACGGGAGAACTTCCGTCAGTCCCGCCTGTCGGCTAGCCTGGCTCCTATGAGAAGGGTTTGCAGGGGGGCATTCTCGGTAGATGCCCTGGTGCTTTGCAACTCCCTTTCCCCCCAGAGGTTCACTTGAGCCCGAACATCTTCTGGAGGTGGTGGGTGCTTTTGGGGTAGGAGTGTGAGAGGGGGTTGGGGTGGGAAGGTTGTACTGGGTGGATTTTGTGGGGGTTCTGTGGTTTTTTCTATACATTTTATATGTTTTTATGTATGGTAAGCCTTTCCCTCTGGGAAAGAGGGCATATAAATTCAAATAAATACATAAATAAATAAATATATTTCAGTTCAACCTTAGCTACCATCCTACTGGAAATTTTGCAGGCTGAAGGACTAGGTGGCTCAGGGGAGCAGTCACATGTTGTAGCGGGCGGGGTAAAAATGTAAAATAAATAAATGAAAAAAAAAATCTACTTTGAAGACAGAAGAGAGCCCGGACCAGCAGGGGCAGCACTATCACCTCAGTATTGGGTCATCTAGTTCTCAAAAAAAAAGTCCTCTGGGTTTCAGGGCCAACACTCAAAACCCACCGCCTGCCACCTTCTTTATCGGGCAATCTTAGCGGGTCCAATAGCGGTACAACCCGTAGGGACAGATCTAGCTTTGCCATGCGAGATGGGCCTTTCTGGGCAGCAGGACGTCGTCAGGGCATTGTGGGGAAAGCTGGAATCCTCAACCCCTTTGCTATCAGTGGTCAGAGACTCCCGCTTCCTAGGAGATTCGAGTCCCTAGCGTGTCGCTCGTGCTGACAGAACAAGAGGCAGCATCGAGTGCTGGCACAGCGTCCTGTTCAAGCAGGCCGGACTGAGGAAGCCGTTTCAAGAGGGTCCTGGGGAAGACAGTGGGAGCTCAGTCCCTCTCTCTGCTGGAGAAAGGGCTGGACAGGGAAGCAGCTGTGCCTGACCCAGCCAGGCAGCCAGATACGGCCATGGCCTTGGAGGAAACATCTTGTTACTTTCGCCACATACCTCTCGGACAACGACTGCTTGTGGAATGAAAGGCTGTTTACAGAGAATGACATGCCCCGAGCCAGCTGCAGCGGCTGCTGTCAACACAAGGATGTGTGTGTGTGTGTGTGTGTGTGTGTGTGTGTGTGTGTGTGTGTGTGAGAGAGAGTTAGAATCACAAGCATGGGACTCGCTTGATCCAGCTTCAACCTCAGGAGTTCTACCAGGCCCCTCTCTCGCTGGCTCTGGAGCTCCAGGCCTCTCCACACTAGCTCAAGTGTTAAGTAGCAGATCCGACAGCCCATATAGCTCCTGTTTATCCCCAAACAGTTTTAGGAACTAGAAGGACCGATTGCTCAGTGCTGAAATGCAGCCCCCTTGGGCGAGGAGCATGGTAGCTAAACCCATGCAGTGAAGACCCCAGTTCCCTATCGAGAAGAGGCTGGATGTGCTAATAGGCAGAATGGGCACAGGACACTGGAGTACAGTTAGGACAAGAATTCTGCACAGGGCTCAAGGTCAAGTGGCCAGGGCTGGACCTATCCTTGCTGACCTTTATAACCACCATCCTGTGCACCATGATTCAGGAGCTGCCCTTACGGAACTTTACACCTGCCTTTCCCCTGATTGACGGTAACTGGTTTCGCTGGCCAGGCACATCCTGCCGTAGCCCAATGTGGAGGCGGCAGACCCCATGAGAACCCTTATCCCAAACTCACTGATAGAGAAGACGTTCTCCTCTCCTTTGGTGATCCGGCAATGCTCCAGCAGCAAAGCACCCATTGGCTAGAGAGAGAGAGACCAAAAGAAAGGATTTAAGACAAGTCTCCCGGCTGCTTAGCCTTTTGTTTGTTTATTTCACTAGATTTATTTGCCGCCACCCCTCCTGCCACAGCAGCTCGGGGCGGGGGGGGGGCAGCTTACAACATTTTAAAACATATACAAATATAAAGTAAAAATATATATAATATAAATAACAATAAATAAAAATATAAAACCAACAATGGAACCCCAAGGCAGAGCTAAAAAACCCCAAACCCCGCATCCCAATCCCCCCACCCGTCTTCCCGTTAAAAGCCCGACAGAACAGCCAGGTCTTACACTTTCTTCAGACAGGCAGGAGGTCTGGGGCCAAGCGGACCTCGGTCGGTCGGGAGTTCCACAGCCGAGGTACGGCCACCGAGAATGCCCCCTCCCCATCGTCGCCACCCAGGATACCCGGGGGACTTTGAGGAGGGCACTCCCGGCTGACCGCAGGGGCTGCTCCGGGTCCCAGAGGGTGAGGCGGTCCTGCAGGTAGGCAGGGCTCAAGTCGTTTAGGGCTTTATAGGTTAAAACCAACACCCTGAATCGGGCCTGGAAGAGCATAGGCAGCCAGCGCAGAGACCGGAGCACCGGTGTAACGTGCTCGTGATGACTCGTCCCCCATAAGGAGACGGGCTGCCGCATTGTGCGCCAACAAGACGGAGGTGATGCTGGTGGGTAAGGCGGCGGGCGTAACGGCCCCCATCATTGATGGGATCTGTCCTCCGTTGGTTCCCCAGGTACAGAGTCTGGGGGTGCTCCTTGACTCGCAGCGCCACTTGGATGCTCAGGTGGAGGCTGCGGCAAGGAGCGCCTTCCGCCAATTACATCTGGTGCGTCGGCTTCGGCCGTTCGTTTCTGACTCTGACCTGGCCACTGTCATCCGTGCTTTCATCACCTCTAGGCTAGACGACTGTACCGTGCTCTATGTGGGGCTACCCACGGCGACGGTTCGGAGACTGCAGCCGGTGCAAAACGTGGCGGCCCATCTCCTGGTGGGACTGGGCTGTCGGGAACATATTACACCAGTTCTTCGGTCGCTGCGCCGGCTGCCTAGAGTCTTCCGGGCCCAATTCAAGGTGTTGGTTCTCCTAAACGGCCTTGGCCCGACCTACCCAAGGGAACGCCTCACTCCTCAAGTCCTGGATCGGCCCCTGCGGTCATCTCCTCGAGGTCCCCCGAGTCTTCTGGGGGGCTACGATGAGGAGAGCTTTCTCGGTGGCTGCTCCGCAGCTGTGGAACTCCCTGCCGCTAGAGGGCCGTTTGGCCCTGGATCGCCCCTCTTTTTGACGCAGCTGTAAAACCTGGCTGTTCCGCCTGGTCTTTGGTGGGGGAGAAGAGTGCGTTTGGGGGAGGGCGCTAAGGGATATTTTAATCCTCCTTATTAGGAGGTTTTTAGCTTTATTGCTGTTTTTATTATGCTATAATTGTAAGTCGGCCAGAGCTGCCTGTGGCAGGATGGGTGGGGTAGTAAATGGCAGTCTCTGGATCGTCCCCAAGGGCAGCCCCACGTAGAACGCGCTACAATAGTCCAGTCTTGAGGTGATAAAAGCAAGGATGATGGTGGCCAGGTCGGAGTCTGAAATGTACGGCCTAAGCTGTCGCACCCGATGTAATTGGCGAAATGCTGCCTTTGCCAGACTACAAACCTGAGGGGCCAACAGAGGGCGGACCCCATCAACGATGGGGGCCACCACGCCCTCGGCCCTACCGACCGGCATCACCTCCGTCTTATCCCCACCTTATCCACGGAGCTCAGATGGATTTATCCTTGTGAAGTAAGGAGTTGCTACTGCACCCCGTTTTTACAGATAGGCAGTGATGCGGGGTGGAAAATTTTCCACTACCAAGTTCTTCTGTGGAAAGTTTTCCAGGGCTTGGGGGGAATTTTCCACTAATGTATTTTTCCGTGAAAAGTTTTCCATTTCTAAAAACGACTGCAAAGGAAAGAAAACCAAAAACTAAGCTACTCACGCTCGAAGTCCGTGGGCGTCTTTTGCATCCTATGCAAAACCTGCCTAGGAAAATTTTCTGATTGAAAATTTTCCGGAAAAACCCACATCAACGCAGATGGGACAACTTAGCCGCAGCATAAGTGAAAGCATTTATGCACGTTATATAAATATGTTCAGCATTTAGGGGAAAGGGACAGTGGGTGTTGAGGGGGGGGGGGGTAAGGTTTATGATTTTTATACTTGTTTTTTGTGTGTCAAATTGTTATCTTCCCTGAGCCTTTGGGACAGGGTGGAATATAAATGTAAACAAAAAAAATGACTAATCAATGCCAAAACCCACATAGGAAGTCCTTCTGGCCCAAGAGTCCATCCTAAGTGGAGGAACATTGACTGTGATGTGGAGAGCACAGAGTTCAACGCACAGAAACAACAGGAAGGAGGAACACTGACATTTTTTCACTATCGCAATCTTGTTCAGTTTCACTATTTCAGTCAACTCAATGTTTTAAAAATAGGGTGGGAATGCCCTCTGGTCTCTGTTCCCGTGCAAGAACACCCGCGTGGACTCTGCCATCTTCCTGACGCGAGATTCTCAAAGTCCAGAACAAAACCAGGAAGGGAGACAAGGAGCCACAACTCACAGTCCTCTGCTGGAACCACAAGGCCATTGCTCTTTCTGTAAGAGCAAGCATGGGATTTTAAGAGAGACTGCCTTTCTGCTTCACCTGCATTGAACCAGGGGCCAGTCCCTAATTCAAAGAAGGGGTAGTTACTGCGGAACGGCCGAGCCCACCAGAATATAGCAAGCCCGCCCCCTGGGTGTTTCAAGTATAGGAACCTCAAGTCCCATGGGTTCAAAAATGGGCTGATTTCAGATAACTAGATGGCAACAACCCCTGCTGCAGCCGTCGCAGTCCCGTCACCCCCACCCCTGCCTCCAAAAAGCAAGCATGGCGTATTCATAAGCGGCTTCGGTACCTCTGCCTCATCCGTCCGGAAGTAAAAGAGAAAGTTGACGACAAGCTTCACAAGTCGCTTCTTTGGAACTGAAAAGAAAAGAAAGAGAAAGGGACTTTTTCCAGAAACTGGAGTTTGTATTCATGGAGAATTCACACAATGGGTCCAGTGCTTAGACGGTAAAATCCAGACATAGTCCACCCTCGCTAACATGGGAATGCCACTAGGTTACTGCTCTGTGCTGCTGCCATAATGAACCTTAACAGAGAGCTTCTTTAGAATTTAAGACACTGTCAAAATGACTGAGCAAATTCCAGTGTTTCGCTAACCATTTGTACGGGAAACGCCTTCAAAACGATTTCAGCTTCATCTCAGGCCAGTCAGAACAGGCCACATTGATTTAGCCATTCATACACCACATCTTGCACCCAGGAGGATAATGTAGCACATAACTAACGGTAGGCAAAGCTACTGAAGTATGGGTACCTTCAAGGTAGCAGGAGACAACGCGCCCTAATCAGAAGGGAAAGGAAGGATGGGCTAGTGCTCAGAGAGCTAGCTCTAGAGAGTTACGTTCCTTGCTCCTACACACGCTTCCTGGGTAGCCTCGGGCAAGTCACTTAAGCCGTGGCCAGAGGAGAATTAGCAACGGAGCCTCTAGTAGCATGTTCTGAACTTAGTATCTTGTAACCTATCTCCCATGTAAACATGCTGCCCTGGAGCAAGTCACTCCCCCCAGGTGATTAGAAACGGATTCTTTTCAACAAAGCCTGCTGCTTTGAAGCAGCCATGAAAGACAGGGCAGCCGTCCCCAGAGCAGGCAAAGCACCTTATGGGCACAAAGCTCTTCTAGCAAAAAGCCTCAAGTCACCAATGCATGTAATGGGGGGCTGGGACAAAATCCCTGCTCTGTCTCACAGGCGGGTGGGTGGGTGGGTGGGTGAGGATAAATACATTAAACAGGATAAGGTGATTGAATGCTGCAGTGACCGAGACCAAATACGCTATGAACCAGGTACGCAAACAGGAGTTTAAGGCTGAAGACCCAAGTTCACACACCTCGTTTCAGACAACAGCTGAAAAATGGAATCCTCAAAAATGCCCAGGGGCGTCACCCCCCTGCCCCCGCTAAGCAACCCGACCCACTGCAGGGTCTTTGCTGTAATCGTTCCAAGTCCCACCTCCCCTCAAACTCGTCTCCTGGCTACACCTCAATCCCAAATTTGCCCCCTTTTACCACCAGCTGGTCCTTACTTTAAACAGAACAGCCCTTATTTCAGAACATCTAAACTCCAGTGTCTGGTATTTATGACGCTCCTAGTACCCCTCCACGCCCAGCCCCTTCCCCCTCGTTCATGCTCCCTCACCCCACAGCCAGCTGATTATTTATATAGCGCCAGCAACGTAACTGGCAGCGCTGTACAATCCACAGTTAAGGAGGTCCCTGCCCCAAAGGGCTTGCAATCCATTATTACAGAAAGATCCCCGCCACAAAGAAAGCCACAGTTACAGGGAGGTCCCTGCCCCAAAGGGCTTACAATCTAAGGCAGCCAAGGGCGGGATGATCATAGGGAGACCGGTGGAAGTGGCAGCCCCCGCCCTCCTTCCCCAGATTCCGGCCTCGCCACATCCCATCAACTCTACCTCCCTTCTTCCTCCCCATGCCCCCTCCCCTCCCCAACACACCCCTGGCTGCCCCAGCCCCACACATTCACCCACCCACCCCTAGTTGCCTCTCTTCTCATTCACTGCTCCCCCCCAATATGTAGGGTTGCCACGGAGGCCCATTTCCCCGGGACACTTATAACAAATACATGTTGCAGGGCTCCGCATGGGTGCCTTAGGCAGGGCCCTGCAACATGCATTTTTCATAAGTGGCCTGGAAAACTAGGTCTCCATGGCAACCCTCCCCCACCGACTCCGCCCCTTCCTCACCGCTCCCCTTCTTGGGCGCGCGCATGAAGATCTCCGCCGCCTTCTCGGCCGGCTGCCGGGAGAGCGAGAGCAGCTCGCGCTCGTTGTAGCGCATGACGCGGGCGCCCGGCGCGAGCGAGGCCCCCCGCACAGCAATCGGGACGCCGCGCCCACTCCCGGAAGTAACCCCGCCCCTCCCTCCCTCTCTCACGACCCGGAAGCGGTTCTCCTCACGGGAAGGCGGCTTCCGCTGGCGCAAGGGCCGGAAGCCGGAACGCGTCCGGTTGACAGGGGTTGCGCGTGCGCCGTGGGAAAGCGGTTTAGGCCTGGGAGGAAGTCTCGGGGCAGGTGAGGAGAGAAGCGGGGGGAGGTGAGTGGGCCGCGCGGCCGCTGACCTGTATATGCCGTGAGGGGGAGTTAGGGCGGCCACCTAGGCCGATTGTCAAGGAACCCGTATGAAAGATACATGTTGCGGGGCCCTACATCGGCGCCTATGCAGGGCCCCGCAACATGAATCTCTCATACGGGGCCTAGGCGGCCGCCCTCGGGGGAGTGTCTGGTCTGGGGGAGGGTGGCCCCGAGGGAGTGGGTTTGGGTGATGGGGGCCGGGCCCAGCAGAGTGTACGAGCCAGGGAAAGGGGCTTGGCTTGGCCCCCAGTGTTTAGGGGGCTTGAGGCGCCAATTCAGGCCCTGCAACCTGTATCTTTCATAAGGGGCCTGTGTGGCCCCCCCCCCTCCCCATGCTGCATGGAGCTACGTTCCCTGCTTTGGGGGAGAGACTGGGAAGCCGGGTCTGCCTTGTGGTAGGGGAGGGGGGGCGCCCTTGTTGCAGGACTTGTGGGGCTCAGAACCGAGCAGCTTGGGGAACAATAGGGATTGATTTGCCCCCAGGTGGGGGGGGGGCGGGGGAAATACCTGCTGGGCTGTGGGCGTCCAGTGCATCTGGCCGCCTTCCTGGCTCGTCTCCCCGTCTGCGTAAGGGCCACGTAGGGTTGTAAGAACCGAGCGGGGACGGTTAGACGCGCCCCAGCCCCACTTTTGAAGTGTTTTAGGCACTCGCCTCTGCCCCCTTCCCCCCACCCCACCCATCTTGGCAACACTTACGTGCGTGTCGTTCTCTGAAGTTGCTGATCATGGGAGAGAATAAGCGGGTTGACTTGATGGGCTCTGTTACCAGTTTCGTGGCAGCCGAACGAATGACTTTTTACTCAAGAGCTGCTGGGCTTTTCTCCTTTGGAATCTGGACTTTGAACGCGAGACAGACATTAATGCAACGGTCCACTTACTTCTACTAGACTCTCTCAACGTCCAGCTCCAGTTGGAATTTTGTGTAGCCTTCGACTAACTATTAACTTACTGTAAGTTAACTAGCCTTATAGCTAGGACTTCTCTCTCTTTCCCCAGACCGTTTCCACACCCATCCTCAGCTGTTTGAAGTGCAAAAGCAACAATTATGGATTTCCAACATCGTCCAGGGGGTAAAACTGGGAGCGGAGGTGTAGCCTCTGCCTCAGAAAGTAACCGTGACCGCAGAGAGAGGCTTCGACAGCTAGCTTTGGAAACTATTGACATCAACAAGGTGAGCGTTGATTTCTTAATGTATGTTGGGTGGGAGAGATTTGTGGCCTTATTCAAAGCTAGAACTCTTCCCAGTGACTTTAAGGCTTTACTCTGTTCTGTTAACCTCAAAAAGACCATCTCCATTGCGCATTGGATCAAGTTACTGAATTTTACTTCAGCAGTGTGTCCTGAGATGGTAATAGTTTTAAGCCTTTTTTTTTTCTCTTTGGGTTCAAACAAAAATAATTAAAATGCAAATAACAATTAGACCTCTTCGTGGGCTCAAAAATCAGGCCTGATTCAGTCCAAAGCTGATCCTGACAGCTCAGCTCATCCCTGCTTGGAGCCAATCTGGACTAGAGGTAGCCCTGCTCCTGTGGAGTGCTGTGATGTCGAAGGGAAGCAGAGGGCGCATTGGGAAATGGGTGGGGTTTAGCTCTCTTTCCTCCCCCCCCCCAAAAAAAAACACTTTCCTGATGTGTCCCCTGCCCCCATGGAGCACTGTGATGTCACAATGCAGGCTGGGGATAGGATCTCGCCCCACAGGCTGGCCCAAGTCCAAGGGGATTGAGCTGGAAGGACTCCCTGTGTTTGACTTGACTTGCCCCATTCCACAGGGCTCTAATACCAATAAGAAATGAATATTACACTGCTCAAAGGCCCAGAACTTGGTCACATCCAAGCCTTGGTCAATACCCAGGGACCAATGTTCGTTTCCTTTATGTTGCTGGAATGCTGGGGCGTTTGCTTATTGCTGTAGCTTTGCATAAGCCTTGTTACAAGCTGTGCTTTAGTACCCAGTCCCGCAAGATGTTCTGTACCATTGTTGTCTCAAATGCTCACAATCTGTGTGCTCTGAGGTTTGCCCTCTTGAGAAGAGGAGGGCATACATCTTTATAGCTGTATTTCTCCTGGGAATTCCCTCATTCAAGAGCAGCTTTTAGTGATGAAACTGAATCTAATAAATCTAATTATGTACAGAACAGTGGAGGCTAGCATTTCAGGATAGGCCCTAATTGCTGCTGTTTCCTACTCAGCATGGAGCATTCTGTCTTCTTTAAAAGTGGCTTCTTTGGGAAAGAGTGCTGTCCTCCTAATGGAAATTGTCACGCCTAAAATTCTTCTTCAATAGCCATGATCTAGCCTGATGTAAACTAGCTGTCTTGGTTTGATAATTCAGACAGGGTTTGAATTCTCTGATATGGTGACTTAATTTTCCCTTTGTTCTCCTTTTACCACTAGGATCCTTATTTTATGAAAAATCACTTGGGTTCCTATGAATGTAAACTCTGCCTCACTCTACACAACAATGAGGTGAGTTACACATCCACTTATTCTTGAATTTTGTTTATTTACCTTTCTATCCTGCCTTGTCCCTGGAGTAACTGGTTCGGGTGGGTTATGATGAGACCAAACATAAACCTTTTTTTTTTTTTTTTTAAAGTAAATTTACCCCATACCTTAATCCCATGCCCATCCCTGGTCACCCAAAGCCCGCCTAAATAAAAATGCTTTACGCTGTTTCCGCAACGCATACTTGCTCATGCTTGGGGTGCAGCTCGGGGGCAAGGAGTTCCAAAATTGGAGATCAGCCCTGGTCTGTGCTTGGCACCCTAAGGGCCTGTCCAGGAGGTCTCTCCTGGCTCACTGAAGAGACATGGGGCATAGGGGAGGAGGTGGTCCTTCAGGTAAGTTGGGCACCAGCAGTTTAGAGTTGTCTGGTAATGATAGGATTGATATTGAGTTCTCCAGAGCCTCGGAGATGACAACGTCTCGTGTGTCTAGATAAACAAAAGGGACCAAAAGAAATATATACAGACCTGGCCAGAAATCCAAAGCGCACACCAATAGGGGTCTGTAAATAAATGCACTTGTAAAATCTAAATGATGAAAAATATGAAGAATTTATAAAAATAAGAAATAAACAAGAATATCATGCATATGTCTTCAGAATAAAGACATGATCATGTGTAGCCCCTCTTATGATGATAGAACAGGCACCCAGGTTCCTGTGTGCCTCTATCCCACATTTATGGCAAATTCTTCTGCCATAGAAAGTCTGGGGTTGGAGTTAGGTGACTCGGTGTATGAATATTGTTGGAGAATAACTCAAAAGGTCACTTCCATCATCCATGCAGTAAAATGCTACATGGAAATTTCTGTATGCAGTGTCCTCTCTTAAAAAGAAAATGCAGGCATTTGATGTTGCTTGTTCCCATGTGCTCCTGTTCAGAGAGTAGTCTTTCTTAAAAAAACAAAACAAACCCACATGAAATCGAAACGTTCTCGTCTTGGGCATACAGTTTGAATCTACCCCACAGGCCGTTTATTATTCAGCAAGCTGCAGTGTCTGTCTTAACTTCCCTTATCTAGTCGGTTGTCAAGTTTAATAAACGTATGACTGGCTGATCGCCAAGCTTAACCCTTGAAACACAGTTTCGTTTTCAAAGGGAAGTCAGTCGACTAGCTCTTGGTTCTGAAGGGATAGGATAGCACTGTTCTTGTAGCCAGCTTTGTGAAACAGGTTTTCACAACATGTAAGACTGGTAGAAGTAGGTCCACGTGAGAGGTGTGCTGTTTTGCTTTCTTTATAAAAAGCAATGGAAAGGATTTTAGTGTAACCAGACCATTCCACTGTGGTCTTTTCTGCACATATATCACAGCTATGACAGCAGGAAAGTAGCTTCTGGACAGGGGCGTCGCTAGGTTGGAATGGGCCCAGGTGGTTCTCACAATCTATCGCTTAGCTACCCTATCCCGAGCACACTCCCTTAATCACCACCCCCTATCCAGCTCATGGAGCTTGTACTCCTTTTCAGAGTCGCTTGTAGGAAGGGAAGGGACCTCCATCCTAAATTCTGAACGATGCGTTCACCCGGGTTTCCCGGGTGGTGACGATGGAGGGGGCATTCTCGATGGCCACTGTATGCTGTGGAATTCCCTCCCGATGGAGGTTCGCTTAGCCCCAGACCTCCCTTCTTTCCGAAGACGGTGTAAGACCTGGCTGTTTCGCCAGGCATTTGTGGAGGGAGACAGGTAGGGTGGGATGGGGGTTGGGGTAGATGTTTGATGCTTGGTTCCACTCTTTAATAAGTTTTATAATTTTTTGTATTTGATTTGAATTGTTGAATTATACTTTTGGACTTCTTGTGAGCTGCCCCGAGCTGCTATTGTGGGCGGGAGGGAGCGGGCTATAAATGCTCTGAAACAACCATACTAAATAAATACTTCACATCCTTTCATTTGTAATTTTTTTAAATTAGGTAATGACATTTTTGTTTCTTTAAAATAGGATGGTGCCCTTTTAAGGACTTGGGAAGAAATTCTGATATGGGACAGGTTTGGTTGTTCCAAGACGCTCTAGTCTGGAAGGAGCATCCTTGCTTTCAGAATTGTTCTGTACCAGGATGTTCGCTTAGAGGTCTGCTCCCCAGCAGCTGTTTTCCTGCCTATTGAGTGTGTAGGAGCAGATGTCCTGACCTGCAAAGGAAAAATCTGGCAGTGGAGGGTAGTGGTTCTTATTGGAAGGCGGGTTTAGTTTTCCTGAGAGATTTGGGGGTGAGGTGTAATGAAGTGATTAATCTGAGAAACGGGAACAAAGAATACTCCTGTTCTTCACTTTGTTCTAGTAAGGTTGAGGACACAGTCCATCTGTCCAGAAAGGGTTAAAATGTCCTCATTGTTTTGAGCTTCCTTTGCTGCTCAGCCCAACTCCCAGTGGTGTCTCATCTGTGACTGATAACTTGCAGCTTGTGGGGTGGGAAATCAACCCTGCCAGAACTAACGTTCTCTCCTGTCTTGATTTGTTGCAGGGAAGCTATTTAGCACACACCCAGGGGAAGAAACATCAGACCAATCTGTAAGTTCTGAATTGCCGTCCTCTCTGCTCACCGAGCATTTAGAAGCACACAGCTTTCCGTTGTCTCTGAGCGCAGCCCGTTCCCTTAGCAGTTATGCATTTGGTAAAGCGACTCACTGCAGGGCGGTGGCTGCGCATGGCGGAGAATGTCTGGGAAATGATCACGCGGTTGCAAGGGAGAGCAACCTTGCCCTGACTGGCGGGAATCGGCTAACGGGCCCCTGATGGAGCAGTCCTTGGAAGAGAGAGAGCGTGGCACTAGCACTTGGCGTGGCTACAAGCCCCTTTCGATGTGAATGAGGGCTGCACCCACGCTGAGAGCTAGTGCTAGGGTTAGCTGCTTGAAAATGTGGGAGCTGGCAAAGTCATTATAGAGGAGGAAGAATAAGTCCCTTTCTTGAGGCTTCAAGGGTGGAAGATCATCTGGAGAGTGTGGGATTTTTTTTTAGCTTATGCATTTTGGGGGAGAGTGGGAGGTGAGTGTTAGATGATGAAACCATACAGAGCAATAGTTTTTCCTTTATGGCAGGGTTGGGGAACCTTTTCTGCCCCAGGGGCCACATTGAAATCAGTACGAGCTCTGAGGGCCACGTAGATGTTGGGGGTGGGGGGGCTTAACAGGTGTATTCAAGAAAAGGAGGGCCCAAATCATGGATCTGTCCCCCCTACCCATGTGTGCCTGCCCTCCTCTCTGCTCCCTTATTCTGAGCTCAGTTTTGTAGCGCTTTGGGGTAGAGAATGGATCCAGAGCCCAGATTCAGGCACTGGAAAGGGGCCACGTAGAAACTTGCGGAGGGCCACATTTGGCCCCCGAGCCCTCAGTTCCCCAACCCTGCCTTATGGAGACCAGTCTTTACAGATCTTGCTATAGGGCAGGGGTAGTAGATAGTGATTTGGTAGTTCACAGAGGTGGGAAGGGGACCAGCTACTTGGAGGTCACCTCTGCAGAGGAGCGCAGGACCGGCACCCTAGAGAATATCTCTGGGGAGGAGATGGGCCAGGAGAGCTCCCCAGTGCAGTGGGGAAGGCTCTCTCTCTAAAGGAGAGGGCTCTCCTCCACTTCCGAGGCCAGTTGCTGACGTGCCCCAGAGCTGGGAGCCAGCAAGAGGGGTTGCTCTGGTAGATCACCTGGATCAAGTCGATCCCATGCACCATCAGTCTGGCCACCCCTGCTGGAAGGAGGGTGGGGTCTTAAGACCATTAAGGGCAGCCCATTTGGCAGTCTTTGATCAGTGGGAGCGGTGGGTTGGGATTGAGCATTATTATTTACCTAGCATGAGCAATGTGTTTTGGCACCGACCAGTCATTACTTAGGATGGGTTTCTGTCCCGCGTAGCTTACAATCTAGGATGGACGAAGAAGGGGAGATGAGTGGGGAATGTAGGGAAGAGACAGGGAGACATTCATGAAGTTGCAGGTGCACGTGCTTGGCTTAGTTACGGGAGGAGGAGGAACCGTATGAAGGGAGAGCTCCTCCCTACCTCTCAGACCTAATTTCCCTACGCACTCCTGCACGCACTCTCCGCTCTTCCTCTGCCCCTCCCTCACTCTCCCTCGTTTCTCCTGCTCACCTAACCGCCTTCGACCCTTCTCCCTCGCTGCCCCCCATGCCTGGAACTCCCTCCCTACCCACACCCGCCTTGCCCCCTCCCTCCGCTCCTTCAAATCCCTCCTCCTCAAGACCCACTTTTTCCTCGCCACCTTTCCCAATGCCTGCTAGTCGTTCCCCATATACCTACTCTCTGCCCTCCTCTGCAGACTGCTGCAACCAACCTGATTGCAACCAAGCCAAGCACACGCACCTGAGACTTCGCATCCGCTTGAATGTTTATCTTCTACCCTGTCTCTCTCACTGTCCCTTCTCCCCGTCTCCCCCTCCTTGTCTTTTAGATTGTAAGCCACAGGCAGGGACCGCATCTATTTCTATGTTCTGTACAGCACCAGGTCACATGACTGGCGCTATATAAATGTTTATAATAAATAAAATAGAAAGCGTGTTGGTGAGCAGTCTGAGGGAGGGGAGCTAGGGAAGGAACAGAGCGAATGTGTTCTGAGAGGGAGTCCCAGGCCTGGGGGGCAGCATGGAAGAAAGGGTGAGGGCAGTTTAGGGAGCTGGAGACTGAGGTGAGCAAGAGCGGTGGCAGAGCAGGGGGGGGAGGGGGACGACGACGTAGGCAGCAACAATGGGGAGGAGCAAGACAGAAGGGTGAGTGCAAGGAGATTGTGCTGGATGTGAAGGAGGAAAGGGAGCCGGTGAAGGGAGGAGAGGAGCGACTGAAGATGATCAAAGCAGCAACTCATAATGGAAGTCAGAGCAAGAAAGGCCGTCCAGGTGAGCTGACTTAGAGCACGGACAGAGCTGAGCTAGGGCACTGGTGGAGTATTGTCTCCATATTTCCCCCCCCCAGTGCTAGTGAAATTCACCAGCGTTAAAGGACTCGGGTGTGTCTGCTGCACTGTCAGGCATATAAGCCGAATGCAGCAGCTCAATTTAAAGAATGGAAAAACCAAGGTGCTCTTGCTGCGATGAGCAGGAGCATGAGAACGTCTCAGTGGAAACTGGGCCAGGAAAGAGATTGGTGAGAGAGGGGGATGGATCAGCGTTGGGAGCATCCAGTCACTAAACGAACCGTGTTCTGGGGAGTAGTTTGTTGAAGACCCTCTTCTATTGCACTTTCAGAGCTCGCCGAGCTGCCAAGGAAGCTAAGGAAGCCCCTGCCCAGCCCGCACCAGAGAAAGTCAAAGTGGAAGTGAAAAAGTTTGTGAAAATTGGACGACCGGGTTACAAAGGTAGCTATCAACCGGCCAGCATCTTGTGCTCTAAAGCACCTGCTGCGAGTGCTGGGGGTGGGGGGTGTTCCAGTGTGCTGTGTGCCAGCTCTCCCCAGAAGTGGCTGCATTTCAGCGGTTCTACATGGATGGCGCCAGATTCCTTCAGTGCATTAAAATGTCTCTGTAGGACAAATCAGACCGACAGCTGTCTTTATATGACTGGTTTCCAGTTCCTAGATATCTGGTCCATGAATCCAGCCCTTGCCCTCAATCATTGAAGGAGGAAGCTGAGAGAAAAAGAACAATGCTGATTGCACGAATTCAAGGACAGGGGATGGATCCATAGCCTGGATCAGAGTTGGGGGACCTGAAGCCCAGGGGGCCAGATGCGACCCATGGCTAGTTTTTTGTCTGGTCTCTCTCCAGTGCCTGGAGCTGGCCCGTAGATCCAGTTCCTACCCCCAAAGCGCTGCGAGACTGAGTTCGGGGTAAGAGAGCAGAGATGAGGGAGTCTGATCCATGATCTGGATTCCCTTGAGCACCCCTGCACCCAACCTCTGCAACCCGTGGAGCTTTTTTACTAATGTTCAAAGTGGCCCATGGGAGGGATATTGTTCCTCTCCCCTGCTCTGTGCACAGTATTAGAAAAACAGGGGGAAGGGCTCTCTGAATGTGACTGTGATTCTAGTTTTTACTGGACAAAACTGCATTTGCGGTGTTTTTCATGATATTGCATTGAAGCTTTTCACTCGTCTCTTGCAGTGACGAAACAGAGGGATCCAGAATCAGTCCAGCAAAGCCTCCTTTTCCAGGTACCAATGACAATATCCTTCCTCCCAAGTGATGCAAGTTATAGCAGGGCTGAATTCACTCCTAGAGCCTTCTCCACAGGATGTGTGTAAGGGATGGGTCTACCTGATGAACAGAACCTCGCACCAGCCCCCCTCCCTAGGGCTTGTCAGTCAGACTCCACCCCGAACTGGTCTATAGCCCCTTCTCGAGGGATTGCCCCTTTGCTTGGATGTCAGCCATCTAAACTATTGTCGCTGCAGCCTCTTTTGCTAGATGCCGCCGCCTCTTATAAACCCTGCCCAGGAGTCAAGGCAGGGCGAGGAACTCCCAGCCTCATGGGCCAAAGTCAGCCTGCAGCTGGGTTGTTTGTTTTAAAAGAAAATTATTTTTAAATTTGGCCCTTTCCCGGTTCCAGCATCTGGCCTGTAGACCCAGTCCCCTACCCTCATGCACTGAAATGGTGAACTTGAGAGACGTGAGAGGAGATTGGAGACCTGTTCCTGGAGCCTCCCCCTACTGGTTATCTGCCTTGGGCACTGCCTGCTGTCTGGGGATCCCATCATTGGGTATGAAGTCAGTGGGCGATCAGGACTTTGCTGTGGAACTCCCTCTCCTACATGTTCAACTCCAGTCCTTCCTCCTCGCCTTCAAAAAGCACCTGAAAACTTTCTGTTCTCTGGGTGTTTTTAGAGAATCCACTGCTGGTTCCCCTTCATGAATTCCCCTCCCCCTGTATCTTCCTCGTTTAAATTGTTTTCAACTGATTTTTGAATGGATTTTTAGTGATTTTTTTAATGGTGTTTTATTGTATTAATCTTGTGGAGAGCCATTTGTTGGCACAGCGGTGCGGTGGGAGAGACGATACAAATAAAATGTAGTAGTATTAGATGAGAGCCTTCCCTTAAGGATAGAGATCTGTGGCCTGGACTCTCCCCTTCCTCCCCACCATGTCCTGAGCACAGCCCTTGAGCACCTCCACCCTTCACCCCGTCTGCGGAGCTTGCACTAAGTTTCAGAGCAGTGCACAAGAGGGAAAAGGCTCCCCACCCGTCGATTACGGGCTGATTCTCTCTATCCCAGGTGATGGTGGCCAGGTTGCTGGTAGGCTCTCTGCAGGACTCTGAAACAACCCAATAGCACGGCAGTAAGAGTCTCAGGCCGACTCGTGGTCCTTTGGGACAACTCAAGAGAAATGGATGATCCCTGTTGATCGACCCTTTTTTGATCCAGGGCAGAGAGGTTCATAGGCAGCAGCGACAACGATGGGTAAAACCCAGTGAACACGCTCAGTCCCCGGGTGTAGAAACGGAAGTAGCTTGCCTTGCCTTTGAACGGGGGGAGCTCGGTCTCCAGCCCTGTCTTTTCTAGTGTCTTTCATTTTTCAAAGTGCGTCTGCTGTTAGTGAGACACACACAATGACCTTTCCTTATGCCGGGGGGAGGGTACCAGAATTCAGACAGCTGATCCTCCTCCTTCATGCTGTGATGTCATCTCTACAGATCGACTACCCCGAGATTGCCGAATGCATCATGCCTAGACATCGCTTTATGTCTGCGTACGAGCAGAGAATTGAGCCCCCAGACAGACGCTGGCAGTACCTCTTGATGGCAGCTGAGCCCTATGAAACCATTGCTTTCAAGGTAAACAGTTCTTTGATTATATAACCCGTCCTTCCCTGAAGGGCCAGGGCAGCTAGCGAAACATTGTGTGTGTATCCAATTCAAAACCCAAGCTATCTATAAAAATCCTATTTAAAAACAACATCCCAAGCCATGTACCCTCCTGCCAAGTGCCTGGACAAATAAAAAGGTCTTGCATTGCCTTTTTAGGAATGACCTCGCTGTTCTTATACATTCTCTGCATCTGAGTAGGACAGACCTACTCCTGTCTGAATTTGGTGGAAGGCGTGGGGAAGTGCAGAAAGAGGGGCCAGTGGAGGCACCTGAAGGTTGTTGACTCTACTTGGGAATCGGAGGCCTGCTAATGGGTACCTGGAACCAGGCTGCCAGCTCAGCTGAGGCGTACTTAGCCTCTGGCCCAGAATGGAGCCCTCTGTTGCTCCCCAAATCCTGTTTGCACAGATGTGAAACTGTAGTGTGTTCTGCCAGCACACTTGTCCTTGGCAGATAGGCAGGTCTCTCTCTGCCCCTCCCCTCTTGTCTAATAAGGCCTGAGGCTGGCACATCTCACAAAAGCGCACTGTCTCTCGGCTTATCAGGGAGTGCTAGTGGTTTGCAAAAAAAGACTAAAAGCCTCTGATCTAATCTGGTGGTTCTAATAATAGCTTTTGAATCCTTCTGTTTCAGGTGCCCAGCAGGGAAATTGACAAAGCGGAAGGAAAATTCTGGACCCACTGGAACAGAGAAACTAAACAGGTAACTGGGGACTGGTAACTTGTCCATTTTGGGCGTGGGAAGCATAGGCCACTGGTTCCCGGAATACTGTTATCGGGATTCAAAGCTGCTTCTGTCTGTCTCTCAGTGCTGAGCCCCTGTGCTTAGGACTGCTCCCATGAGACCAGGTTCTGGCCAATTCCTCGCCCCGGTGTCTGAGGAAGCTGGGTCTTGGCCACTTTCAGACACACACCCACCCCCGGCGGCTTTGCTGGCGCAGACACTCAAGGATACAGAGCAGGAAATCCAGTTCTCTATCTCTGCGTGTTTGTAGGCAAAGCCGCGTGGGGGGAGGGAGGGGCTTTCAGACCGGCTGAACCCTGCACGTATCCTGGCGTGCGCATTCCCTCCCGCAACCGAAATATGCGGGTGGGGGGAGGGGGGGGGGAATGTCTGAAAATGGCCTTAGTCAGAGTCTCTCTATGTGCTTGACCCAGTACTACAGGCCCCCTGTGCAATGGCTGCCTCGTTACCATCACATTTGCCTTCTTCTTTGGCCAACTTGCTACGGTGACCGTGGCCATGTCAGCTTCCCAGAATGCCTTGCTGATTTTTCTTTTTCTTTCTTTTTTTAAAATTTCTTCCCCCCCCCCCCCAGTTTTTCCTCCAGTTCCATTTCAAGATGGAGAAGCCCCCTGCTCCCCAGAGTATTCCTGCTGGACCTGCCACCGTTAAGAGGCCTCCACCGCCCCCACTGATGAATGGCTTGCCCCCTCGGCCTCCTCTGCCAGACTCCTTGCCGCCACCCCCTCCCCCTGGCGGCATGAACTTGCCCCCCATGCCTCCTTCTGCCCCCGTGCCCCTCCCCCCAGGACCGCCTCAGCTGCCGCCGGCACCCGGGGTCCACCCCCCTGCTCCTCTGCCCCCCATGATGAGACCCCCTCTCCCCACAGAGGGACCAGGAAATCTTCCTCCTCCACCACCTGCCAACTGAGACGCTCCTCTCGGACTCTTTCCCAATGGACTCTCATCTGTGTTTTTACTTCCACAATCTATGATTTGGAAAGAATGCCTCTTGTCTTCCCCTGCCCCCCTATTTTAAAATATATATATATATGCCAGTGGGTTTGTCTGAATCCCTTAGGATCATTAAAAAGATTACCACTTTTGTTTTCCATTGTGTGGATCTGTTTCTGAGTGGAAACACTGTCAGGATGGGGGTGAGGGGAAAGAAAATTGGGAGTCCAGATCTGTATCCATCTCTGATCCTACTCTTGGGATAGGAACTGGAACCAGGGGCCAAATAAAACAGGCTGCATCTGGCCCCAGGGGCAGGGAGGGATTTTCACCTCGTCCCTCTGCTAGTGTCATGATGCCATCCTGCTTGGCAAGGGGAGTGGCTTTGCTGGAATGGGGTGAGAGGGTTAGTTCTGGGTGAATGTAATGCCAATATAATGCTCTGACACGTGGGCAGAGTTATGGCCCCTTGGGGCTCTAACCCATAATTTTCATGCAACGCCTCCATTTCTTCAAACTCTCCAGGGGTGCTTGGAGCAGCTAAGGCTTAAGGGGGGTGGGAAGGGGGCAAATGAAAAGGCTCCCCTGCCCCTTTTGACCATGCCTCCTTCCCCCCCATGGAACACTGATATTGCAACATCCCAAGGGGAGCAGGTGACACCCAGGTTAGAAGGGGGCAGAAGAGTCCCTTTGCCCTGTCCCCTTTTGTCAAAGCCTCAGGAAAGGCTACCCCATTGTGGGATGCATGCATTTTTAAGGCCAGAAGGGGCCCTTGCCAGCGCTGTAGACCAGTGGCTCCCAAACTACTCCCCCAGGCCAGGCCAAGCGGTCTGCCGTACCTGCAGCAACTACAGGAAAGTGGGCTTCTACGTCTGCTGGTGGCATGGCTATTGCTGGGGAAGGGGCCCACAGCAAGCGTGTATGCTGGAACAGGGAACCTTTTCCCTCCCAGGGGACACTTGAATCATTAGTTCAGTCTCCGAGGGCTGCGTAGAAGTTGGGAGCAGGGTTCCCCCAGGAAGAAGAGGTGAGCCCAGATCATGGGTCTGTCCCCTAGCTGAGTGCATACCCTGGTCTCTGCTCAGTCTTTCAGTGCTTGGAGGTAGGAATTGGAATGGGGGGACAATCCAATCTAGCTGGGAGCGGCACTTGGCCCTGGGCCTGAGGTTTCCCACTCTGGATATGCATTACTCCTATCCCTCTGCTCCCTTTCCCTTGGAAGCAGTTGGGGCAGGCGTGGGGGAACCTCTTTGCTCCCCCGACCCCCAGGCCGCTTTGAATGTATCCGTACAAGCTCTGCAGGGGGGAGGTCTGCTTAAGGGGAGGGTGCAAATCAGGAATCTCTGCCAGGTGGTGGGCAGAGATTCTGTGGTTCAGGAGCTGCTTGTGGCTCTCAGGCAGTTCAAGTGCAGCTTTTGAACAGGGCCCACCGCCGCTGCCTTAATGGTCCTATGTCTTCATTGCAAATGAGTCTCAGCAGCTGAATCCCAGCTGCTCCTCAGAATCTCAGCAGCCACCAGGATCCCAGAGCCCCCGCTCTGCCAGCCACTCCCAAAGTAGGAGAGGTTTGTGCACGTGTGGCTCTTGGCCATGTGAAGATTTTGACTCTTGGGATTAGGAACTTTGCCTGCCCCAATCTGTGCCATGGATCCGTCCTCTATTCTAGAGTGCATGCCCGTGTCTGCTCCCTCTTCCTGTGCTTGCTTTTTCAGGGTTCGAGGGTAGGGGTAGGATCCACTGGCCAGATCCAAGAACTAGAAGGGTGTGTGTGTGTGTGTGTGTGTGTGTGTGTGTGTGCAAATAATAATTTTAAAAAACCAGCCACGGGGCTGAGGTTCTCTACCTCTGAGTTTATTTAATTTATTTATTTATTTGCATTTATACCCTGCCCCTCCTGAAACAGCTCGGTTAGAGCATTTCTCGGTTAGAGCTCGGCAATGCTCGGTTAGAGCATTTCTTCTAGAAAGAGAACCGGGCTTGATTTTAACGGCTTCATGTGATGAAAATCCACTTCATCCCTTGCTAAATTGTTGTGGAGGTTAGTTACCTTCACTGTTAAGATTTTCTCCCTCCCTCCCCCTCTTGTTGAATTTGCCTAGCTTTATCTCCAGCTATTGGTTCTCGTTATGGATGTTTTTAAATGAGCAAGGCTGGGGAGGTGGAAGGTCCGTGTCCGCTGAGTGGCAGAGCCGTGGAGCAGCCACTCAGGTGGAGCGCGTGGGGAAGGATCCTAGTGGGCGACTCCCAGCGTGGCTACCGCAGCCGCCACCTGGCGTTCCTGGCATTCACAGCCAGTTCTGCGACTTGCAAAGGCCGTATCCCCCCGCCCGCGGTGCCTGTAGGCTGCAGACCAGTTTCCTGGCGTGGGTGGTCACCCCCGTTCATACGGGTAGAGGATGGGTGGACGCCTGTTGCCGCGCACTTTTTTTTGGCTTGCCCTGCACGGTACATTCCAGATTTCTCAGTAGTGCTCTATGCGTGGGTGCGGCGTGGCTCACCCCCCTGCTCCACCTTCAGACGGGCAGTCGGTTGAGTGGCTCCTGGGGGAGCCAGGCATGGTAGCATCTCGTTTAAAAACACCCTATGTCTTTACCTGCTGGCGCCCTCTTTGCCTTGGCCGCTGAGATCTGGAAGCAGGGCGTGGCACCAGGCACCCGCGTATCCTCTGCCTGTATGACCCAGGGCAGCCACCCGCTCCAGCAGAGCAGTCTGTTGGGGGGTGGGGAAGCTACGTGATTCTTTGCTTTGCAGATCATAAACTAAATACAAGCCGTCAGCGTGAGCGTACAAAGAAAAAAAAAATGGTTTAAAAATTTGAAAGCCACTGGACTGAGATTAGCTTACTTCTATTTGGCATTTAGCTCATGCCGTGGCCATAAATGAGTGAATAAATGAACAATTGGAAAGGATTGACTGGACTGAGAAATTCCTTAAGATGGCTGCCTTCTGACCCTAAAATATTACACCGGTCATTCCCATCCCTCACCCCCCCCCCCCCCCCCCCCACTTGCTCAACACTGAACAATGAGCCATTTTCTATAAAATACGGCGCATTCTCTGGGGCTTCCATTGTAATTAGTTTCCCCCTTTCTTCTCGTTAACCACACGCCTCTCCGAAGCTAACTCTCCTTTTTATTACACCAGGGTTGACCAAGAGGTAGAACACAAACTAAGCCCGAGCCCGTTGGTCTTCCGGAGGAGATGTAAGGCCTCTCTGTTTGGCCGGGCATTTGACGGACAGGGATAGAGTTGGGTGGGCTTGGGTAGAAAGGTTTGGGGAGGAGAAGGAGGATTGGTGGGTGGCTGGAATGATATGGGTTTTAAATGTATTGGCTTGTGTGTGTGTGTGTGTGTATATATATATAATTATTATTATAAGCATTTATATAGCACCAGCCCTGTACCTGGTGCTTTACAGAGAATAAGATAGACACGGTCCCTGCCTGAGAGCTTGTAATCTAGAGGCAGAGAAGGGGGAGACAAGGGATGCGACATTCATGAGGGATGCGAGAACTCAGGTACACGTTCTTGGCTTGGTTACAGTAATCTGCCTCAGGACAGAGAATGGCTAGTGGATCTCTTCCGGTACAGCGGGGAAGGCTCTCTCTAAAGGAGACGGCTCCCCTCCACTTCTGAGGCCAATTGCTGAGGTGCCCTAGAACTGGAAGCCGGCAGAAGAGGGTTCCGGCTTGGCGCGCAGGAGTCAATGGAAGGGGTACGGATGGATCACCTGAGGCTGGTGTGTGGAGCAGGTAAGTCAGGTGCACTGTAAACCTAGTCATCCCTGTCTCACTCAGTGCGGCCCAGAAGCACCCGTGATGTAAACTGCTCTTCCGACTTCAATGCAGGTGCATCTTCTTGAGCCATGCCTGCGTTTGGCTCTGTGTCTAAAGCAGATTTATTAGCAAGAGTAGATTCTTGTTCTGTAGGCTGCCAGGGGCTGGATGGTACCCACCCTGAATGTTTTGTGCCACGAAACGCGAGGCTTCTGCTCCTTTCTTGCGGGAGAGACTCGTTCTTTTTTTGCCTCTGGTCCCAGGCAGAATGAAATATTTTGTCCCTCAAGCCGTGTAGATTTTGGGTGTCGTTGGGATGGGAAATGAGTCCGTGTGTCAGTGTCTCCAAAGTATCTGAAGAACAAAGAGTTGGAAACACAAGGCAAAGGGGGTTCAATCTCACGACACCTTCCCCCCTTGCATTCACACAGCTACTGACTTCCCTGCATTGCATTAGCCCACCTTCTGCACGAGGGGGCAGAGGACAAAGGATCGTCAAGGAGCTAAGGAAGTGGTAAGGGTTTCACGCAACACTCCCAATGTGGGTTTGTGCCGCTCGAAAACCGTGTTGTGCGAATGAGCCTCCAGAGGGGAGATTTTTTTTCCGATAGGGCCACTTCAATTTACCTTCTCGGAATGTCTTCTCATGAGACCGTTTTAACCAGTGCTGCTCCGCTCTTGATTTTAGCCTACCCTTCTCACCAGAGTTGCAAACAGAGAAACGTCTGTTTGGATCCTAGGGCACATTTCAAGTTTTAGACTGACTTTTTTTCCAGACTTCTGAAAACATTTTAAGTCAAGGACGAGCATCCTAAGGCAAACGGCGTAAATTTTATATCGTTTCCAAGTGCTAGATACCAAGGTAAAAATAGAACAGAAACGCTTCTTTGACTCGGCCTCTGTTCTCTGCAGCGTGCCGTCCTTTGAATTCCCCAAGGGAGGTGTGTTGTCATCTCAAGGCCACTTACGTTTAAAGGGAGACACAGCCTTCCCCTCCTGCTCAAAGGAGTTTGAAGGATGCATTCAAACAGCACTTAACTTCGGATGAGAAGGCCAGAGGTACGCGAGGGTGGGACATGAAGACCAAGCTTGAAGTGGTTGTACGGTGCCTGATGCTGCTGCACGCATCCATGGCTCTGCCTAGGATAGAAGCCCCTGTGGAGGAAAGCCTATCCCCTGAAAAGGAGCAAGAAAGAGCTGAAGTTGGAGGGCTCAGCTGGGTGGAATTAAGGTCCAAGGCCGCAATGCTTTTGAGCAGTTCAGAAGACGATTCCAAAGGAGCAAAACTCTACCAGTTCGTTGAGGAAGGGAACCCTAGACCACGGTCAGATTCCAGCCTCCATCATCACCCCTTTGGACTGGAAGAACCGGTCTGTAGGGTGAAGATCATAGGCAGGAGACCTGGCTTAGGGCAGAGTCACTTGGAAACGGTGGGCGTTCTTACCAGCTATGAAAGCAATTTCATCAAGGCAGTAAGAGAGTCCAGCTGGGACGCAGGTGACCTGGAGACCTTTGGAATCTGTCCCGCAGATGTCACTCACGCTGCTGCTGCTCTCTTGCCCCTCAAACGCATTGAGGCTCATCTAGCTAAGCCAGAGGAGAACCGCTTCCTTGTGCTGCATCTGGAGGAAGGTAGGTGCTTATCTGCCTCTTTAGGAGAAGGGGGCTAATAAAGAAAGTCCTCACCTGACGAGGGTTTTGAGAACATGCTGTAAATGTGGCAAGGCTTGCCTAGCTTTGTCGTGCCAATGAAGCATTGCTGAGCATGGCAAGAGTAGGCAGGCAGGGCGACGTCACTTAGGAGGCCAAAGGCACGGTGATGGAGCCTGTGTAGCTTGGTGGATAAAGAGTTGGATTTGGGCCTGGGAGATCATGGTTCAAAACCTGGGTGGCCTTAGGCAAGTTGTTCTCTTGCAGCCTCAGTTCCTCATCTGTAAAATGTGAATAGTAACACCCTGTCTGGCAGGGTTGTTGTGAAGGGGAACTTCTTAAGGACTGTAAAGCACTTCTGAACACCAAAAGGGCTAGATAAGTGATAAATAATAATGACCTGTGTTCATACACATCCTGTGAGGGCTGCTTCCTTTTTAATTTGATAGTGGACAAGGCAGTGCGAACGCTCTCATTTTCCCAGCTTTGAATTGGCTTAAACTCAGCCAGGATCCAAATATCTGTACAAGGGTTCATACTTGTGGAACCAAATCTCTTTTAAGACAGCGGCTGTTTTCAGATGAGCCTAAAACTGATATTATTCCCTATAAATCCAGATTGAAGGTGATCGTCCGAACAGCCATACTGGTGTAAATAGTTCTACATCTGGGTTGAATCCGAGTTAAATGCTGTTATAGTTCAACCTGGATTTAAAGTTCTTATCTATGGGTGGAAACAGACATGACGCTAACCACCCTTGGTGGTTACTTATGCATGTTTCAGGCTGTATTGGTGCCCTATGCAGCCCTGAAACATGCATAAATGACCACCAAGGGTGGTTAGCGTCATGTCTGTTTTCACCCTATATCTGTTTCAAATAATGTCAGCCTAACGATCGTGTGAACGCCTAAACCGATAATAGGCCATAGAGATTTGCAGGTAGAGTTGACGTCCCCTCTGCCCATCCACTCCTGTATTCTGTGAAAATGCAGTGAACACAAGCCCCTGAGCAGACCCAACTGATAGCAATAAAAAACCCCCACTAGTTGGATCCCAAATTTTGGAGATTTTGTTGTTGTTTTTTTTTAAAAAAGGTTATTTTTTTCATTGCCTTTTTAATTTTTTGTCACTGGGGGCTGCTATTTCCAATTAGGAATGATGCCTGAAGTTTGTGTATTTTAAATTTTTGTTATACTTTTATGCTTTTTAATTTATGGCTAATCACTAAATAAATCTAAATCTCACTCTATCCTGTTCTTTTTCAGTTGTTGGGGGTTCACGTTTTGAAGTTTTCACTCTTAAGGTTGAAACCAATCTGACATTTCATATTCATGAGGATCATTTGCACAGCCGTTCCCATGAATGAATATCTGAATTTGTCTTCATTACAAACGTTGCACCTTCCTGTTTTTATTTCCTTCACTTCTGTATTTCAATGCCTATTGTTAATAATGTATCTAGCACTTTCAGTGATCCAAGTGCTTTACAGTCCTTCTCTAGTTCCCCCTCCCCGCCACAAGAGTTCTGTGAGGTGGGTCATTGTTGTTCCCATTTTACAGATGGGGAACTGAGATGGGCAGGAGAGTCCTCCACCAAATTAATGATAGTTTTGCCATTGATGTTAAAGGTGGAGGATTGAGCCCAAAGGGTCTCGTCTCACAACCAACTTGGCTAAAAGCCATTTAAAGGAAATATCGTCTAAGAACTTACACAATCTTTTTTTTTTTTTAAAACCCATTTATGCTCTTGGTCTTCACAACATCCTGTGGCAGCGGGTTCCGTAGGTTAATTGTATGTTGGATCTCTATAAGGCCTGTCAGCCGCCATTGGCTTCCGTGAGACTGCTCCACAGTGAGTTGTGTTCAGGATCGCAGTCTTCATGGGTGACTGGAAGAACTGCCCAGCGAAACTTTGCTTTTGGCCCATTGAGTCTAGGCCTGTACTCTGTCTTGAAGCAAGCGGGTTTCTAGCCCTCATTCATTTTTATTTCTACAGCAGGGGTGGGGAACCTCAGGTCCAGGGGCCGAAGGCAGCCACGCAGCCAGTTTTTAGGTGACCCCTTTCCAGCTGCCCCTGGTTCTATTTCCTATGCCCAAGCACTGAATAGGGTGGGCCAGATGTGCCAGATTTAGAAGACACTGATGAGGACAGGTTGCACGGCTGCATTGGAAATGCGGTCTTTCTCACAGGCCAGTTTTAGAGGACACTTATCTGACCGCCCTAGCACTGAAAGACTGAGCTCAGGATAAGGGAGGAGAGATGAGGGGCATGAACACAAGGGTAGGGGACAGACCCACAGTCTGGGCCCTCCTCCTTCCTGAGCGCACTCGCTAAGCATCCCTGCCCCCTATTTCTAAGTGGCCCTTGGAGCTTGTACTAATTTTCAAACTGGCCCCTGGGAAGGAAAAGGTTTCCTCCTCCCACCCCCTGCTTCATTTATTATTATTATTATTATTATTTCTTTATTTTATTATAAGCATTTATATAGCACCAGCCAAGTACCTGGCACTTTACAAAAAACTAGATAGATACACAAGCTAGACAATGCTTACAGCATTCCCATGAAATCATTATATAACATAATTAACCATTTTCTAAGTTCCTGGCCTTTCGAGGGATTGCAAAGTGCTCCATAATCATGGCCTCCACAAAATTCATGAGATTGGCTGCCGTGTCCTGAAGGCATGCATCGGGTGGGTCTTTTTTCCTTCCTTCCAGTTCCTGAGGTTTTAAGGCAGGCCTGATGAGAGGGAGAGAATTGTACTGGGACCCCAGAACTACAAGAATCCCCCCCCCTCCCCAATATACATTAAAATATGATATGTAAAATAATCATTGCAAATAAAGGACCAGTGGGTTTCAAAACCTGCAACGGGAGGTATGGGGCCTCCAGCTACCAGGAAGGACCCGGGCCCCATATTTCTCTCAACGTGCCCGCTTTAAGGCACGTGCATTTCAAGCTTCCCCCCCTACAGCCGCAAAGAATAGATGCTCACCCTTCTAGAGAATAAAAATAATGAAACTGTGATCATCTCTGTTTTATCACAAGTCTGGAATCTTTAGGCTTTAGGGAACCTATTTATGTGACAAGATTTACGGTTAAAATCTCAAATTGCCATCCCATGGATTTAAGGTTGCCATATATGCAAATCTTTCCAGGACACTTATGAAAAATAAATGTTGCAGGCCCTTCATTGGCACCTAGGCACCAATGCAGGCCCTGCAACATGTATTTTCCGTAAGTGTCCTGGAAAAATTTGCATCTATGGCAACCCGAATGGATTTCTTGTTGCAGTGGGTTCCGCAGGGGTTGCAAAGAAGCGTTTCCTTTTACCACCAAGAAATCCACCCTGATTTTTTCCATCCTTTCCTCTTGGCAGTGAGGTGGGAGGCTCAAACGAAGCTCTGGTTTAAGCTGGCTTTGCAAGAGGACGTCAGACGGTCTTTGGGAGAGCTGCAGTCTGCCTTGCTGGTGTTTTATCCTGGGAAAGGAAAGAGAAAGGGAACCAAGCCACGGGAGAAATTCCTCCTGGGAGGAGAGGGGCTGCATTCAAAGCAGGTAGGAACATACGCTCTCTGTGCGATGCCTCTAAGCTCTGGAGACACGCACACACACACGCGTATGCACAGAGCACAGCAACATTCTCCTACTTTATAAGATGTCTCGGCCTTAACCCCTCGAGGCAGCTTTCCAGTCTCCATGGCTGGAAACCCAGTCAGTCCTTGAACTTCCAGCTGGGGTTGTCAACAAAGAGACCAAGCAGCATCCAGCTGTGCTGGGTTCCATCTTGAAAGCTTAGGTAGCAATCTGTCCCTCGGAATGTGACAATACTCACAGGCAACCAAACCAGCGTCATTCTGTACTCGCCATCTCTTTGGACAGGCTCCCCGGGCCTCCTAGGGCATTCTCGGGCCTGGTTTGACGCATGTCGCTGCCCTAGGCAATATAGGAAGATGCACCCGCTCCTCCCCATCCCTCAAGCTGGAGCTTGCACTGCAGGCAGGGGAGGGGCTGTTCATGGTGGCCGCTGAACAGCAGGGAACTGGCTGTGCTTCCTCCCCACTCCCACGGTGCAAGTCGGGGTTGCTCCCTCTCTGCTTTTCGCTGGGAGACTCCGGGGGAAGCTCCGATTTCTCCGGGGAAGCCAGGGGCACCCGTGACTAACCCAGAGAACTGAGGCAGGCTTCTGGGGAGTAGCCACGTCGGAAAGAGGGCAGAGCCATAGGGACTTTTCCTTCCCCTTTTTCAACATGGTCCTGCCCTTAAGCAGGACATGCTGCAAGTTCAGGGTTACATCAGAAGAGAGTAGGGTGGCCTGTTGTGCACATTTTAGAGGCTGCTTATGAGAAATACAGGTTTCAGGGCTGCATTGGAGCCAATGCAGCCCTGCAACCTGTATTTCCCATAATATCTGGTCTCCCTAGAAAAGAGCATGACAGACCCTTTGGTTCCCATCCCCTGCTTTATGACATGGTGGTACCCACTGCAGAACTTCATGATGTTCTGGGGCAGGGACTTAGAGCTGCCCCCTGGGGTGGCTTTTTTTCCTGACACTCCCATAGGCCGAAATGGAAGGGTCAGGTAAAAACCGGCCCAAGGTGGGAAAGGGTTACATCAGAAAGGCGAGTGACCTTTTGCCCCATTCCTTCCAACCTGGCCCCCACCCTCTCCCGAGTTCTTCCTGGAGGGATGTTGCAACCCTAGTGCAAGCTCCAAGCGCCTTGCACAGACGGTGGAGGAGCGGGCCCTCCTGGTTCGACACATCTGCTGTCCAAGCAGGGAGCACCAGTGCCCGGGCAAACCCACAGCAGTGGATTGAATACGGCAGCAGATGAATAATTCAGGAGAACTACCCGCCTGAGCTGGGGGCTTGCGCAGTCGTGGCGGTGGGTGGGGAAATTCTGCTGATTCATTTTGCTGCCCTGGGCATCTGACCTTCCCCTAAAACCAGCCCTGTGTGTGCACTTTTCTCCAGAGTGCGTAACACAGGGAGTCTTGAGCCAACGTGCTTTTATGGGGCCTGTAGGCGGTGCTGCTGTTCCACCGTTATAAAGAAAAAGACAAAGGAGACTGATGTGAATGCAGGCAGCATTTTCTCTAGGGCTGGTTCCCCCGTTTCGGTTTAGACGAGATGGCAGGGGGCAATGTCTGCAGCAGTCAAGCAACAATACCACTTGCCTCACCATGTACTGGAGATTCCCTACCCTATCCTCTTCCGTATCGGTGTCACACAGGGGGTTGTCAGGGAGGGATGATTTTGGAATAAATGCTGGAGACAGTAAGAGACATCCTGCATCTCTCCCCCCACCCCCGAGACGCCCTGTCTGTGTCTTATATCCATCCCGGCAGAAGGAAACGGCCCCTCCAAATGTGTCAGATGGAAGGAGCAGATGTTTCATGGGAGAGCACCATTTTTAAAGTCACCCCCCAAATGAAAGATTCTCCAGAGAGATCAAGCTGTCCCAGAAACCACGCCCAAGTGAGTAGTTGCTGTTATGGAAAATGCTGACAGCCCCCCCGCACCCCCCAATGGGAGAGGCTCTCCTCCTGCATGAGAACCAGAGTGAGTCCACTGTGCAGGCAAGTGAGCTCTGTCTTACTATAGCCTAGCGGATATAGTGTGGAACCTGGCTTTGGAAAACCAGGGTTCAAATCCCACCTTAGCCATGACTGTAAGTCACTCTCAGCATCAGTGTCATGGCTGGGCCTTGAACCCATGACCTTGGGGCTTGTCTGAGACGCTCTCTGCACTATTGTCAGATTGCCGTAGGGAGCAGCTCTCCCCTGTCTCTTGTTATTCTCCCTCTCTCCTGCTCTGCGCCCCACGCACACCTGGTGGAGGGTGTGCGCACACCTGCCGCAGTCTGATTGGCTCTGTGGAGTATTTAGGGCTGTGGCAGGTGTGGAGCTTCTGGTCATTCCTTTGTGACCCTTGTGCACCTCTTCCTGCTTCTGCCTTGCTTGGGTCAGTAAGTCTTAGTGTGTTGTGTTCCCAGCGTACAATGTCCTTCCCCCTCCCCCCTTTGTGCTGATACCTGTCCATGTTTCTTGTGTGTTGGGGCTTTTCTTGCCCAGCTCCCCTCCCGCTCTGTCTGTCTACACGGGTGTAGGCTGATTGGTTCCTACACACACCCTGCCCTGTTTTTATGTTGATGCGTTTCCCTTGTGCCCTGAAACCCCCATAGTGTTGTGCTCTTTGTTTGTTGGCAAGCAAGGCCCTGCCCTGTCTCTTTCTTTGTAACCTTTCTGCCCTCCCCCCTTGGCCTTGATTCCATAAGGGCTGTTTCCCTGACCCTCCAGCCCTATGTTGCTGGTTCCCTAGCCCCATAGCTGCCCCCCTGGATTTTGGCTTCTCCAGCTCTGGTCCCGTCTCTGGTTTCCAGTCCCTTGCCTTGGGATCTCTGCCTCCTGCCTGTGGCCCCTCGCCTCCTGCCTCTGGGCCCCTGTTGTTCCCCCTGCTCTGGGCCCCTGCTCCCTGCCTCTGGTTCCTAGTTCTTTGCCTTGGGCTCCCTGCTTATGGCCCCTTGCTTCCTGCCCCTGGTCCCTTGTTGCTCCCTAATCCCTTACCTATAGTTCCCTGTTGCTCCCCAACTCCCTGCCTCTGTTGCTCCCCATGCTCTGGTCCCTTGCTCCCTGTTGCTCCCTACCTGTAGTCCCCTGTTTCTCCCCCCGCTCTGGTTCCCTATTCCCTGCCTCTGGTTCCAAGTTTGTTGCCTTGGGCTCCCTGCCTCTGGCCCCCCATTCCCTGCCTCTGGCTTCCCGTTCCTTGTCCCTGGTTTCCCTCTCCCTAGTTCCCCGTCCCTTGACCTCAATGATGAACCGTATGCTTTCTTAGGCCAGCCTGTCTGGCCTTTATGCTGAGCACTTCGTCTCCCTGGTATCGGAGAGCGGCTGAGAGGTTCCCTTGTTACTCCCTTTGCCTCCTTCCCCCTTTTCCTCGCCTCCCTGCCTTCCCCTCCTTCCCTCCCTAGGCTCTGGCCGCTGGAGCCTGACACTCAGTTCCCCATCTGTAAAGTGGGACTAGTAATAATGACCCACCTCACAGGATTGTTGTGAGGGGGAATTAGATATAAGGCTTAGAAGGGACTTTGACACTGAAAGTGGTATAGAAATGATTACTAATTTATAGGACTCCTCTAAGGCTGGCTTTACAAAATATAAACATGTGCCCCCCTCCCCCCCATACAGTTGCCTCTGTACCCCTCAAACTGCGGGGTTTATATGGCTGCTTCCCTGCTAGATAACTGATCAGTGGGGAAATGGGCAAGCTTTCAAGCTGGGGGTTGCACTGTAGGGCAGGGAGAGGGAGTGTTCTTGGCTTCCCAAGCACTCCTCAGGGATGCATTTAAGATCTAGGGATGCTTCCTCTCCTCCCCGAGACAGCACTGGCACTGCAGGTGGGGGAGGAAGCGCTACAGTTCATTTCACCGCCCTCTTAAATTTGCTGCCCTAGGTATCCACCTAGTCCTCTGGCCCTGGACCCACCAGGCTGAATTTAAAAATAGCTGATCATCATCCTGCATACGTTCTCCCTTGTTCTGGCCAGAGAAATAGTCTCTAGATATCCTCCCTCCCCCACTCCTGGGAGCACCTGCTCTCTGTGCATCTGTCCAAGCTGGGATTTGCTCAGCTCGCTGGCACAAATACGTCGCTCCACCTGTCAGCCCTGATCCTGTGAGGGGCGGGGGGACTGTGAGCCACGCTTTGTCCTGCCTTGTGCATTCCTGATGAGATTGTCAGCTGGGTTTCAGAGATGGGCAGCCTCTCTTGGCAGCTCTCTTTGGCACGTGTGAATTGAGCATGCCCCGGGCCTGCATCGTGGAAAGGAAATGAACTTCAGGCCTCTTAACTGGCATTTTAATGGGGTGCTAGTCAGGCTTCTCTGCCACTCTGCTGGCAATGCTGCCTCTGGCAGGAGCATTTAACCCTTTTTGCCTAGGGGATGGGGTGGGTTAGTACTATTAGCTTCAGTGGGAACTCTGCTATTATTGCATGTCTGGTCCATGGGGTGCTATGGGGTTGTGAGGGTGCCTGTTCTATGGGGCTCTGTGGGAGTGTGTTCTCTGTAGAGCAGAGGGGAGGTCTGTCTGTTCTATGGGGCGCTTTGATGGAGGCCTATACAGCTGCAGGGGTGTCTGTTCTATGAGGACTCTGTAGGGCTGTCTGTTCCCTGGGACTTGGCGGATCAGAGTGGTATCTATTCTATGCGGCTCAGTGGAATTGTGGGGGTATCTGTTCTATGGTGAGATCTATAGATCAGAGTGGTGTCTGTTCTCTGGGGCTCAGTGGAGCTGTGGGGGCGGGATACATAAAATAGAGGCTATCCCTTCAAACAGAGGACATTTGACCACCCTGTTATGCTGTAAGTGCGCAGCGCTAAGGCTGTTTTTAAACGACCAGACAATACGGTTCTGGACTTGTTCTTACCTGCCTTGTTGGAATGACGTCGTTGTCGTAATTTTTAATGAATTTTATTATATGTTTTAAGATGTTAGCCGCCCCGAGATGCTTGTAGCAGGAGGGGGGGATACAAATGCTATTATAAAATAGATGAATGAAATGCAATAATCAGTCGGGTTTTTGTGGCTAAATGACCACTGTTGTGATGTTCTAGTAGATTATTAAGTTCCCGGAGGTCTAAAAGATGAGACGGTTCTACCTGTGCAGATGTATAATGTTCTTTATTTAGAATGTTTCGATAAAACCTTGGAAAAGGTGTTTTACAAAAATGTCCTAAAACCCGGGAGCAAGCCGGCAAGGAAGCATCACATTTTTTTTAATTGTTCCAATTATCTAGACAATCGTCTTCAGAACGATTCAGGGGGCTGGCGTTAATTGTTCAATGCCGTCCTCCTTTTAGCAGTTTTTAAAAATGGTTTCTATTGGATTTTATTTGCGTGTTTATATTGTAAGCCACCCCGGGCTGCCGGATGACAGGAGGGGTGGGGTATTAAATTGAAAAATAAATAAATAAATAATAAATATAACCCCCCCCCCCCATGGAAGTTCTAAATATATCATTTAAAACCAGCCTGAGATGCAGCTCAGCACTTCCTGGGCCAGCTGGATTCCTGGGCATCACCCCACACAGCACAGAGCTTCCCCCTCCCAAAACCGAGCGGACCCAAGTGGGGCTCATCGGAAGTGTCGATAAGCCTTTATGTCTGTCCCAGCCACCCGAAAAGCTGCCTCGCCTGTTACCGGCTGGGCTCCCAGCCAGGAACAGCCTGTGAGACGCTGTTGTCGTCCCTTAGGACAACCAGTGCTTCCTGGCTGGTTATCATGTCTGATGCTTTGGGGAGAGGAGAACCGGGCCTCACAAGAAGCGTGTCTACCTAGGCAAATGTTTAAGGAACACTTATGACAAATACATGTTGCAGGGCCCTGCATTGGCACCTGATGCAGGGCCCTGTAACATGTATTTGTCATACATGTTCCTTAAACATTTGCCTAGGTGCCCCCCCCCCCCCCCCAAGCATGTCATCTTACGAGTGAAAGAGACGGGGGCCTGAGAGGGACATCTTGGCCGTTCTCGTCCCTCAGGACAATCTCGGTCAGGGGTGGGGAACGTTTTCAAGACAGGGTGAGGTTTGCACCTTCATTATTTCCCTCCTTGTGGAGGCAGATTGGGGCTGCTGTATTTCTAGGGGCCCAGAGAGCGTCGACGGTTCGAATCCCTCCCTCGGAGGCAGCTCTTGAGGGATCGGACAAGGCCAGCGTTTCCTTCCTGAAGGGGGTTTGACCTGCCCCAGGAGCTGCATCGGCTTCAGAGGGGGCCCGGGAAACCAAGGGGTCAGCCAAGCTACTCTCTCCCCTCCAAGCCCCAAGGGGTGGGGTGAGGGTGATGGGCGTTCGCAGGCCGCCTGCGGAACCGGGAAGGGTTTCTGCACAGGGGTGAGCTGCACTGGGACCAGGAAGTGCCGGGGTAGCGCTGGCTGTGGCTGCTGCCCCTTCCCTTGCCCCCCAGCGCCGGGTGGGGATGGATCCCACATTATGCTCAGGAGAGGGTAGGGCGGCCAGAGAGGCAATTTTTTTCCAGGACCCATATGAAAAATACATGTTGCAGGGCCTGCATCGGCACCTTAGGCCCCGCAACATGTATTTTTCATAAGTGTCCTGGAAAGATTTGCCTCTATGGCCGCCCTAGGGGAGTGTCCCCTACGGGTCTGCCTCTCACAGGGGAGCCAGGTCAAGATGTCAAACAGAAGGGACACAATGGAGCTGGGGGTTAGAGGGGCTGCCTCTCCCGGCGCACCCTGTTCGATGTAGTGTGTGTGCTGCATACGTTATGGGGCCGTGTATGGGATCTGTTCTATTGAGCTGGGGGAGGGGGGTTTGTCTTGTGGGGTTCTGAGGAGCTGTTCTATAGGGCACTATGGAGCTGGGGGGGGGCCCTGCGTAGGGGTGTTTGTCCTGTGGGGCTGTTGGGTGGGCAGTAGGGTGCTGTGGCGGTGTGGGTGGGTGTCTGTTCTATGGGGCCATATGCTCTCATCTGTCCCCCCTTATCTCCATCCAAAACTCCGCTGCTAGGGTCATCCGCTCTGCCCGTCGCTTCGACCACGTGCAGCCTCTCCTCACCTCGCTTCGCTGACTCCTCCTTCCCGCACGCATCCTTCACAAACTCCTAGTGTTCACGTACAAATCCCTTCACAACCTGGCTCCCCCTTACCTCTCAGCCCTTATCTCCTTACACACACTCTGCTCCTCCTCTGTGCCCTCCCTCGTCTCCCCTAAGCGCCTTTGCCCCTTCTCTCTTGCTGTCCCCCATGCCCGGAACTCCCTCCCTGCCCACATCCGCCTTGCCCCCTCCCTCCGCTCCTTCAGATCCCTCCACAAAACCCACCTCTTCCTCGCCGCCTTTCCCAACACTTGCTAGAACTTTCCTTTCATCATTTACTGTCTGCCCTCCCTGCAGACTCCTGCCTAACCGCAACCAAGCCAAAAGCATGCACCTGAGACTTCGCATCCGCTTGAATGTTTTTATCCCTTCTCTCTCCCTATTTCCTCTTTCCTTGTCTCCCCCCTCCGTGTCTGTTAGATTGTGAGCCGTAGGCAGGGACCGCCTCTATCTCATTGTTCTGTAAAGCGCCAGGTACACTGCTGGCGCTATAGAAGTGCTTATAATAATAATAATAATAATAATAAAAATTTAATAATAAGAAACTGTGAGGGTGTGTCTGTTCTCTGAGGCTCTGTGAAGCTGCAGTTCTACAAAACACAGGACTTCGGTCAACACTAACTCCAGTGGCCTTGCCTCTGAGGATAGGGTTGTGGTCAGCGGGGGGGGGCACCCTCTTGGAGGTTCCCCGTGGTCAGCGGGGTGGGGGCCACATTGGAGAGGGCGTTCTTGGTCGCTGCGCCTCGCTTGTGGAACTCCCTCCCAGCGGAGACCCGGTCGGCCCCCAGGACCTTCCCTCTTTCAGGCGTCTGTAAAACCTGGTTGTTCCACCAGGCGTTTGATGGGAGAGACGGAGAGCAGGAGGGGTGGGAATTTACGGTTTTATTGTTTTACATCATGTTGTATATTTTATGCTTTTATATCGTACGCCACTCCGAGCTGCCTTTGGCAGGAGGGGGAGGGGGGCGGGATAGTAAATTTTTGTAACAAATAATTATAAATAAATGAAGAGATGCAATTTTTTCTGGCACACTTATGAAAAATACATGTTGCAGGCCCTACAACATGTGTTTTTCATAAGTGTGCTGGAAAAATGTGCATCTATGGCCACCCTCTCTGAGCAGACCGTGCTGTCTCTCCCCACAGACTCTCTGCCTCTCCAGGGACACCCGGTACCTGGTCCTCAGGGCCTCGGTGGCGGCTGGGATACACCTGCACGGGCAGCAGCTCAGCTTTGAAGTTTCCTTGGCGATCTGGCATCATGGCGACCGGGGTAAGGAAGTTGGGGGACAGAGAGTGGGAGGCTTTCCAGAGGGGTCCTTACCCCTTCATAGGCTGCTATGAACTCTTTGATAGACACTCATTAGGAGAGGGGGAGGTGTGTGTGTGTGTGAGAGAGAGAGCGCACATACCTGTTTGGATGTCGAGTGTGACTGAGAAGGCATTACGGTAGACATAGCTCGTATAGTCATGCAGAAAGGCAGTATATCCTAGGAGCTAGGACAGCCAGGACTCCTGGGTTCTCTTCCTAACTCTGCCACTTTGTCCTGCCGTCTGTGACCCCCTCCGTGGCCTCAACTGCCGCCCGTAGAACGACACTGATGCTTTTTTGGGGGCTGTCTGGAGGTGTGACAGACCGGCTGAGCTCCTGGGTCCCTGGCTGCTGCTTCATCCTCTTACCTCTTCCCCCACCCCCTGCCAGGCTCAGCCATACCCTCCCCAGAGGCCCAGGAGCTGCTCTTTGGCTTTGACGAGAAGTGTTTCACCAGGATGACCCCGGTCCTGCTCCTGCTGGTGGAGCAAAGGCGTGAGGAAGATTCTCTTCCCGTTTCTTCCTTCCTCTCTGTGGATGGTGTGGTGGAGCTGGCCGCATACCCATGGCCCAGGTAAGCGGGACCCTCCCTCACTTCCACGCAGGCCCTTTGAGAGGAATTTGCTGTCCTGGTACACTCTGGTAGCTGGGGACCCTACTTCCCATTCTCTCTCCACCTGGCAGCAGTTTTCCGTTGCCTACTCACTGGCTGCCCAAGCCAACGACTGGAAACCGGTACTTCGCTCACACCTAGTGTGGCCACTTCTTGCAGTGTGACCCCGAGACTCCCAGTTTGGCCAGTGGGAGTCTTGGGGTCAAACTGGAAGAGGTGGCAACTCTGCTCCCACCGACGCTAGCGGCAGTTCCTCTCTGTCATTCTGTATACGCCACACTTCAGAAAATAAAGTCTTGTGCTTTTGGGGCAGGGCGTGAGCGACCACCCCCGTCGCTTGTTGTCCACAATTAGGGAACTCCCTTCTCCAGGAGCTGCTTCTGGAAGTGCTGTAAGACCTTTTTATTTATTATTATTATTATTATTATAATAAACCTTTGTATAGCGCCGGTCATGTACCTGGAGCTGCACAGAACATAGAAATAGACGGGGTCCCTGCCTGTGGCTTACAATCTAAAGACCAGGAGGGGGAGACAGGGAGAGGGGACAGTGGGAGAGACAGGGGAGAAGACAAACAAACATTCAAGTGGATGCAAAGTCGCAGGTGCGTGTGCTTGGCTTGGTTACAGTCGGGTTGGTTGCAGCAGTCTGCAGAGGAGGGCAAACAGTAAGTATACGGGGAACGACTAGCAGGCATTGGGAAAGGCGGCGAGGGAGACACTTGGGGGAGACACTCGGGAGGTGGCAGCGGAATATCAAGGGTTTTGGGGGGTTTGCCGGCTGTGGGGACCCCTGGTCACAGATTTGGAGAAACACAGTGAGGTGGGTGACTCAGCTGTACAGCGCCCCCTGCTGACGTTTCGCCACAGGCTGCCCCATCCCCCTTGGTGTTCCCTTGGTGTTCGGCGTACACGTGGGGTCTGTGACTGTTGGGAGGTGGGAGTGTGGTCCTATGGCTGGGTAACCTGCCTTGCCTGAGGTGGAGACAGAGGGTCTCACAGGTTGGAAGTGGGGAGGGAGGGGTGCCTAGAAAAAGCCAGAGGCTAAATTCTTTCTGTCCCTCCCTAGCCACCCGTCCCTCTCTGGCAGCTGGACTGAGGTGCCGCCCTCTGACTCGGCCACCGCTCACGCCAATGCCTCGGCGCTTGGGCCCGGCCACACCGCCCAGTTCCTGGAGAGCCTCACCCGATTCGCCGGCAGGCTCTTGAACCCCTCAGGGGAGCCGCCGTCCACCTCCAGACCACACCACTGGTTGGACGTTGAGACGATGGAGACGCTCCCTCATTGGCTGCTCAACCTGTCGGAGACGGTGGCCCTGGAGCAGCTGGTGCTGTCAGAGGAACCCCTGGTGCTCCTGTTTCCTGAGAACAGCCAGGCCCTGCTGGAGCAGCATTTTGGACACTGGCAGCTTGAAGGGAGGCTGTTGCAGCTGCTCCTGGAGAAGCTCCAGGCTGTGGTGCAGGAGCTGAGGGAGATCCCAGTCTTTCAAGCCAACCAGGGCCTTTTCCAGCATCTCCTGGCCCTTTGCTACTACCCGGCAGGTTTTCCCCCAGGGCAGGCCGGCAGCGTCTCCAGGGAGACGGCCCAGGGGAAGATGCGCACGCTGCTGCTGCTCAAAGTCCTACAGACTGTGCGCGCGCGCTGGCGGGAGCAGAGGAAGGCGTCACGGCAGAACCGCAGCACCGGGGCCCAGGCCTATTGTCGGCTGCAGGAACTGGAAATCGACCTGCGCTATGAGAAATTCATCATCAGCCCGGAGTCGTACCTCGCCAACAACTGTGAGGGCCCCTGCAGGGGCCCCCTCTCCTCCCGCGTCCCCGACTTCTACTCCCACACCCTCCTGCTGCTGGGCATGCAAGAGCGCGGCACCCTCCTCGCCCGTCCCCCTTGCTGCGTGCCGGTGAAATACTCCGATATCGTCATCATCAGCTTCTCCAACACCGGAGGCGTGCAGGTCCGCAAGTTCCGCAACATGGTGGCCGAGCAATGTGGGTGTCGGTAGAGAACGCCCCGGCCTGCTCCTCCCATTGGGGGATGCTCCGCCCGCTCACCTCATGTACCCTTAACTCTGTTGCAGGCAGAGGCGGGGGATTTATGGCCTGTGGGCCAAATCCAGCTCAGGGGGAGGGGGGGGTGCCCTGTTCTTTATTTGGTCTTTTTCCAAGGCCTGGATCTGACCCACTCTGCACCCTCAAGCGCTGGGATCGTGAGCCCCAGGCGAAGGGAGTGGAGGTGAAGACAGTCCTTGAATGGATCCACAGTCCCCTCTTCCTTGCCCCATGCTGGGCACACGCCCCCTTAAGCACCCAACTTCTTTCTGGCCTTGCACCGATTTCCAAATTAGCCTGTGGGAAAGGAAAAGGTTCCCTCAGGCCCTTGGTGGAAGGGGAATCATCAAGGAGACCGGCGCAGGCCTGTGTCAGCAGGTTGTGTAGGGGGGGGGGAAGTGTCCAGACAGGGTATGTGTTGGGATCAAAAGCACAGCTTGGTTTCTTCATCTTAGTAGAGATGTTTCCAATCTTTGTTTAAAGCCAGCTATCCTATTTGCCTTTTACAGCATCCTCTGGCAGTGAGTTCCACAGGTTAACTGTGTGTTGAATGAAGTACTCCCTTTTTACTTGTTTTAAATCTGCTGCCAATTCATTTCACAGCTTGTCTCCTAGCTCTAGTTTTTTTTTAAGGATGCAAACACTTGAAAGTGCCACATTTGGTCTCGCTTATGTTCTTCTACGTGTCTCTCGCTTTGTTCCGCTCTCCTGGTCTCCTCTCCTTTTTCTTTCCTCGACTGTAAGCCTCTTGGGGCAGGGACCTGTCTCTAATCAATGACTGTTCCATGTCAGGCACATTGCTGGGGCTATACAAACAATTAATAGATTAAAGCTCCTTGCGAATTGTGTGTGTCTGAAACAAGCTCCCCCCTATAGGGCACGAACCTGAGCCTTGTTGGCTGCCAGGTTCCAGCAACGCCCTAGGAAGAGCCCGCTAGGCAGCGAGAGCTAGGGGCACTCTGGGTGTTTAAACAAGACAAACAGCCCGCTGGAGTCTGTGTTCGGTCCGTGCAGCCCACACTCTCCTGTTTTAGTGTGTAGAGCTAATAAACAGGCAGCCCCCCGCCTGCATTTCATGTGCTGGTGGTAGCTGCGCTTTCCCTCTCCCCAGCTCTGACTCTGATGGAAAGGGGAGGGGGGGAAGAAATCACAGCTAGAAAAGGCTTCTACCTGGCCGTGACTCCCCTTTCCATCATGCTCTCCTCTTGCAGCAGTGCTCGGGGGGCTGCAAGAGGAGAAGGTCCTTCCTGCACCTACTCTCTTCATGCAGCCGCTTCACAGCTGATCGCTCTTGCGCAGCCACCCGAACACGCAATCAGCGATCAGCTGTGAAGTGGTTGCAAGAGGCGAGAGTGTGTTTGAACATCTGTGAGCGATTAGCTGTGAAGCAGGGAGAGTGCGGGGGTGCAGGAAGGGCCTTTTCCTCCTGCCCCTTCCCCCTCCTCTTGCAGTCACTTCACAGCTGATTGCTCTCTAGCAGCCGGACTCTATGGTGCTGGCAGACCTGGATGCGGGGCGAGGCTGCGGGTGAGCTCAGGCGCTTCTGGTGGCTCTGAAGTCTCTCTCTCTCTCTCTCTCTGTTGCTAGTGGATGATTCCACCAAAGCAGGAGCAGCAGCTCCCCCACTGAAGCAGCAGTGGGTGGGAGGGCAAGCTCTGCTGCAGTCCTTTGCAGAGGAGTTACTCTTAGGCTCTGTGGCAGCAAATTACAAGCCTTTGCCGCTTGCTTTTCCAGAGACCCTCCCAAGGAGACACATACCCCCACCCCCTTCCTGCTCCCATGCCCTTTTGCTTCCTGCATTCTCTATGTTAATGTGATGCTTATTTACAGACTGCGACAGGGACCTGTCTCTAATGAATGACTGTACACTGCCATGTACATTTCTGGTGTGTTATAAATAATAAATAATTAACATGATCCTGGACTGATTCTTCCTGAAGAATTTAGCTTCTTTGCCAATTAAGGTCCAGTGTCTAGGAAGCAGCGTGTGTAGTTTTTAATTGATTGACCTGCTGGTTGGTGGTTCGTGTGGCAGGGTCTTTCACTGCTCCATGACTCAGTAATGGTAGGTGTGAAAGAAAACTCACACCATCATCTTAAACGTGCCTCTCCTCCGCTTCACCAGGCTCTGATCTCTGTGCCACCCACAGCCCAATGGAAAACCCCCTCCCAGGGTGGACAACCTGTCCCCTCCCAGTGAGCAACAACTCGCCTTTATGGGATGGGGGCATTCTCAATGGCCAGCGGCCACACTCTGGAGCCTCCTGCCACAGTCTTTACTGGTGAATTAAAAACCACAGAACACCCCAAAGACCAGCTGAAAGGTGGTATTTTGTGTTGTCTAAAATTGATGGCATGGCATGCTGGGATCCTCATTTGCATAACCATGTTCATTTGCATAATTTATTCTGCTTGCAGGACTTGGGTCTCCTGGTTGTGGGGTTTTTGAAATTTCTTTTTTGCATAATCCATGGGGCCCTTATACCCAAGACTACCTGCTGCACTGACTCCTACTATCTGACGAGGCTGAGTTTGTTCCCCTTGCAACTTTAGCTTTTACTGTTGTTATGCTGCCGCTTTGACTTCGCTGGCGAAGGCAGCATTTCCCAAACGGATCCTATTGTGAGACTGAGCTACAATCTCAGACTTCCAGACGATCATAGCGGGGCTCGTTTCTGCATCTGCAAAGGGTGCAGCCTCATTTATTGTCCGAACGCACAGTCTGGGAACCTACAGACTAGGACAGGAGTGGAGAACCTTGGCCCCGGGGCCCCAAAAGAGGTCTGTGGCTAGTTTTTAATCAGCCCTGGGATCTGACTCCTGGATTAATTTCAGTCTCCTACCTTCAAACAGGGACAGACTGAGCTCGGGGTCAAAGAGCAGAGACGAGGGCGTGCACACGACAGCGGACCAGATCCAAGCTCTGGACCCTCCTCTTCCTGAGGGCGGCACCCCCAACTTCTGTGCGGCTCTTGGAGCTTGTACTAATTTTCAAAGTGGCCCCTGGGGAGAGGAAAAGGTTCCTTACCCCTAGTCCTAGCGGCTGCCTGGATCCAGGTTTCCTCCATCATAAAAACGTCATCCGATCTCGATAAAAGTAAAACATTTAAAAAATAAAATGTCCAGATGCTGTTGTTTTAAAACAGTCATTTAATACATTATTAAAAAGAAATTTAAAATCAACTGAGGTCAAGACAGACGACGCTGCTCTAACGCTTCCATTCTCCTGGGCTGTCACGCATTGTCCTCGCTTTGTGCTAAAGTAAATCAGTGAAAGACGTTACACTTCCTGTTGTGTCCCTATCAGGGATGGGAAGGTTGGAATCGGATCAGTGTCATTTGTCCGATTTGGGACGAATTGTATTGATACGAAGCAATTAGATCCTTACTGGGGGGGAGGGGGGATATGATCCTAAAAGGCTTAGATCCCCCAGCGGGGATCAAAGCTCCTTGGGCTTTCAGTTTCTGTGCGCCAAACCCATCCTGCCGCCAGCTCTGCCTCCCTCGGTCCCCTGCCTGCCTACCCCAGCAGCACTGGGGTGGGCAGGGCAGGAGTTCGGGGGAGGCAGGGGTCCAGTGGAGGCAGAGCTGGGGCCAGAGGGGTGGGGCGTAGTTGATTTACTTACCAGGCGGCTCTGATTGTGGAAAATGGCAGCACAGGCTCAGCCGGCAGCCATTTTCCAAAATGACACCGACATTGCTGGTGCCATTTTGGAAAATGGCAGCACATGTGCACAACGGCTTGGTGGCCTTTTGACTTCCTTTGGTATTTTCTTCCTGGTGTGGCTCTGAGAAGGCTGCACCGGGTGCCACCAGTCACCAGTTCAGACTCCAGAGCCTCAGAAAAAAGGTAAGTAAAGCAACTACCCCCTTCCCTACCCCTGTGTGACCCCCCTCCAGGCTGGGCAGGGGTCTGGGAGAGGCAGAGCTGGGGGCAGACATTGGATTTAGGCCTGTATTGCTCAAAGCGGAGCCATTTGCCATCCAAAATCTGATCTGAAGTCGGGTTGCTTCGGTTCAGAAACGATCCCGATTTTCAGTCCGATGTCCCATCCCTAGTTCCTATGCGTGGAAACTACCAGCTAATGGTAACTTGCCGAGGGAGACGGGGGGCTGGCCTAGGCCCTTGGTTTTGCCTGTTCAGTACAGGAAAGGATCGTTTGTTTTTTTAATTACAGCAGAGACTCTAATCTGGATCTCACTAATTATTATGTATATACAGCACGTAAATTGCTTTACAATCCTTATTTAGTACAATTCAGCACCCTGATACACTCCTACTCCAGCGGTGGTATTAAAGTCATGTTTGCGCATACAAAACCAAACCGATTTTTTTTTCAAAGCAATCTATTCAGGTTTCTGGAACTTAACTTCAGTATTGTTCACACGACACTCCATCTCCTACAGCCGTACTGCTTCCGTCTGCCCCCAGCGGCCGCGTCCTGAAGGTGCGCTTAGTGCCTGCGATCCCATGCCCAGCGGATTCTGTGCGCAACTTCTGCGGGACGCAGTGGGCCCGCAATGAGGATCTGCGTGGTTGTGTGCACGCCGCTCCGCGCAGGATCCACAGACACCAACCTAGCCCTTCGTCCCTTGCACACAAAGCCTTCCGGGCCGCGTTCCAAGGAGCGAGACTTTGTGCTGCAGCCTGGGATTGACGGGTTGGTGAACGCGGTATAAAAACAGAGACAGGGTTCACATTACAAGGGAGTTCCGTTTAGAAAGCGAAGGGGATTATCCGCGCAGTTATTCCAGCGCACTGTATGCGCCTGAAGACCAGCGCTTGACCTGTGAATGATACTCAGGTACAAGCAAGGAAGTGGGGTTGAACTGATCAGGGAGGGCCTCCTGCCAGAGCCATGTTCGTGTGTACCCTTTGGGAACATTCATTTATATTTCCAGCTACAAATCCTCCGCTGTCCCAGCAACCCTCAGTTCTTCCTTGTTTGCCAATCCACCCTGTTGTGCAGTGATTCTCAACCGGAGGCTCAGGAGCCAATGGTGGGTTCCTGGGGCAGCCTGAGGGCACTTACTCCAGGAGTAAGTGCAGCTCTGTCATGTCCACTGCTACGGCCACTTCTCTTGGCCCCTTCCCCACCCCACAGGCCATCTCCACCCAGCTGCTCCTGGATTTTTAAGAAATGCTTTGAGGGGGTCTCGATTAGGTGAGAACCACTGGTGCGCTGCATCTGTGCAGGGAACTCTGGGACCTGCTCCAAGCGTCGAAGTCAGTGCTGACGTCAAAGGAGGGAGATTGGGGGAAGGGAAGGGGATATTTAACCTCTGCTTCCCCCTGCTCATGGGAACAGAGGTGGAGGGAGGTAGTTAGTTTGGAGAAACTCCTCTGGGGTAAGTATCCCAGAACCGGCATGCTTCTGTGAACAAACCAGAGCTTATCCGGTCCCTTCCAGGTGCCTCACCCAGGCTAATTCATTAGAGATCACAACTGCCCTCAACCCCTGAAAACAGAGAAGGTACATCACCTCCGTTTTATGGATGGGGACACTGAGGCACAGAGCAGCCAAGTGACTTGCCCAAGGTCACAGCAAGTCAGCGGCTGAACAAGTGACAAGATCAAAGTCTCTTTGGCTCCCAGCCCCAATTCCAGTTCAAGGCACGGGCAAAGCTGGGAACCTCTGCAATCAAGCATTGTCTAGGCAGCTAGGGAGGGCGATCGGGCGTCCAGCAAACAGTCGAGACAGACATGTCTGGGCCGATTGGGGGGAGCGCCAAGGCAGCTCAAGGGTAGGGGGCTAGGCTGCTAGGGCAGCGCTGTAGGAATCTCACAACAGTCTGGGAGCTGAAGGGCAGGGCGCTCAGTCGTGCCTCTTGCCTTCCCTGAACTTGCTCTTCCCAAAGAGCTTGTGGGAGCCATCCTTGCGGGGAAAGAGCTCATGCTGCTCCTCCCAGGGCTTCCGGTGCTTGTGCTTGCCCGTCTGCTGCTTGGAGTCCTGCCGGCGGCTCTCCTCGCGGCCTGGCCTCCAGTGCGGTGAGTCGGGCTTGGGATGCCGGCTCTTCCCTTCCTCCTGCCGGTGCCTGCGGTCCTCTCTGCCCTCCCGGCGTGACCTCTTGCTGAACTGCTGCGTCTCCTCCTCCTCTTCCTCGGAGCACTCCTTGGGCGACCTGGGGGATTTGCTGGGCTTGCCCTCGGGGGCTCGGACCTCGGGGGCTCGGACCTCGGGCTCTGCTTCTCTATTGCTCGCTTTCTCCGCCGGGGCCACACGGCTCTCCTCCTTCTCCAAAGCTCTCGGCTTCTCGCGGCTCTTCTTTGGCTCGACCTTGGCTGGTGGTTTCTCCGGTGGCTCCTCAGCGTCTGCGTCCGGCGTTACTGGTTCTTCTTCCGTGCCTGACCAGCCAAGCCACCTTGCAAAAAACCACCGCTCTGCCTATGGGGGGGGTGGGGAAGAGAGACAACAGCTTTTACCATGGGTCACGGCAGGGCTACGTGGCCCTTGTGCATCGCCCTGGTGTCTAACAGTGCAAGCTTCATGCCTGATGAATGCAAGAGAATCCTGTCCTCACCCTCCTGCCCACACAGCCACCTGCCCCTGGTTTAGACACCAGATTCATAGCCCTTCCAGTACCCTTCCACGAGCACAGCAGCACACGATAAGCTCGCTAATGGCTGCTGTTGGAGCAGCGGAGACCTGGCTTGCCAATTCCTCTGTCCCAGGGCTGGCCATGACTGTTGCTAGAACTATTTCTGAACTTTGTGGAGTGGCGCCACGCTGCACAAAGCCAGAGCCGTCTGCGTCACCCCTACAATTATTATTATTATTATTATTAAACATTTATAAAGCGCCAGTTGCAACCTGGCGCTGAACAGAACATACAATAGACACGGTCCCTGCCTGTGGCTTACAATCTAAAAGACAAGGAGGGGGAGACAAGGAGAGGGGACAGTGGGAGAGACATGGGAGAAGACAAACAAACATTCAGGCGGATGCGAAGTCTCAGGTGCGTGTACTTGGCTTGGTTACAAGGTGGTCGGTAGCAGCAGTCAGCAGAGGAGGGCTGACAGTAAGAGCAAGGGGAAAGACTAGAGGGCATTGGGAAAGGCAGCATGGAAAAGGTGGGTCTTGAGGAGGGATTTGAAGGAGCGGAGGGAGGAGGCAAGGCGGATGTCGGCAGGGAGGGAGTTCCAGGCATGTGGGGCAGCGAGGGAGAAGGGACGAAGGCGGTTGGGCGAGCAGGAGAAACGAGGGAGAGTGAGGGAGGGGACAGAGGAAGAGCGGAGAGCGCGCGCAGGAGTGCGTAGGGTGATTAGGTCCGAGAGGTAAGGGGGAGCTTGGTCATGGAGCGATTTGTACCGTGCTAGCGTGCCACCCCTGCTGAGCTGCTGTGTTCAGTGCAGACGGGGCAGCAGGACTCAAGAGTTCCTTTGCTGCGTCTAGCAGCAGCTACGAGTGCAGCCCAGGCTCTTCTGGGGAGGGGGAAAGAGGAAAATAGAGCCAGGAGGAGAGAGACTGGGCCTATGCAGCCCTCTGGCACTGACGGGCAGACAATGGCATGTGCGCGCTGCTGCCTGCTCTCTCCCACTCCTGACTTTTAGGCAGCCTCCTGGAACTAATTGGCGGCTGTGCCCCAGGGGGGCACATCACCAAAGTGTGGGAATCACGGAACTAGCAGGAGCAGCTGGTGTGAACGTCAGTGCAGATTGCTGTTGGCGCAACTCTAGGCTCCGCTGCTAATCCATGGTACATCCTAACTGACCAGGGTCTATGCGGGGCTGCTCCCTGCGCCTCCTGCCCTTCGAAGCACAGGGCGCCTGCCGTCCCCTGCTGGGCCAGACCCGGAGGAGTAGACTCATGCTGTTCCATCTCAGCCTGGTTTTATGAGTCGTGGGCCTGACCTGCATCCCTGACTCGTGGAAATCATCGCACTGATTGAAGTGACGCCGGCTGCCCAGGAAAGGGCTGTAGGATCAGGCCCCGTCCAAGCACGGTCGGGCAACAGAGGGGGCTCTGCTGGCTCAAGACTGAATGGGTGTTGCCAACCACAATGCTAGCTACTCGTTTTGGCTTTGGTCGTTACCTCTATTAGATAAACCTACGGTTTTACAAACTTAGTTAAGGCAGATTCATACCAAGCAAACTTTAACAAACCTAGAAGTTGTGTTTAAGACTGGAGGGAAGAAGGAGCTGGCTATTGCCAGCTCTCTTAAATCTGTACACACATGCCACACTGAGCCCCCTTCCTGCTCCCCCAGCCCCCTCCCACAGAGCCCCCTGCTGCTCCCCCAGAGCCCCCTTCTGCTCCCTCCTCCTGCTCCCTCGGCCCCTTCTCCTCACAGACCCCCCAGCCCCGCCACCTCATCCAGCTCCTCTTTCCTCCTGCTCCCTCAGCAGTGTCTATTCAATAGTATTCATGCGGGTACATGGCCAGGCTGACATCATTGACTTCAACATGGGATTTTCATGGTGTCGTTATTGATAATGGCCATGGTCTTCCTTTGGATGATTAACTTTGGGTGGGAGGGAGCAGGAACACAACCCAAGTACTCTCCAACCTCCTAACAAGAAGCACATTCTGCTGTGCAAGGGCCACTGGCTTTAGTAAGTGAGGCTGGATGGAACTGAGAAAGACAGAGGTGAAATCCCACCCCTCACCCCGGATGCTAATGCCTGTGGCGGTTTGCTAAGAGCAGGCGCCGAGGCAGGCCCTGCAACATGTATTTTTCATAAGTGTCCTGGAAAAATGTGCATCGATGGGTGCCCTAGCTAAGAGAGATGTCCCCAGCTGGGGGACATGGAACCCCCTGCCTGCCTGCCAACTCCTCTTCTTACCAGCTCCGGAGCGCTGACCTCTGGGGCGCCGGTCGGGGGTGGAGGAGTCCACACACTGGGCTCTGCCTCAGGCACCTCATCGCCAACGTCAATGATATCTGTGAAATGGGAGACGCCGGGTCAGCTTGGCCTTTTTACTCTTTCTATCACGCCAGCCGCGCACCGGACACTGAACAGTCTTGATTAGAGAGACAAGACCCTGCCCCGAGGGGCTTCCAATCGAGAGCAGGAAAGGGAGGGGTGATGAGGGGAGGGACACGTACAATAGGAGGAAACAACAAGCCAGCTGCAGAGGCGTGTGCTTAGCTGAGTTATAAAGGGACAGTGGGATTCAGTCCCCAAAGAGGGACTCTCCCTCCATTACCAGCACCAATCAGGGTGAGCGTACCTGTCCTTTCAAAGAGGATGCTTATGAAAAATACATGGTGCAGGGCTGCACTGGCCGCACCCTGGCCCCAATGGAGAAAACGCAGTGACCACGGGCCCCTGAGGCGTAGATGGGCCTGGTCGGGGCTGGGCCAGGTGAGCTCGCTGGAAGCACAAGGAATGCTACAAGGGAGCCGTTCTCCACCCATGCACGGCGCCGTTTCACGCAGGTGTAGATTGGCTGCCCTTTTCCAAAATGGCGCCGGTGGTGGGGGGCGGGGGCCTACCGGCCGGCCTCCAACAACTGCACTGGCTGCAGCCCAGCCGGCTGTGGAGATGGCAGCTCCTCACCCCCAAACCTCTGAGGCGCGGCCAGCCGGCAGGACCCCGGGGGCAGGGTGTGTGTGTTAGGGATGCGGATCTCCACCCTCTCTGAGGCCGGGCGTGGGGAATATGGGGGGGAAGGTTGGACCCCCGTCTTAGGGGGTGGGGGTGGGGGCTAGGGATGGGGAGTTTGGGGGTCCTGGACCTGGGTTCAGATTCCCTTTCGGCCTGGTTCTGTGAAGTCAACGGAAAGGGATTTCCCGTTGACTCTGATAGGGAGAGAAACAGAACCGTCAACTGAAACTGAACTGAATGGCAACCAAAATGTAGGGATCTGAACCCAACCTCGCCCCTTGTGTCCCCCGCCCCAATGGCACTTGGCCGCGAGCCTCTCCTACCTTGGAACACCTGGAAGCTGAGGCTGAGCAGGGCAACGAAGGAGGCGAGGAGGATGCATCGGTTGAGGGTCAGTCCGCCCCAGGGGACCTCGTCCTTCTTGGCTGGGGCAGGGCGGGGCTCGGCCTTCCTTTTAACTGGCAGAGCCTTGGCAGCTTGAGCGGGGAAAGAGAAGGCGACGTAAGGAGGGAAACAGGACGGACGAACGTCGCAGCGATTTGGACGACCCAAGAGGTCGAGCGTGACCCAAGCTAGTCTCTCCGGTAGGATCAGGGGGCGGGATCACCCCCCCCCTCCCTCGGCGGCCGCCTCTGGGGAGGAGTCTCCCTGGGAACATGCATTTTTCATAAGTGACCTGGAAAAATGTGCCTCTATGGCAACCCTACCCATCCCCCACCCAGCCACGTGCCAGTCTGAAAGTGGCGTGGGTGGGTGCACGCTCTTGTGGCCCGCCCACCGCCCACACATGGAGCGTCGGGGGGGAAACCCAGGATGCTCCGTGGGGGGGGCAGGCCAAACCATGCGTGGGGAGGGGGTGTGCACCCGTCCCTGGCCCGTTTGATCCCTCCCCCCCTCAACCCCACTTACCGGATGTGCACCGGCACACCACGTGGTGCGCCCGGCCCCGCCCCCCACCCCGGCCCCGCCCGTGCCTCTGTAAAAACGGCTTTCGCCACAAACGCCTTTGTTCCCCCCGCACTTGTCTCTCTTAGGTTGTAAGCCGCTGGGACAGGGTCCGTGTCTCTTTCTTACAATTGTAAAGTGCCAGGTACATTGCTGGCGCTATATAAATGCTTAATAATAATAATAAATAATAATAACTCACTGAGTGGTCCTAGGCAAGTGATGCAGGGTTGGACTAGCTAAGGGCAGGAAAGCACTTTGTACACAGAAGGGTTTATAATGAGAGGAGGTGCTGAGGGCAGGCACAAAGTGTGTCGGGAGGGAAGCAGAGTGCTTTAAATGAACCTTTGGGGCTCAGTGAGGAGCAGGCAGGGACAGGGGTTCGCTGCGAGGAAAATGCCGTGAGCACAGGTCCCTGGGAGTAGCACTGCGTGTCCCTGTTCTGTCTAACCTTCCTTCGGGGGAATATTTACCATTGCATCCCAGCTGATAGACAGACAGTTGCCCCATGGAAGGACTGGGGGAGGGGGATGGAGAAAGGAGAAAGGAGAGGTTAAGGACTCATTCGCACAACACGAGCCCACACTCTGAGTGCCACGTAAAACCCGCACCCCAGCCTACGCTCCCTTTGTTCCCTGCCACCTAGGATAAGGGATGGACCATTGAGATGCAGGGGAATCAGTCATCGTGTGAACACGGTGCTCCTAGGCAAGGCAAACACAGATTAAGGAACAAGTGGTGGGTTTCCAAGGAGGAAGGGTGTTGTGTGAAGGAAACCGAAGTGACGTGCTCAGCCTCTAGCACTGGGTGGGTAGAACAAGAAGAGCAAGAGCCTCAAGGACAGATTTGAGCTGATCTGCTTGTTCGCTGAGTTTCCCCCCCATGGTTTTAAACTAGAGGCCAAAGATCTGACCCGCTTAAAAAGCAGCCCCCGCTCCTCCTAGCTGCTGGCCCGCTGCCGCTCACTCCCTTAGGGACACCCGGGATGCAAGTTTAGCATCTCAGCTGTGCGGCCGCGCTACGGCCGGCAGCTAGAAGAAGCGTTGCCGTTCGGGGCTCCCCTCTTGCTGGTTCAAGGAGGATGGAGGGTTGCTTTAGACAGAGGAGCTGTGCACGTGGGAACACACACACACACACACACACACACACACACAGAGAAATATACCTGGCGGGACTGCAGCGCGGGTTTTCTCTGCCACCTTTTCCGTCTGTGGCACTTTCCCCGCCACCTTCTCTGCTTGTGGCGCCTTCTCCACTAGCCTTTCTGTCCGTGGCAATCTCTCCACCACCTTTTCTGCCCTCAGCACCTTCTCTGCCACCTCTTCTGCCCGTAGTGCTTTTTCTGCCAACTTTTCTGCTCGTGGCACCTTCTCCACCACCTTCTCTGCTGGTGGCACCTTCTCTGCTGGTGACACCTTCTCCGCCACCTTTTCTGCTGGTGGCACCTTCTCTGCCGCCTTTTCTGCTGGTGGCACCTTCTCTGCTGGTGGCACCTTCTCCGCCACCTTTTCTGCTGGTGGCACCTTCTCTGCCGCCTTTTCTGCTGGTGGCACCTTCTCTGCTGGTGGCACCTTCTCCGCCACCTTTTCTGCTGGTGGCACCTTCTCTGCCGCCTTTTCTGCTGGTGGCACCTTCTCTGCTGGTGGCACCTTCTCCGCCACCTTTTCTGCTGGTGGCACCTTCTCTGCCACCTTTTCTGCTGGTGGCACCTTCTCCGCCGCCTTTTCTGTTGGTGGCACCTTCTCTGCCACCACTTTCACTTCTGGCACCTTCTCTGCCCTCAACAATGTCCCTGCTGGTGCAGTTTCACTCACAGGTTCCAGAGTCTTGCCCACATCCTTCTTGACAACAGGAAGCTTGCTCCTCTCCTCCTCAAACTCCTGAAAGACGAATGAAGTAAGTATGTCACTTGGACAGCTCAGAAAGATCTGTTGGGGGGCAGAAACGCGGCAATGCCTATAAGGGCTTTCTCTGCGATGGCTGCTTATTAGGAAGAGAGGAAAAAGCAAGCAGTACAGTGAAAGGGCGGGAAGTTTAAGCAGGGGAAAACAGGAAGTGTATGTTTCCACAATGTGTAACTGACTTGTGGAACTCACTGCTGAAGGATGAGATGTACGGCAACAAATGACTGACATGCAGCTACTGTAAGATAAAATTGGAAAGGAAAAGTGTTTTCCCCCCACTTAGCACACAATCAGCCCATGGAATTTATTGCCAGGGGATAGTCTGAAAACCAATAGTATCACTAGGTAAAAACAAAGAAAAAAGGATTGGACACATTTTTTTAAAGGGCAGGTTCCTAAATGGTCATTGGTCAAGTTGGTCAGGAAGGAGACCTCTGAATTCCAGGAGCTGGGAGGGAATGGATTGCTCCGTTATGACCGGTGTGCGCTTCTTTGAGGCAACTAAAGGTGGTCATTGTCGGAGACAGGATGCTGGGCTGGATGGACTGTTGGTCCATCCGGGGGGGGGGGCAGGGTTACAGGGGCGGGAGTGGGGGGGCCAACAAGGCTCCCGCACTTTATCTTCACTCTGGGCCTTGCAAATTGTAATTCTGCCCAGGGCAAGGATAAAATGTGGGGCCCATGGTGGCCCCTACCCTACCTCTCAAACGTCCCGGATTTGGCAGGACAGCACGGATTTCACCAATTTTATGTTCATGTGCCGCCTGCCCCAGCTCTGTCTTCCACTGCCCCGGTTTTGGAGGTTGCGGCTTTGAGCTGTGCTGCCACGCTGCCTGCGGGGGACATCATGATGTCATCTGAACACGGAGTACAGGAGTCTGGAAGGGGACCCCCGTCACCCCGCAGTCGCTCGGTCTCCTCTGCTGCTGCCAACCGAGCTATCGGTGTCCGGCCGGATGGACCATCTGGGACTTGTCTCCCCGCGTCCCGGCCGGAGGTAATGATTGATTGCTCCCTCCCCCCAGCTGTAGAGTGAGATTGCCCTAGGTTTTTACTTTCCTTTTGAAATGCGGTGATGACGTCCGTGGCGGATCAATAAAGGCAGCAAAGCCTCGCCCTGGCTTGATTTGACAAACAGTCCGACCTGAACAGTATTTGGAGCTTAAACCGCTGTTACCATTTTTGTGTGTCCACCGTTCATAACTAAACCTTTTGAGTAAACCTTGAAATACATTTTGACGCCTCTCATTTCAGAGTCTGTCTGTTTGAGAAATGTACGGACAGTGTTCAGAGGGAAAACTGACACTGACCCAGGAAAATTAGCATATGCAAATTCTATGCAACGGATAAAAAGGCATATGCAAAGTTTATGCAAATGGCATCCCACTTGACCCTCTTTCTGAGTGTTGCTGCCCCTCTTTTCAGAGGTCAAAGGTTGAGAGGTACATCTCCCACTCCCTCCCCTGGGGGGGGGGGGCTCAGCTCTTTGGAGGGCAGGGCACCCTCCCCAGGGCCGTAGAGGTGGTCGTGTTTGGGGCCCTGCTGGGAGGGAGTGGGAGGACCCTGCTCTGGTGGAAAAGGGGCCAATGGGAGGTCCTCGGAAGTAAGAAATTCGAAGGTCCGCCCTGGCGGGACAGGCCTGCTCCTAACCTGGAACTGTCTGATGGACTCCATCCCACTGACCCACCCATTAGAACAAAGGAAATGGTACCATGGGTCCATTTTCAAAAAATATTCCGTTAGCATCCTCTTCAGGAACTGGCTCTCTTTCCATTGTAGGCCCGTAGGCCGGAGGGCCTGAGGAAGGGCTCTGCGTGGCCCGAAAGCTGGCTTAGTCTCACCAACGGGCGTGGGTTCGATAAAAAAGATCATTCAAACCACCTTGTCTCCGTCTCTGCCCATAGGTTACGCACAGGCGGTTATTTCAAACTGACTCATCAGCCCTGTATTTTGGGATTCCCTCCCGAATTGCCCCAGGCTGGGACTCCCCCTGCTGACTTGTTTTTGACACCTGTGTTCCTGACACTCACTCTGTCGTTTCAAGTTTATTCCCGGACCCCACGCACTGACGACTGCTGCCCCCCGCCAACACACAACGCCCTGTGCCCGTCTGGATCCAACCCAGCTCAGCCCACTCCACTCATTGATTTATTTAAGAGATTTCTGTTACCCTGCGCCTCCTGCTCCAGGCAGCTCGGGACGGCTTACACATAAAAACAATAAAACCGCTAGCGAAAACTAGACACTAAAAGGGAAGGCAAAAACAATAGCTCTCCCTCCCCCCTCCCTAACCCAGAACCCCCCACCCTAAACCCCATCTCCCTCACCGCCAGGCCTTAGTCATGCGCTGGAAGGAAGGGAGGTGCGGGGCCTCCGCCGGGAGGGAGTTCCACAGCTAAGGTACGGCCACCGAGAATGCCCTCTTCACTGTGGGCCCCCGGGTCACATGGGGAACCTCGAGGGCGGCGCTGGTCGGCTGACTCTAGGGGGCGCTCCAGAGCACGGAGAGTGAGGCGATCCCGTAGGTAAGTCGGGCCAAGGTCGCGTAGGGCTTTATAGGTCAACACTAACACTAAGGCAGAGCTGCAGCCACGTAGGGTCACATACCTTGGGCCTTCAGTACCGCGCAGACAAATCTCAAGACAGAAAAGACCGAGACTGTAAAGGGACCGGAAAACACACGCTACTTACATGGGAGCTACCATTTACCTCCTTTTTGCCTTCAGCATCTGTTAAAAAACAAAAACGTCATCATGTAATAATCCAGCGTGGACGATCTTTGGGGTCTCAGGGTGTCTAACCGTATCGCGTACAGACAAGATAAAAGCCTAATTCCTCAAGGGGAGGGGCTGCCACGCCCCTTTCTCATGTAATCCTCCCAACCCTTACAGAGCGGGGCGACACTGTGCTGCAATGCTCCGCGGAAGGGTTTTTGTAACCTCGCCCCTTACAAAGCATCATAATGGCGCTCTGTAGGGGTGGGGGCCAGATCAGAAAGGGGGCAGTAAAATCCTGATGACCTTCCCTATCTGACATGGCCGCTCCCTGCTGCCCCCGGAATCTCTGATTCTCCAGGTTAGCCATGAGCACCCCTGGCTAGCCCAGAAAAAAAGCAGGGGTTCCCCTAGAGCCCAAAGATTCTGGGTCAAACGTCAGAGTCTCTCAGCGGGATGGCAAACCAAGCCAATACCAAGCTGACCCTGGGGCTAGTCATCCGTGTGTATCGTACTCCAATAACGCAGCAGGTATTTTCTCTCTCTCTAAAAAATGTATTAAGACATTTAACAAACGTTGCAGTCAATTAATTCGGTCCTCAAGTGTGTCCTGTGCGGTTCAGCAGCAGCCTTGTTCACATGTCTGTAGACTCCTTGGGCGTTTTTAGAGGAGATGCAGACCTGTGAGTTTGCTGCTAAACGTGCTCATTACTTGGTCATTTAAATGCCTTTTGAGGGAGCTGTGCAGAAAAACTCCTGAATTAGTAAAACCTCGCTATGTGAGGTTTTATGAATCCGCGTTTTCAATGTCCCGCGAGCTCTCCCCGGCTGCCCCGACGAACAACCGATGGGAGGAGGGGCCCAGCTTTCCGTGCGGCCTCGACAAACATGTCATGGCAGCCGGGGCGAGTGTGCGCACTGCTCCAGGCCCCCTCCCCCCATCAGCTGTTTGTCGGGGCATCCGGGGAGAATGCTCACCCTGCTCCAGGTCCCCCTCCCCTCTGCCATTGCTGCCCAAGCAGGCGACTCATCTACAAGCACTCCCCCCACCCCCCACCTCGCATATCCGGGAATTTGAACCCCTCAGCTTCCCCCTGCTCATCTAGAAATGCCCCTTGAATCAAATCCCTTGTTTTTTGCCTTGGAAATATCAGGAATATCGAGTCTGGTCTGCCTTGTTTCAAGGAAGAGCTTTATCTATTGCAATGCATCAAGAGTTGTAAATTAGAAATTCTCTCAGGGCGCAACCTTCCACCATTAAAGTCAACAGAAGTTTTGCCGCTGTCTGTCACAAAGAGATAATGGACTATAGGTCTAAGAAATATGTAAAAAAAAGCTCAGTTTTCCAGTGCTTGGAGGCAGGACGTGAATCCCGGGACCAGATCCATGAAGGGACCCACATAAAAACTCGCCACGACTTGCCTTGGGTGCCCGGGCCTGAGGGTCTCCACCCCCTCTCTAGAACTAGTCTACATTGCAGGGAATAGTCCTGGCAGCAGGGATTGTTAAATTCAGAGATTCACTCTACTTAGGCATCAAACCCCTGAAACCAGTAAAGTACCAACCGTCTTTATTTTTGGTGCAGCTTACGGGCTAGTGAAGCTAGTAGACTGCTGGCTCCCCACGGGGTCCCCAGACAAAATAAAAAGGCTTCCTCCACCCCTGATTGAGTGGAATAACGTAGGGGAGAAGAGGAGGGTGAGGCCCACTAGTCTGGGAATGGGGAGGAGGGCCGGCGTGAGAATATCTGCTGCCCTTGGTGGCCTCGGGCAGCCCCACCCCACCCCGTCCAGTGAAGCTTGGTGACAGCTGGATCAGGGCGGGAGAAGCAGCAGCAGCAGCAGCTGGAGGGGGTGGAAGAGGTGCCCTAACCTCGCTCCAGCATGGCGTGCAGTGGCGGTAGCGGCGCTACGAGGCTGGAGGGTAGGAGAGGCGGCGGAGGAAGCTGGATCAGGGGTGGAGCCGCCTAGGGGGGAACCTCTTCCACCCCTGCCCTCAGTCCTGCCTCCGCCGCTACGAAACCCGGCGCTGGATCAGCAGAAGGGGCGTCTCTCCCACAGCAGTAGTGGTGGCGGGGCAGCTGGTGGATGGGGAGTGACCGACAGCTACCACCCGCCCTTCAACGTGCTGCCCCCGGTGGCCACCTGAGCTGCCTAATTGGTAATGCCGGCCCTGACTGGGGGTGGGGGGTGGAGTGTGCCCATGATGAAAGCGATGCAGAGAAATGAACGGGGAGAGAATCACAGAAGGGGTGAGGAGGGCAAGAGAAACACGGGGAAGCCTAAAAGAGAACTGGCTCTTGAACAAATTCTAACTCCTTGTTTGGTTCCAACAGAAAGCCTCAATCCTCCCTTTGATCTCTTGCTGCCATCATCACACGGGTCAGCTGTGGGGAGCACAGAGCTCTGAATTTATTGCCTGGCCCATGGACCCTAATCGGGCACAGAATCTAGTCCTCTCCTCCAAATGCGTTTGGCATCCCTCTTTAAGGGCTGCGGGCTTCCAAATGCTTTCTCCCGAGTAGCCCCACTGATCTCAGTGAGTTGACTCAAGAGTATGTGGTTTTAGGCACCTGGCCTAAACCGATTAGCTTCCCAGTCTTCCAGGAAAAGATTGTTACGCAAGAGCTTAATTTCTAACAGCCGGGAACACGCAGCGGAAAGAAACAGGGTATTTCATTTCCCCCCTCTCGGGCCTTCTTTAGACAAAGGACCATGCTCTGAAAATAAGCAAAGGAGGGCAAGAAAATCTATGTTTTTCTTAGCAGGCCCCCTTTAAAGAACGAGGCTGGCACCCCAGCCTTCCTGGTCCAGAGCTGACAAAATCTCGGACGTTCAGTAAAAAAACCTCCCTGCAACCGTCTGAGGCCGCTTAATAGTTTTCAATAAAGCCGGCCTCGTTGCGCTGAGCAGGCTCGTAAGCCTATAATCCTCTCATAAGACATCTTGAGGAACATTTCCAGCAGCGTTGGCGCAACCCTACTGCTCCCGGCTTCGGTTAACTCCCTGCGGATGGGGACACGCTGCTCTATGTTCTCCTGGGGCTGCTCTGGATTCCGCCCCCCTCCCCCCCATCAAAGTAAGGCTCAGGTACCTTTCCTTCTGTCCTCCTTCGGCCAACTCCGACTGCTCTCTTCCTTTACCGCAGTCTCTTCTACGGCCTCAGGGCATTCCAGATCTCTTTCCAGTACCTCACAGGTATCTGCTGCCATGCCACCTTCTTGGGATCCTCACTAAATGGAGTGAGGTAGAAGAAAGGAATTGCATTACATTACATGGGTCATCACAACACAGCTCAGCTGGCATGGGGGGAGTACAGCCAGGGCTGAGCAAAAAGGGCAGTTGCCTCAGGCCTTGCACTTTGCAGAGGCCCTTGTGTGAGTGCTGCTTGTCGCACGACTCTGGGAGTGGCAGCCTTGGCAACACAGGAACAGCAGTGGCAGCAGCTGCAGAGGGACACAGTGGTAGCCCTGGCAATAGAGGCGCAGGGGAGGGAAGCAGCAGCAGCAGCAATAAAACTGGTCCCACATTTTAATCCCCCCCCCCCCCGGCCTTGCAAATTCCACAGCCTGACTACAGCATTAGTATCAAGGCGGCGATGTTCCAAAATGGCCTAGCCATAGACTTATGGATGGAAAATCTTTTGAGAATGGCTCTGTGCGCAGGAGTAACCATAAGAACATTAGAACATAAGCAATGCCAGATTGAATCAGACCAATGGTCCATCCAGCCCAGCATCCTGTCTCTGACAGTGGCCAATCTCGATCGCATGAGAGAAGAACCAACAGTCACCATGGGCAATCCATTCCTCATTGTTCACTCCCAGCTCCCGACAGTAAGACGTTCATCCCGTAAGCTACTTGGTTAATAGCCATTAATGGACCTACTCTCTAAGAACTTATCATGTCTGTACCAAGACTCCTTCCGTCCAGAGCGTTTCTCCTTTGCGTAGGGAGATGGCTAAATAAGGAGGTAAAGAAGGCTATTAGAGCTAAAAAGGTGTCCTTTAAGAAACGGAAAGCTAGTCCTAATTAAGAGAATAGGAAAGAGCATCAGCATTGCCCAGTTAGATGCAAAACATTAATAAGACAAGCCAAGAGGGAATTGGAGGAGCGACTCGCTAAAGAAAGACACAAAAAATAACTATAAAACCTTTTTCAAGTACATCAGAAGCAAGGAGCCAGCTAGAGAGTCGGTTGGGCCATTAGAGAAATAGGGGGTCAAAGGGAGGGTAAGGACATTGCAAAGAAGCTGAATGAACTCGTTGCTTCAGTCTGCACTGCTGAGGATTGTTGGAGAGATACCCACACCGGACCAAGTGTTTGTAGGTGAAAAATCGGAAGGACTCTCACAAACAAGTGCAACTCTGGAGGAGGTTCTAGAGCAAACTGACAAACTAAATAGTAACAAATCACCAGGACCAGATGGGATTCATCCCAGAATTCTGAAGGAACTCAAGTACAAAGTTGCAGACCTACTATTGGTAAATTGTAACCTTTTGCTAAAATCTGCCACTGTACCAGAGGGGGAAAACGGGTGAAAATGGTTAAGAACAGAATTACTGAGCACGTTGATAAACATGGCTTAATGGGGAAGAATCAACATGGATTTAGGAAAGGGAAGTCAAGCCTCACTAATCTATTGGAATTTTTTGAGGGTGCTAATAAGCATGGATACGGGTGAGCCAGTTGATATCGTGCATCTGGACTTTCAAAAGGTGTTTGATAAGGTCCCTCATGAGAGACTCTTGAGGAATTAAAGAGTCATGGAATAAGAGGCAGTATGCAACTGGTTAGAAGATAGGAAGCAAGGAGTAGGACGAAATGGTCAGTTTTCACAGTGGGAAGACGTAACAAGTGGAGTGCCGCAGAGATCTGTACTGGGACCGGTGTTGTTTAATATATTCATTAATGATCTGGAGAAGAGAGTAAAGAGTGAGGTGATCAGATCTGCAGATGACACAAAGTTATTCAAGGTAGTTAAAATCCAAGCGGACTGCAAAGAATTGCAGAAGGATCTTGTGAGACTGGGTGACTGAGCATGCAAGTGGCAGATGAAATTTAATGTTGACAAGTGCAAAGTGATGCACATAGGGGAAAATAACCCAAACTATACAATTCTGGGTTCTAAATTAGGAGTTATCATTGAGGAAAAGGATCTTGGGAGTCGTTGTGGACAACACATTGAAATCCTCAGCTCAGTGTGTGGCGTGGGTCAAAAAAGCAAACAGAATATTAGGAATCATTTGGAAAGGGATAGAGAGTATAAAACTGAAAATGTCGTAATGCCTCTATGTAGCTCTAAGGAACGACTGCCCCTAAAGTATCGTGTGCACTTCTGGTTGCCCCATCTGAAAAAAGATATACTACAACTACAAACTATACAGAAAAGGGCAACAACAATGATCAAGGGTATGGAAGGGCTCCCGTATGAGGAGAGGTTGGATAGGCTGGGGCTCTTCAGCTTGGAGAAGGGACGACCGAGAGGGGAGATGATAGAAGTTTATAAAATCATGAGTGGGGTGACAGTGCAATGAGTCAATAGGGAGCAGTTATTTGCCCTCTCTAACGGTACTAGAACTAGGGGACACGCCATGAAATTAACTGGCAGCGGATTTAAAACAAATAAGAGAAAGTATTTTTCACTCAGCGCACAATTAACTTGTGGAATTTACTACAAGAAGTGGTCACGGCCGGACTAGATGAGTTTTTGGAGGATAGGACCATTCATGGCGATTAGCCAAGTAGGTTTTGGGAACGTAACCTCTTCCTGTTTGGGGCTGGAACAACAGGGAATGGCTTGCCCCATTGTGACCCATCGGGGACTTCTCCCAGGAGAATGAGACTGGCCGCTGTCGGAGACAGGATGCTGGGCTTGATGGATCATTGGTCTGACCCAGTACGGCACTGCTTACGTTCTTATGTTAGGAGATGCTTTAAGACAGTGGTTTGGAAGCTGCTGTGCTAAGAGCCTCACAGCTGATCTATGGAGCTGGCAGAGGACACAGCTGTAAGGAACATGAGCCTCGCACTGGAATCCTCAGGGTTCCTGGGCAGTGACTGACTCCCCAGTGTCGCTGCTGATGCTACACATTGACCGTGGCCCTGACTAGGAGGTGAAGGCCTCCCGGTGCCCACCCATGTCACAGCCCAGCCTCCTTATTGGCCGCCCTCCGTATTTAAACTCACCCAGCACGGAGATGAATGAAACAATGTCTAGGCTTCTGTCTGCCCCGTGCCCAGTCCTGCCGCCAACCTTGTCTACCATCTAGCTCTGCTCCTAGCCTTGTCTGCCTCCAACCTTGTCTACCATCTAGCTCTGCTCCTAGCCTTGTCTGCCTCCAGTCTTGCCCCTAACGTTGCCCGCCTCCAGTCTCTCTTACCCTCCAGACCCGGCCCTTCCACCCTTGTTTCAACCTTTTCCCGGTGTCTTTCGGACTGGCTGCCTTCTCAGCACCTGACTTTGTGACTCGCCTTCAGATCTCACATTCTGGATTGCCTTTCTGACTTTTGGCCTTGGTCTTTTGGGCCTGATCCTGACCTCATTGTCCGATTTGCCCCCAGACTTGTCGCCTGATCCTGCATCTTGCGGCACCTCTGCTTAGACTCGATCCCACAAGGGACTGCCCACAAACTGGCGCCAGAAACCAGCAAAGTTGGTTTGGGCTCCTGCCAGTTTCCCCCATGGCAGTGCATGCTCATTCTGGCCATTCCTCCGCAACGATGGATGTGGTACCAGCAGGGACCAAAACTCTACTATGGGGGCCCATGAGGAATTCTGAGGGTCAGCATAGGGCTGACACTCAATCTCGATATTTTCTCAATTCTCACTGAGAATCAGGCTTCTCGACGAGAATTGAGATAAAAACGAGAATCAAGAAAATAACAAATCTCAATGTCTCTTTTTCTAGATAAATAAATTAAAACGCACTGCGCATGTGCATGCATTGCCCTTTTCCAAGATGGTGTGGGCAGTGTTGGTGCCATTTTGGAAAAGGGCAGGCAGTCTGCACATGCGCATAACACCTCCCTTTCCCAAAATGGCGCCGATACTGCCCACACCATCTTGTAAAAGAGTCCTTGCCGGGACTCTTATCCATGTGTTTTACCATGGGTGCCACCATCTTGGTCATGTGCTTTCCCATGGGCCATGTGCTTTCCCATGGGCGCCGCCATCTTGGCCATGTGCTGTCCCATGGGGGTTGCCATCTTGTTTTGCCCATGGGGGCCGCCATCTTGTTTTGCCCATGGGGGCCGCCATTTTGAAGAACATTTCTATGTTCTGTACAGCGCCAGGTACATGACCGGCGCTATATAAATGTTTATTATAATAATAATAATTATAAATGCATGCACAGAACAGCTCTGGTTCATTTTTTTTTTTTTAACACGAGATTCTCGAAACCCTTAGCAAGATCGTCCTGAGATCTTGCTGAGATCTCATGAGATCCTGAGATCTCGTGAGAATCGAAAAAACCCTAGCAAGATCATCCTGAGATCTTGCTAGGGTTTCTCGATTCTCATGAGATTCCTGTGAGAATCAAATGGATCCTCGTTTCAGTCCTAGTGACCTATTTGTTCAAACCCTTGGGGAATCACTTTGGGAAGACGATGCCAGTGGCCCAAGGAGAAGGGAGTAAAGACTGCAGCTGGGATTGCATGTCGAGAGTCACCTGGCTCCCAGTCCTGTGCTCGATCAGCAGCCTCAGGGCGAGTTTCAATATGCTGAAAGCATTGAGATTCCGTACATCCCGGAAGGAAAACATCATAGGGCATTAAAAACCTGCCAGCATCACTCCCCACTTGAAGTATCCATGTCCCACTGGAATCTGGATACATAAAACCGAGGCCCTGCCTGTGTGTCATCTTTAAGGCTCCCATGGCAGTTTTCTAAGAATAGGGGTGTCAAAGCTGGGGCCCTGGACAGCTTCCAGCCTGGGTCATGCCATCCTGACTCCCTCCTCCCACGCCAGTTGCAAAGAGATGCACTATTCTGCTCTGCTTCCTGCTCAAACCCAGCCATGCAGGACCTTCCCCCTCTCACGGAGCAAGGAGCACGAGCTCTGAGAGCCAGACAGGAATTGGGGGATGGGGGTTCAGATCATGGAGCGACGCTGGTCAGAAACCTGCGGCCTGGGTGAGGGTTGCAAACAGCTGTTTATTTGGCCCCCTTTCCCGTTCCTGGATCTGGCCTAGGGATCTAGTCTCTCCCCCCTCAAGCCCTGAACGACGGAGCTCGGAGGGAAAGAGCCGAGATGGGGGGGGCTGTACACAAGGACAGGCGCTCTCCAAGGCATTGATCAGAAGTGGGCCAGCTGGGGCTCTGGTTTGACACAAGGGGTGGGCAGCGTTGATGCAGCTCTCGGAATTAGGAAACTTTGCCCACCTCTTGGCACAGATCCATGATCTGGGCCTTCCCTTCCTTCCCACATCCTGAATGCCTCCCCCAACCCCCTGCCCAAACTCCTATGCAGCCCATGGATAGGGTGGCCACAGATGCAAATATTACCAGGACACTTCTGAAAAATACATGTTGCAGGGCCTGAATTGGCACCTAAGGCCAGTACGTCGCTGTAAGCCACGGATGCGATAAACTGGGCCAACAACATGGAAAGACTGTTTGCTTTCGATTTCAATTTTTCCTTCTGCTTTCAACGTTCACTCTAGGCACTCAACGTGTGTGATTTAACCAATAAACTCGGCATTCTGTGCAGAGCAAAAGGTTAGTTCCAGCCGCCGCCCAGTGCTATGAACCTCCGCGTGCGGGCAGGGATGGAAGACGCTGGAACGCCACCTGGAGCTGCAGTGACCAGGAAGAAAGGGAACACAACACGTGCTGCTGCCCAAGTCTTTGGCCAGAGGGGTTTTGAAGCTTGCTGAGAAACGGGCAACCCTGATGAAGTGGGAGGCACCAGCTGGCCTGCTTTTTCCTCACCCCCGCCCACCCAGTGCTGTTAGAGCAGACAGCTGCTGCCCTGGGAGAAGGAAAATTGATGACTTAGCAGCATGTCCTTTTTGGCTACAGCTGGGAGGCTTCCCCTAAGGACCCCTATGTCTCTTTAAGCCAACTGAAGGGGCCCCACAGCCCCTCTTAAAGAAAATATTAAAAAAGAAATAACACACACATATACCCATTGCTAAACCATGATACACCCCCCCTCTCTCTCTCACACACACACAGCTCTGCCATGTCCCTCTCACACTCACCCTCGGGAAGGGTGGGTGGGGGTCATTTTACCCATCTCGGTCCTTGACCACAGGGAGCTGAGACAAGAACAGCCCTCCCCTTTCTAACACCCTTTGCTGGGCCTCAGTCTCTGACTTCAGCTCAACTCTGGAGAAGGAAGAGGAAAGGTTTTGGGAGCAGGAATGTGCGGGGCTAAATTCAAATTTCAGCTCCAGCAGCTCAGGCTGAGCTGGTTGTGTTTATCTGGAAGTTGCTTCTAGCGTATCCACTGATAAAAACGTAAGGGCTCATTTTAAATTTTTGCTAAGGCCCTTATGAAACTCAGGATGCTTTGTCACAATACACCACCCTCCACAAAAACCTGTGTTTTTTTTGTTTTTTTTTAATGGCGTGAAATAATGAGATTGCTGGATACCTTGGCAAATAACCCAGAAGTGTCAGGGTGCAAAGCAGGGTCGAACCATCATTCTATTTCCCTCACACATTTCTCGTAACCTGGGAAGGGACACTTCCCACGTTTAGTCTGCTAGCCTAGCCGCAGCGGGTGTGTGTGTGTGCGTGTGTGTACCTGAGGCAAAACTGAAGTAGGCAGGAGAAGAGAGTCGCATGAATGAGCCTCTACAGACACCACTGTTGACCCTGAGCCGCTAGTTTCTCCTCCCCTTGGGTCACTCAACTCCTTGCTAGAGGATGCCAGGATGCCCCTTCATCCCAGGGGTGTTGCCAGGTGGGAATGGGCCTGGTGCAGAAAACTGAATGGCCCCCCTGCTGGGGCATGCCATTCCTGCATACATACGCACTCGACGTGCGTGGGGGCTCCCCAGTACAGCTGCCCCTGCTTCATAAGAACGTAAGTACTAGACTAGGTCAGACCAATGGCCCATTGAACCCAGCAGCCTGTCTCCGATAGAGGCGGATCTCGGTTGCTTGAAGTACCCAAGAGGTCGTTATGGGGCAACTCGTTCACTCCCAGTTCCTGACAGTAAGCGGTTTTGTTCCCCAAGCCTACCTGGCTAACTGCTGCTAATGGACCCATCCTCCAGAAACTGGTCCGATCCCTTCTTAAACCCAGTTATCTCCTTGCCTTCCCAACCTCCCACTGCTACCTGACAGGGCGTGTCCATTCGGGGGGGGAGTACTTCTTTGTCACTTGAGGTAGCACCTATTAAAACCCTAGCATTAGCTGAGCAAGTTAAATCCAGTGCACAGAACAGGACTGACCTTGACTTTTTACTGATTAGCTTTGTCTGATGCCCATTTAAACTAGAATTAGTTAGCGCAGGTCGTTAAAACACACACACACACACACACACACAATTTCCCCTCCCAATCACAAAGCATATTCAGGATCTTCTGAATATGCTGAGCAGGGCCCAGGGAGCTGCCAGTGTTAAATGCAAGGGCAGATGCTGCACAGTCTCTAATGATTGCTGCCTGGGTTGCTCGTACCAATCCTAAATGAATCTGGGGGTAGGTGGGTGGGTGGGCTGCTGATTAGGAACATTTTCTTCCCTGCTCTCCCACAGTAGACGACTCAGCATGTGGTCTCGCCTTAATAAAAGCAACAAAGGGGGCGGTGACTTTGATCGATCGCTTAGGCCGATGTGGCAGAACAATCAAAGCCACCAGAGAATGGGCTATGGCAGCCAGAGGAAGGTAATTTGCTTCCATGAAGCAGATTTCAGATCTCAGAAATCATGGAAGCATTCTACAAAGGCCAAAGGCAGCTATTCAGACCTTTCCCACCAAACTCTCAGCTCCCTGATCCAATCCTTAAAAGGACTTAAAAGAGACTGGCCCGAAGGAGACGGTCGTGTCTCTCTGTCCGACATGCTCCCTCCCCAGCCGTGGCTGCATGCTACTAGCTAAGCCGAGCGGCCCACATTACCCTGTCTGCAAAGCATCTGTTCTTAGCACGTTTACGGATAGTAAGTGAAGAAAAAGTTTCATGTCCTGCATTTAATTTTTGTAGGCTAGCGCCAGCCAAACCCCAAGTCCAGCACCGCTGCTGACTCAACATCAAAGCAACGTCCCAAAATAGATCCGTTTCTCTCCGCACCGTCTCTTGCAAAGCTGGGAAATGACAGGCTCTACTCACACATGGCCCAGCTGCTGGTGACCCAGAAAAACTAAGGCTTTGATCCATGCATGCGTCCTACTGCCACAAGCTCTCTTGCGATCAATTAAAAGAATTAAAAGCAACCCAAAGTCCTACCTAGGGCTTGAATCCAGCTGTCTTGCTTTCAACCTCTTGCCTGGATCCAGCCTCTACACAGTAATATACAGCAACAGGTGCTGATTCTTGCCCAAGGAAAATACCAGCCAATCATGGGAGACCAGAGCTGCCACCTCAGCTTTGATTTTCAGGAGACAGAGGGATCTGACTTCACTCTGAGAGAAAGGAGGAAGCATGAGGCTTCTTTGCTTTCTCTCCTGACAGGTCCACCTGCCGCTCTTGATGTCCTCAGAAATAAAGAAAGCCCATGCACTGAATGAGGATATTATATTATATTATTATTATTATTATTATTATTATCCTGTGGCAGGATGGGCGGGTTAAAAATGCTTGAAAATAACGTTTAAAAATAAAATTATTTATCGCCTGCATCGTGCTCTCAAACGTGTGTTGCAATCCGTATCTACTTCACCTTCACAACTTGGTGCCATTAAGGATGCATAATAATTATTATTATTATTGATATATATATATAGTGCCAGCAATGTACCTGGCACCGTACAGTCATTAACTAGAGACAGAACCCTGCCCCGAGGGGCTTACAATCTAAGGAAGACAAAGGAGGGGAACCAAGGAAGAGGGGAAGGTCGGAAGAGAGTGGGTGTTTTCGGACGGACGGGCTGCCCTGGTGCTGGCTGCACCAGGCCACTTCACCCCCAGGTGGCCTGTCCGTCCAAAGGCAGCCCTGCCGGATACGCAGGTGGAACAGGCTGTCCCTGCTCCGAGGCAGCCCTGCTGCCACCGTGCTCCGGAACATCCCGGAGCGCCGCCAGTGGAGTGGATTAGCCAAGCCCAGGTCACTGGCCTGAAGCAGAGCAGCTGTCCTTCTGATGCGCGGACCCACTGCAGCAACTCTGCTTCCAACCGGAAGTTGCCCTGGACAACACCCTAGAGTTGCGGTCGCCAGTCTTGGAGTGTCAGGCAATCACCCGTTACTCTAGGGTGTGTGTGTGGAGGCGCTGTGCGGGTGGCCCATGGAACTCACTGGGTATATTCAGAAGAAAGAGCCCCAATGAGGAAAATACAAAGCAGCATAAACACTGGCAACGTAACTGTACGGTGCTACTAAGGCAGGCCAAGAAAGAATTTGAAAGGAGACTTGCTAAAGAGGCAAAACCAAATAATAAAACCTTTCTCAAGTATATCAGAGGCAAGAAGCCTGCTAGGGAGTCGGTTGGGCCATTAGATGACCAGGGAGTAAAAGGGGCGCTCAGGGAGGACAAGGACATTGCAGAGAAGCTAAAGGAGTTCTTTGCTTCGGTCTTCGCTGCGGAGGATGTTGGAGAGATACCCACGCCGGAACCCTACTTTGTAGGTGATGAATTGGATGAACTGTCACAAATCAGCGTGACCCTGGAGGAGGTTCTAGAGCAACTTGACAAGCTTAATACGAACAAATCACCAGGGCCAGATGGTATTCACCCCAGAGTTCTGAAGGAACTCAAATGTGAAATTGCAAACCTACTAGTAGTAATTTGTAACCTAACGTTGGCATCTGGCACTGTACCTGAGGACTGGAGGGTGGCAAATGTAACCCCAATATTTAAAAAGGGTTCCAGAGGTGATCCTGGAAACTACAGACC